>OX608079.1:88335807-88388844 GCA_951509765.1 Sphenella marginata | reverse complement strand
CTCTTGCACTGATACTGGCTTCAATACCCAACAAAAAAAACGGAGCTGAAAATACGTTAATTACAAGTTAATCGATTGAATTAATGTTTAAAACTTCTTAAGAAACTGGAAAAGTAAAAACGCCATGGAATGCAATGCAAAAACAACTGAAAATTGCCGATGTCAAAGCCGATGACAATTATTTTTTTACCAACCGGTCGGTTTTTAAGGAATACCTGCTAGTACAGAGCATCTTTGCTTATTACTAAAGCATTATCCAACCTAAATAGCCTTTAGAATTAATTTAATTTATTATGACCATAACTGCGTAAAGCTCTAACAGCTCATCGTTAAATTTTGTTCCATACTTTAAGTTACGTTCTTAATTTTCACTAATTCATAAGCAAGACTATATACAATACTAGTGGATCAGGAGGACCCTCTCTGTCAAAAAATTACTTTGGATGTACGATCATTACCACAATGAATCATTATGTTCCAGGTCTGGTTTGAATAGATTTCATTCCCATAAAAAACATCCGCATCAGCGAGTATCAGTACTATTCCAAAAATGACATCAGCAAGCTTCTTGAGCATGTATGAAACCGCGTATCCATACCGAAAATGCTGACTGGTGTGCTACCTACCTGCATATGCATGTATTTTGAATATACACACATACATATATACATACATACATATGCAGCTCTCTATGATGCGCTATTCATAACGGCTATAAAGCATCAATTTATAGCACCAACCGCACATTGCTTACGTTTAGCTTATAAAATTCGCGGACCATTTACACTTTGGTGAAGACTTTCAAAAAACACAAAATAAAACAATCAAAAAAACATCAAAAGAAAGGAAGAGATGAATAAAAGTAACAAAAAAATAAAAATGAAAATCTACAAAGAAAAGTAAAAATATGTTTCATAAAGTGTGGAAATGGCAACCAGCAAGTCGCACATTTATGCCAGTTTTCAACACCGCAAATTTTGAGCAGCAACACTTATGAAGCCATTCAATAACGATGTACGTATGTATGTATGTACGTATGTGCGTTCGCTTGTGAGTGCGATGCGTTAGTGTTTGTTAAAAGTTGTTGAAAGGATTTTAAATTCAGCGAAGCCGAAACGCGCCACAGTTTTCGTTTGCCTTTCCACCTTTAGCCGTCTGAGACTATGTATCTTGGCTTACATTCCGCTCACTTTCCCTACTTAGCTTACTTTTGGCGAAAATATCGTTGGCTTACAAGTTTCGTTGGCGGTGCGGCACGGGAAATATTTTATGCGAAACTAAAGCGCGTTTATACGCTATTCACTCATCATAGTGAATTGTGTGGTAGTTTGACTTTTTGTATATGTGCTTGTTGTTGTCGTTTGTTGTTGTTGGCTGCCACTATTGTTGGCTTTTGCTGCGATTGTTGTTAAAATGTGCTTAAGCCATTTTCAAATAGAATCAAGTGTAAAGTTTTCAAAAACTTTTCCAACTCCATGTAAGGCATGATGATGAATGATGGATGATGAACGATGTGGGTGAGTAGCTACATACCTACGGTGGATTAATACAAGCGCGGTAAGCTTTATAGCGTATGTGGGTTTGTAGAAGTAACGCTAGTAAGATTGCTGTTTCAAGGAAATATGGCAGTACTGAAGTTTTGAAAAGTACCATAAATAGCCTAATGATTTAGAATTGATAGGCCGTGTTCTTGTTAATCTAGAATTCAATCGAAATTCTCTTTAAATTTTTTAAATGTGCACTAAGTTTATTATACAGTTTCATAAGAATATAAAATTGCTTAAAATGACTGAAAAACACGTATGCTGAATGTATTCTAGTTATGAAACGCATTTCTTGTTTGTATAACACACGGCGTATGAGTTACTTTTATAAATTCATGAAATAAGAAGCATTTTCGGTTTCAAATCGTTCAGTGGAAATATGGATGGAAAATATTCCACTGATCAATTCATAACTCAAGTATGTTAGTCGTTAAGTTGTGCTACTGATCGGGCCATATACTCAAATATGCCTTTCACAGGCAAAGCAATAATTTCGATTTAATTCTCTTAGGATCAACTACATTTTCCCAGTCGTCAGACAGACACCAATATTAAATTTTTGAAAGAAAATTCTACTAGCAAAATTGACATATTTTATTACTAAATAAGAACTTCTCCAAATAAACAATACTTTATATGATTGTATTTGCTTTTGTAAAATATTTTCGTTAAAGTAAATATGAAAAGTGCGAAACTGTGTAAATGTGGTTGCTTTCATGCTTGCGCAAGGAGTTGCTCGAACAAATATATAGTTATGTACATATGTATATTAAACTGGGAAGACAAAAAAAAAAAAAAAAATTTCGAAACCTATATTGATATTATTTAGTAATTTAGTTAGTAATTTCTCGTGGTCTATCATTGCTAGTCAAGATTTCAAGATTTTTTAGCACTCATATTTGCTTTGGAAAATATATTATTTTATGAGTTCAGCCCTACAAAATCTAGACTTTTAGAAATTAATATTTAGATCGGTAAATTTGAAACTAAATTGTTTGGCCTTTCGGAAAAATAATATCAATAAATATAAAACAAATGTATTCGGCCCAGTCTAATGCATTTATGTACGTTCATTTAACTTTATTTATCAGAGATATGTAGAAGTCAAACAAAATATGAAATGTCTACCAAATATTTTGAATCAATTACGTCGAATGCTGCTCTAAATTTGAAAATGTTTCACAATCCAGACCTTCGTGGGTACAGAATGGTGCTGGTGGTACTTAAAAAAAAGGAGTTTCCTGAATTTATGTGATTATTGTTGAGAGACTGCAATTGGAAATTGGGTTTTTTTTATTTACATGGGCAGTGAGATGGCTTGAAGTTTTAGTCTGCTAGGTAAATAGTTAAGGCTAAACAGAATCAGTATGGACACTGTGATTGCGTACCTCGACCTTTAGATAATGAGACCCTGAACAGTTTCAGATTATCGTTCACACACTGATAAGGAAACTGTGGAAAATACTTTTGATGAGGCAGGAAGTTTTGATATGTAAAAAGTAAGTTTATTGGGAATATTTATTTATTTAATCCTTCTTCTACAATCATTGACTATATTTACAATTTCATTGGAGATTCTTCATTACTCCTTCCTCAATTTTTGTAGCATTTATACACTTTGATATTTGACATGGGCTTGTGGCACATTCTGATGATGATGGTATCTCAGCTTTAAACGCTTAGAATTTAACGAAACGCATACGTCAAAGGCCTCAGTTATCGCCAATGAGAGCATCGGAAGTGTGATTCGATGTGTCACACCCCCGCACTTTACAGATTTCACAAGCAGTGCCATCACTAATTCTTTCAATATTTAGAGAATAATGTTGATAGGCGCGCCATTCTCTGATATTCGCAGTTCAGTATATATTTATTTACAATGGCGCCAACCATGAAAGTGTAGGCAACATTTTATCTTCAACTGCACTTATTTACTCTTATGCGCTTACTTACTCACTTAAATGCGCATTTACAAACTGTAGTAAAACCAACTAGTTGCAAACTACTTCAAAACTAGTATAAATACCAATCCCAACTAATCAATTGTTTTTTTTTTTGCCCTATAAGCAACTTGTATATTTCACATGACGAGATTTCAATTTTCAAGTTAAATAAATTAAGTATTCTACAACTTTTCCAAGAATACTTCAGAAACAGTAAAATGTACTTCAGAATAGTCATTCTAGGATCTTAAGGAAGGTAAGATAGGTATTGAGGGGTGAGAGGCCTCATATTGGTTGATGGTGGCGCGAACTAACGTCAGTGGAATTAACGTCAGTGACGTTAATTCGCACCCAAAAAGCGAATTAATGTCAGTGACATTAAGACGCATGACCAAAAACGAATTAAAGTCAGTGCCGTTAATTCGTATAATATTTTGACTTTAGTTCGCTTTGGACATGCGAATTAATGTCATTGAGGCATTTGGGTTTGAGATTCGACGAAGTAGCGCCGCAGGCGAAAATTTGACTTAGGTCAGATCCGAAATTCGGGGCGTGATCCATGGTATTTATGTGCAGAACTCCTTTCCGCATTGGCGGCCTTCGGCCGCGCTTCAAAAAATAACCCTGGGCTACGCCATTCCAACTCCGGGTGTGTGCTTTAGCCGTGGCTACCGCCACGGTGATGTCCTTCCGCGTGCCACATTTCCCACTTTTTTGGCTCAGCCTAATGTGCCATTACAACAACCACATGAAAATGACAGAAAATTGTGAACTTTAACTGCAAATAACTTTTGAACGGTTGAAAAAAATCTCATTTCAGATTCTAAATCTAGACGTGGGTAATCGTTTACGTGGGGTACCGAGCGCTAATACACAACCAAAAATGTTGAGATATGTATCAGGAGACGCGCTTTGGTCCCAGGAGCATGAATATAACTCCGCTGAACCAATATTTTTAGTAGTTTGCGAGATATTTGCAGTTAAAGTTCAGAATTTTCTGTCATTTTCATGTGGTTGTTGTAATCACATTACCCTGTGAGAAAAGAGTGGCACGCGGAAGGACATCACCGTGGCGGTAGCCACGGCTATGGCAACCACCCGGAGTTGGAATGGCGTAGCCCAGGGTTATTTTTTGAAGCGCGGCCGAAGGCCGCCAATGCGGAAAGGAGTTCTGCACATTAATACCATGGATCACGCCCCGAATTGCGGATCTGACCTAAGTCAATCCCAGATTCATGATATAATGATCATAAGTCGAAGGTGATAATGAAATATGAAAATTTGGAATATGAAAAAAATGTACTGACTTTAGTTCGCTTTCTTAATGCGAATTAATGTCAATGACGTTAGTTCGCTAAAAATATTGACCTTAGTTCGCTTTTGGCATGCGTCTTAATGTCACTGACATTAATTCGCTTTTGGGGTGCGAATTAACGTCACTGACGTTAATTCCCTTGACTTTAGTTCGCGCCACCTGGTTGATCAACCATAGTACAATTTTCGATCTCTGAAGTACATTTTACCAATTCTGAAGTACAATTTAAGGCTTCTGAAGTACAATTGACAATTCTGAAGTACATTTTACCATTTCTGAAGTACAATTGACTGTTCTTAAATTCATTTTACAGTTTCTGAAATACAATTGACTATTCTGAAATTCATTTTACCATTTCTGAAGTACAATTGATTATTCTGAAGTACATTTTACGGTTTCTGAAAATCATTTTGCGCATTCTGAAGTACTCTTGGAAAAGGTGTAGTACAAAATAGAGAAAAAAAATTTAAAAATGCGTTCGCGTTCAGTAGACTGATATTCGATTCAGATCGGCGAGGTCAGTGATTCGAGTTCTAGTGGAATTAAAATACTATTTATGTAAGGGGCTTCTCTAGAATTTTTCCAATTGAGTACCTTGGCGCTTTACTGCTGGGTTTATATTCACAAAAGCATACTCCTAATAAAGAAATATCTAGCATGCTTGTATAGCACATACATATTTTGTTTCCCAGTCTCACCTTCATATCTTCCAAAGTGTTGTCTGAAAATTATATGCGGTTGTATGTAACGAATTGCATAAAGGTTTCTTCATACATATATTGTTACTTTTAGAGAAAGTTGTTGGTGCTTGTGTCGCCACCAAACAGTTACCGCCTGTTTATGCAACACTTAGCATTACAACCACAAAACGCCATTGCACCAACCAACGCTACTTGAAGTGAACACAAATTGTAGACTATCTTTCAAGGTACTCGTACATAATATTCTATTAAAGGTTGTTGCTATTGTTGTAAATACATATTTTCTAAATCATGCTTACCATGTGTGCGCTGCACAGGAAGCGGTTGTTACGTTTGTTCGGCATAAAATGAAGTACTACGAAACTTGTGGCAAAACGATAAATAAAATATATTCTTATTGCTGTTTTTAAGCGTAAATAATGGCAAATGCTACCGGTTTGACTGAGGCGCGTTAGAGTAGGGGAACAACATAATAAAGAGTAAAATATGAAACTCGCATAGGGAGGGGTTTTTCGAATGGAACAAATAAATGATGCATGTCACATATAAGTACATATATTTAGAAACAGTTCCATTGAAGGATATCTGCAGCTCACGGTAACCAGGAATAGCATTGAGTTTTAGGGTATAAGGGAGTTTAGTGGGATACACGAATTACCAGCGCTAAAAAAACCAATGCAGAGACAATCGAACGCTGTCAACGCCTATTAGAGATTAGTAGTTAGAGATATTAAAATGTTGTTCCCGACTTACCAGATAACCAATCAGTCGATCTGAGCTACACGTGACAGTATTTTTAAAAAAAATTATTTTTATCAAGTGTTTTTGAATTTTTCGTCAAAGCCAAATTTTATTTTATTCAAATTAATTTTTAATAATTTTTTTTTGACGCCGAATTCAAAGCAAGCCACTCGCGCCATGCCTCAGAGCCAACAGTGCTCGCCACCAATAATACATACATACCCTATCGTTCTCCAAAGAACAATTTTGAACATTTAGGCAAACATGGTCGTCAGAACCTGAGCCAAATAATAAAATAAAATAAAAAATAATAATAACTTAAAAAACAACTCGCCTTCTCTAAAGCTTAGACAAATAGGTTGCTATGCTCATGGTACACATCGGCCACAATTGTAATTAGCTTTTTAAGGGTCCAAGATGCATGAAAATACTTAAATTTGGATACTTTTCAAACCTTAGGAGGTGCTACTTCCTAGAGCACTACACATTAATAAAAAAGATTTATGTATGTGAGATACTGCTTTAATTGTAGATTTTGTTGTTATATTATTTACATTACTGTGACTGTTGACATCGGCTCGTGTTAGTCACTGTTTGTTGGTTGCAATATGCACACGTGATGTGTCAACGGATGCAATTAGAACGAAGTTGATAAATTCTTTTGTCGCTCAAATGACAACGAGCGAGGGTTTACAGGTGCTGAAAGCCTGGAAAACTTTTCCCACTCATGCCAATCTAACAAGCGGAAGCACTGCCTTAGATTGCAACTAAGTATACGTAATACATTGATTTTCGTGAAAGTTGTTGTTAATTTTCCTCTTTGTTAATATTGTGCTACACATAGTTTAAAGCGTAAAAGTTTTTCGTGATTGATATTCAAAATTTTTAAAACTTCCAAGTTATTTTCAGGGTTTTTAGCAGATACTTAGACAGCAACAATGCAAATTGATAGAGTGCCACAAAAAATGCTGTTGTTGTTGGCGCTGAAATATTTTCAAGCATTTGTTTTTTTAAAGAAGTTTAGCTTTTTTAGGGCGACATTGTCAGCTAAACTTGGAACAGACAGAGGAGACGCAGTAAAGTAAATGAAGAAGGTGGAGAGAGCAGGTGTGATTTCCTATACATCCAAGTTCCACCCATTACAATAGTTCCTAAATACATAGTTATCTTTTAACTTGGGTGTTCGTACAGTGCACTCTCAATACTCTCTTCAGGAAGAGGAAATATTTCAAAATAAAACGAATAGATATGGAGACTTAAACTAAACTTATTACATAGAAAGCGATAGGGCATAGAATCGGAAGTTAGGTTAGAGAGAAAGCTAATTAATTGCTTAATAAGTTTGCCAAGCATACATATGTATTGAACAGTTGATAAAACAAAATAGCAGTAGGGATTTCCTTAATTTTCTTGAGTACACTCAGACGTTTATTATAAAACGACACACGAAAAATTTAAAAACTATTTGTCAAAACTTTTCATAACAAAGATTGAGGTGAGGATAAAAATGTATGTTGAAATTTAGGGAAGTATGATATGAAGAGGAAGCGAGAGTTTGAGATGCATGGAAATTGATGAGGGAGGAAATTGCTTCAAAATATCTTATTTAAGTTTTCCATACTTGGGTGAGGCCATCTCAAGTGAGCATTGCATTTACCAAGTGTTCGAATAACCAAAAAAAAAAATTTTCACATTAAAGCCTTATAAAAGGATAGGAAGTCCTGTTAATTTTTTTCTCAAAATTTGTTACCGTTAAATATTTATAACCAATTGAATTTTGTCGCATTAAATCGATCAAAAATTGTTTTCTCAGAAACTACTGAACCGATTTTAATAATTTTTTTTTTGAAATTTATAAAACAATGCACTTTAATTTTGAATTTTTTTTTTATATACAATCAAATTTTTTTTTGTTAAATAACATTAATTGTTATAAACAAATTATTATATAACTAACTTGTGCGCCTCTGAAAAAAAATTAAATAACATTAAATTATGTGGTATTCAATTATATTTTTATTTCTGAAAAAAAAAATGGGGGCCCAGCAATAGTTTCCTTATAATAACGTTATATGTGCAAGTGCATTCGCTGCTTCTCATACTACACTTCGCATATTATGAAATTTTTTTTTTTTTTTTTTTTTTTTTAATATATATATATTATTTATAGTCATCAAAAAAATAACATGTAAGCAATCACCATATTTCAGCTACTGACAAGATAAACGTAATAAGTAGTATAGAAAAATTTTTATAATATGCGAAGTGTAGTATGGGAAGCAGCGAATGCACTTGCACATATAACGTTATTATAAGGAAACTATTGCTGGGCCCCCATTTTTTTTTTCAGAAATAAAAATATAATTGAATACCACATAATTTAATGTTATTTAATTTTTTTTCAGAGGCGCACAAGTTAGTTATATAATAATTTGTTTATAACAATTAATGTTATTTAACAAAAAAAAATTTGATTGTATATAAAAAAAAAATTCAAAATTAAAGTGCATTGTTTTATAAATGTCAAAAAAAAAATTATTAAAATCGGTTCAGTAGTTTCTGAGAAAACAATTTTTGACCGATTTAATGCGACAAAATTCAATTGGTTATAAATATTTAACGGTAACAAATTTTGAGAAAAAAATTAACAGGATTTCCTATCCTTTTATAAGGCTTTAATGTGAAAATTTTTTTTTTGGTTATTCGAACACTTGGTAAATGCGAGCTCACTTGAGATGGCCTCACCCACTTCAGAATGAAAAACAAGAGCGGAAGTAGGTTTCATTATAGTACAGGGGTAACTTTACCCACCTTCGTGTATTCAACCAACCAAACATCGGAACACACTTGCTGCGCAGTGCTTACTCTTACATACAACAAAGGCAACAATTGAATTGGTGCCAATGAGCTTGATAGCGATGCTTTGGTTATAGAAAACACGTTTGCACTGAGTGCGCGTGTACCACTTTTGTGGCAATTCAGTGGCAAGGTTGCAGCCACAATCCAAACAAACACCCGCACAAAGAAAACAAAACAAATGAATGAAACAAAGGCAACTGCAAGTGCAATTGTAGCCGTCAGCGAAGCGCGTTAAAGGCTAAAATGTTACATATTGCACTTAGATACATACATACATACATATATACAAACGTGTGCAGAAATATGTAAATATGTATCTGAATTCGCTTTCAATGCAACACAATCAGTTACCGCTTGATACTGTGGCTTTGCATATACCATACAAAAGGAATGCCGCGAGAAAGAGTCTATGCTGATTTGAGTCTGCTGCACATAGAGATGAATTGAAATGAACGAATGTCAGTGTCAATGCTTCGTTGCATGCAACTTGTTAGTAATACTTAATGCTTTACAGAACATGTTTTTATGCAAACTATGACTACACTGCAGTCGACAGCTCAGAATTGCGTGGCCTAAACGATGTTTTACCTTTTCCTGTACTTGCTATTTTTTTTCTTAATCTCATTTAAGTTGCCCCATTAGCTTTTTTTTTGTTTTCCTCTACTATTTTTGCTTTTTTATCTTCCACTTCCATCCTTAGTTTTTATATTTATAATTACTTTCAGTTTTTTTTTTATTAACTTAAGTTGTTTCTTGTAATTATATTTATTATTTTATTTAATTTTATTTTATTTTATTTTACTTTATTTTATTTTATTTTATTTTATTTTATTTTATTTTGTTTTATTTTATTTTGCTTTATTTTATTTTATTTAATTTAATTTAATTTAATTTAGATTAATAATTTTTAATAATTTTTTTTTTTTATTAATTATTAAAAGTTTTTTGTTGAGTTGAACAGAAAAAATTTAGAGACAACCACCATAGCTTTTCTTATAGATCCATTTCGGAAGTTGCTAACTTCACTCATCAGAGAAATTTTGGGCACGCATTGCTAACTATTAAGCTAACAATACGCTGGGTTTTTTTGCCTTCTAAACGCCCTGTTCAATCAACGTTTACCAATTCATGAACCAACAGCGCCATCTGACGTTGAGATTTGGTATCATGATGGATTTTTTTGCAAGACTGTTTTGGTGTCACAGTTAGCAACTTCCGAAAGGGATCTATAAGAAAAGCTATGGCGGTTGTCTCTAAATTGTTTCTGTTCAACTCAACAAAAAACTTTTAATAATTAATAAAAAAATTATTAAGAAACCCAAAAACAATAATAATTTTTCGCTGCAGAAAAAGTTATTAATAGGTCTATAGCTCGTACCGAACCAGGATATTTTATTTTATTGTATTTTATTTTATTTTACTTTCTTTTATTTTATTTTATCTTATCTTATTTTATTTTATTTTATTTTATTTTATTTTATTTTATTTTATTTTATTTTATTTTATTTTATTTTAATTTTTTTAATTTTATTTTACTTTATTTTATTTTTTTAAATTTTTTTTTATTTCATCGGATGAAAATCACTTAAGCATTCGTTTTTTGGTCAAGCAGAGCACTGACCTAGGAAGTGCTCAAAATCATCTTTGTCTATAATTAAAAGACACCTAGGCAAAATACCCAATTACGAATCTATTCTGTCCTTGTTATAATATAAGTATCTGTTACCGGTATCGAAAATAGTGGGTGTTTTTAACACCGTTACAACATAAGTAAATGGGACTATTGAAAAATGTCCAATTAACCGAATTATTCGAATATCAAATTAGTGGACTACAAAAGTCGACTAGCAGTATTCGAATAGTCTACTGATGACTTAACCGACTTTTCGAATAGGTCAACTTTTTAGAAGAGCCATATAAAATGTGAACTTATTGCTTGCGAGCGAGCTAGAAGCAACGAAATTTGGGAGGACTTACAGTTTTGAGCTCTAAGAGAAAACAAACAGAATTGTCGATATCTATCAAAATACGGATTTTCAAAATTTTGTTGGTTATACCGAAATTTCCGGTGGAGCTCGATACATTTTTGAAGTTAACTTCTTAGGCGGCGATATGAAGTTTTTATTGAGAGTAAAATTGAGAAAATTGTATTGTAATAGATGATATAACGGGAACTATGCAACGGAAATAGAATATTGGTTGTTGTCTTTGAAATCCTCACTACTGCTGCGTAGATGGCACTAGAAACGCCAAACTTGAAAAGGTGTTAGGAACAGGCCGAGAAAATTGTATTGTAATAGATGATATAACGGGAGCTATGCAACGGAAATAGAATATTGGTTGTTGTCTTTGAAATCCTCACTACTGCTGCGTAGATGGCACTAGAAACGCCAAACTTGAAAAGGTGTTAGGAACAGGCCGAATACTAGGCATGGGACTATTCGAATAAAAATTGTTCGAATAAACAAAACTTTTATTCGGCGGGTACAAAAAATTCGAATAGTATTTATTCGAATTTTTTTATTCGTTTATTCGAATATTATTATTCGGTTATTCGAATATTATTATTCGTTATAGTACTATTCGAATATTTTTGTTAATAGATTTTTAAAACGATATTCGTTGTTTTCTTTGCTTGTATGTACCTATGAGCGCCCATTTATGTTTTGTATGTTTTGCATGTATATGTGTATGTTTACGTGTACAAATGTGTGCCCAAGCGGTTACAATTTTTCTTGCATTATTCGAATAGTGGTAACGAATAGTTGTATTTATTCGGTTAATGGTGGTTGAATAGTTTTTGGCTTATTATCTTAATAATTAAATAGCTATTTGTACAGTGTTGTGGGAATAATAAAAAACAATTATTGGTAATAATTGAAGCTGTAAATAGGCATTTACTATAAATATAATGTATTTGTACATTTATATGTTTATTGCAGTTACATTTGTTTAGTAAGTTTTGTGCTAGGGCTTCAAGCAAGAGATGCCGAAATTTATTATGTATGTATACTGTTGGTTAAGGTAACAAAAGGACGGGTTCTTTCATGTTCACATGTGTAAATAGTTTAATTTGCGTAAAGAAACTAATACTATCTACCTGCTTTCTATATTTTGTTAAATACTCATATGTCTATATCTACTTGCATATGCACGTAAGTAGGTATGGTCATAGAAATTTGCGAACTCTTTGTATTGAATGGGCTGGTTAAGGAGGATCATTAGTAGGTAGATTTTGTCATGCTTGTTGAGTATAATATGTTGAGTAAATAGCTATATTAAATGGACCTAAGGTGGCTTTATGTATGCGTCCAAACCACAACTGCATATAACATCTAAAAATCAATTAGTTTGGCCTAGGGTGTTCATCACCATCTTTTATAGTTTTAAATAATTCTTCGGATTTTGTAAGAATTTAATTCAAGTACATTAGAACTGGAATGTCCCCCCAAATCAATAAAACTCAATCCTCAGACTCGCACGGCTTGATTTTATACCGGCGCATAAATTCGTTCTACCAGGCACGCAGAAAAAATGCGTGCGCGGATGCTATTTGACAAAAATTTCTATTCGCCCCCTTGAGATTGAGACATGCCTTAGGTCGAATTACATATTCCGTGAATGGATGAAATTGGTTCCATTCCATGGAATAAATCGAAATTAGGTAGGTAAGTTTGATAAAGTCGATAGAACTGATACCAATTATGCCCGTTCTTCAAATCCTTATACGAGTGGTTTCATAATCCTCATATAACTCTGTTGAATTTTAGCGGCCTAGCATGAATACTTCCAGAGATATGCAACATGAAAAATCCCATTTGTATGTCAGGTGCCCGCACCTTTTCACCTATCCCTCTTAATTCATCGATGGTTTTCAGTTTCTGTTCTAAAGTTGGTTATGATCGGTCAATCCGTTTAGAACGCAACTTAAGTAATGCGTACATACACACATACAATATTTCAATCTTATACATTATATATGTAGTAGAGGCAGACGTCCTGTCTAAATGCGAGCTCACTGTCCCCTCTTTTACAACTCTCCTTCCAATCTTTCTTCGCCTTCACTCTATCTCCCCCCTTTTTCTCTTCATTACCCGCTTTCCTCTTACCCCGCCCCTCTTCCTCTATATCCCATTCGTATTGGCCCCTGTTAATTTAGGCATAATTCTGCCCACTTACCAAATTTGAAGCAAAACGCACAATGCATAAGATATTTTTGAATGGATCGGTTCCCTGGTCCACTTCCCGGAAGTAAGAAATTGTGAATCTAAACAATTCTCGAATACACCTTATTCATATTTCGTTATTTCTGAATTTAAGAAGTTAACTTCTTTCACGTGTACTGGCTACACGCGGTTTTTTTTTCTATGTTTTTAGTTTTTATACATTTTTTTTAAGCTAAGATGACAAATAAAAAATCTCCTATGTTGATGAATTTTATTTAAAATTTCCTTCGTTAAGGGAACCGCTCCTTGGAAACGCACCATTTTAAGTTTATTCTTCCACTAGTTTAGGAGCGTGTTGGTTGGGCATTTTTTATTATTCTGATATTTTTCTACTCTGGAGTTAACAGAGTAGCCACACTAATTTATTATGATGTCATAGAAAGTCGTGCTTTGTTTGCAAGAAAAAAAACTCCTACATACATACATACATATGTATGTATGTGGTGATAATTTTATCGCTAACGAATTGTGTTGTTTACAATGTTACTGGTAACATTTGAAATGTGTGTATGCATACATATTTGTTAAGTTATGTAATATGAGCTAATACGCAGTACAATTGTGATTTATATGTAATGTAACGGTAACATAATACTACGTGCATATGCAATGGTCAACCGAATACCGGATTTATGGATCTATGTAAACATCTCTGTGTAAATGCTATAGAATTACATAATTTATGTAAGCCATATGAATATGGGCAAGAGTAAAAGTATCAACCGCAAAGGTGAAGGTAGGGCGTATGAATTAAAAGGGAAACGAAACAATGCCGCTTGAAAGCCAAATACAAAGACTATATGTATATGGTGGCATGAAATTCGAACCCAAACATAGTGAATTGCATGGAAATGCCTCCGAAATTTATATAAAAACTGATGTTGCAAGTATACTTTGACGCATTTGACTTTAAAGTAGCAGATGGAAAACTAGCTAAACGCATAGATCGCGCACGTATAAACGTCAGAACTGCAAAATCACGCCACGCCACGAAATATGCAGCCAAGGCATAGCAAAAAAAGCCAAAAGGATATTTCGAAAAACAAATTCACATTGACGAGACAAATTAAAATGCACACTTCACCTACATCTAGCACGTTGGTGGCGTTCATATGTGTGCTATTGACATTGCTTACGAAAAATATTTTAGTGTCAGCAACAACAACAACTACTACAAATGACACACCCGCAATAACTAATTATCACCAAAATAGAAATTATAAGGATGCGGCCGCTGCAGCTGCAATTGCAGTAACAGCAGCAATGAAAGCAGCCGCATTGCCAGTGGCAACGGCAACGGCAACCGCAAAAGATTACGCGCAACAATTACCGCAGAATTATGCATTGGCAAGCGCGGTAGATGCGTCGGCAAACCGACATAATGTAGAAGGTGGCGAGCGCTCATACGAAAATTATTTTCAAAATAGTGACGTAGATAGCACCAAAATAGGTTCAACGACTGCAATTAGGCATGATCAAACGGTACAATGGAGTATGCCAACTGGAAGCGATGTACCAGCAGCAAATTCAGCCGCTGTAGCTGGATTTATGCCAACAACTTTAACAGCTGCCGGCCAACATTATGTAACTGGCATGAATGCTGCCACAAACGACGGCGCGCAGCGAAGCAATAACTATGCAGTAGATAGAGGCGGAGACGAAAATAACAGAGTACGCGACGGTAGTAGCTATGCATATTTACCGCCCGAAGGCAAAATTGATTACGAAATAAATGAGGATAATTACGAGCGCAACGATGGCAATAAGCGCGCTGAGACTGATGGAGGCGCGGTGGTATACAATGCGGGTGACGCCATAAAAATGAGCGCAGATGATGTGTACGCGTTGTATAAGTATCAGATGAATGAATATGGGACGCAAATGCAAGGCGCCCTAGCTGAAAATGGTGAGGACAATATGGCAGGGGGTTATGATGCAGCGGCAACTGATGTTGACAGTGCCAATCAGAGAGGTGGCGCTTATTTCGAAAATCGTTTGTCGGGCTTGCAAAACTATTTTATGCCCACTTACCAGATTGAACAATTTTCCAATTACCATAATCAAGAGGAACGAGCGCCAACAACGGCGGAGCAGCTAGAAGAAGCACTACAGCAAAAATCAAATCGAGAAAAACTGCATGAACAACCACAATTACGGCCATTGGCTTTGTTCGATGCGGGCGACAATGGCGGCATGGTTGAAGGCGCTAGTAGCAATGACAACAATGCAATGTTGCAGCAATTTAATAATGGCGCGAATATTGAGAATTATGCAAATGACAAGCAAAAATTGCGTTACTACGCAAAACAGCCAACAGCGCAACACTCACACCAACGACAACAACAACAACAACAGCTACAACACGAACGTCAACATCAGCAACAACAGCAAGTGAAAGAGCAACATCAACATGAGCAACAACAACAACTACAATTGTCACATCAGCTACGCGAATATCCAGAGTTGTTGCAATTTTCAATGCAACATCAGCACTTGCCGCACGCACAACATCAACGACTAGCGCCAGCAAACTTAAAACCATCCAACCAAAGACCAAATGAAAAACCCGCGCAATCCGCACGCCATCACCAACAGCAGCAGCTGCAACGACAGTACCGTGACGCTGTGACGTCTTTGCAGGTGATTGGCAATGTAGCGCGACGTCGCTTGCTACCAACAAATTTAAATTTTCATATTGACAATGACAGTCGTAGCAGCAGCAGCAGCAGTAGCATTAGTGGAAGCCATGAAAAGAGTAGCATCAGCGAAAATGTTGCCGACAGCACGAACTCACCGTCACAATTGCACTATGTATTCACACAGGCGCACACACATGCAGCACCCACAACACAAGTGTCACAGCTCGTCGATGACAGCGTAAACGAAATTGATGACACGCATAACAATATCGACGAAACGGGCAGCAGCATCATTGACAGTGCTGCCACTATCAGCTCCACCACCACCACCGACCACCATGACCAACACAACTATTTCGTGACAGCATCACATAACCAACAACAACACAAAGAAATTACACCATTGAAACAGCACACCAGCACATTGCTGCCTGAATATACATTCCCACCCATCACGTCTACAATCAGACATACGCCTGCTAGTTCAGCGGCATTTGCCGGCATACCACTGGCACGTCACGTTGAGGTGACCAAGCATATTCCCGTCATTGCGGATTATCAACGTATTCACGTACCTTACAACCAAAGTGTACCCATTCAAATACCACAACCCATTGTCACAACCATACCGCGTCCATATGCAATACGTGTACCCGTTACGAAAACTATTGCTATACCAAAAGTGCAGGATGTACGCATACCAGTGGATAAGTTGAAACCGTATCCAGTTGAACGTCCTGTGCCATACGTTGTGGAGCGTAGTGTTCCATATTTGGTTGAAAAGCAAGTAGCAAAACCCATCTACTATCCATACCCAATACAGGTACCTATTGTGAAGACAATTGTACATAAAGTGCAGCGACGACCTCACAACTTTCTCACATATCAGCCACATGGCACAACATACCCCTCGTCCCTGAATCATTACCATTTACAACAGCAACATACGAGCTTGCCACATACCTTCAAAACGTTGCACTATACGCGCCCGGAACATTTGGGTTGATGAAGTCAAGTTTAGTTGCTGGTAAAATATACGTCAGCATGACGTGCAATTGATCTTTTTAAAGTATTTTATAAGTTTAAAAATTAACTGCAAAATTATGCTATCTACAAAGAATATTAATTTAGATTTATATCTTTAATTTATATGCGAAAACTATGAAGTATTATGAAGAAATGTTGCCATCACTTAAAGATTCTATAAAAAATTATAAAATAAATACATACGTTACTTATGCTAACACATAACCTCTAAACGACACAAATAGGGTTTTGCGTGTCCAGGCCAATGGCTGAAAATGCTGGTCCGAGAGTGTAGGTTTCTGGTTCTAGTTTTACTTACTTAATTGGCTTTTTATCACTTCAGCAGTTTCCCCGCAAAGTACACTGAACGCTTTTTAGTTTAATTTAATGGTCCTAATAAGAGTTGGAAATAATATAATATAAAATAACTCTGCATTTTAGCTAGAACAGCTTTTAATCCATAATTTTGGTATAGAAATAAGTCCAGTAAAATAATCAAACTCGTCATACTCTCGCCTTCAAAAGAAGGGAAAAAACTTCAGGTTTCAGTCATTTATGAGTCCTAAATGGAAGCGTTTATGCTCTTTATGAGCTCATTTCTTAAAGGATAGACCGATATTTTAATATTCCTACTTTTTGCCTTGAGAATGTATAGTCTTCCACAATGAAATTTGGTACACAGGTACTATGCTTTGTTTTAAGATTTTCTACTTTGGTGTTGCCACTTGGGGTGGTCCTTAGGGTTTCCACCTATATCAATTTTTTTTAAATATTGAGCAATATATGGCAATATGGGTATCAAATGAAAGGTATTTTAGGGCGTATACCAACCAAAATATTTTCGAGTAGGATTGCCACCTAGGGTTGCCACCTGAACGCATTTTATTTATTCCTTCAGATATAGACCACTTTCTCGGGAACGGCTTAACCGAATTCGATAAAATTTGGTAGATGGATAGTATGCTTCCTTCTTAGATTTTCTACTTGAATGTTGCCACTACAGCTTAGAGGGTTGCCACATTTCCGATTTTTTTTAAATAAAAAGCAATATATCGACAGCCACACTGCAAAACCCCGTAAGTCACTATTTTTCCAAAAATAAGGTTCTGAGCCTTTCCCATAGGTCGTGATATTTCCGTCGCTCATATACATACGTTATAATTATTACAGTTTTTTCCCTCTCCTGAAAACTTTTTGGTTTTGAACATACAGGGTTTTGCAGTGTGGCTGTCGATATGGCGATATGGTATCAAATGAAAGGTATTTTAGGCCGTATACCAACCAAAATATTTTATCGTAGTATTGCCACCTAGGGTTGCCACCTGAACGCATTTTATTTATTCCTTCAGATATTGACCACTATCCCGGGAACGGCTTAACCGAATTCGATAAAATTTGGTAGATGGATAGTATGCTTCCTTCTTAGATTTTCTACTTGAATGTTGCCACTAATGGAAACTTAGAGGGTTGCCACATTTCCGATTTTGTTTAAATATATGGCAATATGGGTATCAAATGAAAGGTATTTTAGTGCGTATACCAACCAGAATATTTAATACACAACAGGTGTCGCCAATGTATGTTAAGTGACTTTTTGTGGTTAGTGTTCGATATTTTGGAAATTTATGCTCTTGGTAAGTAAGATTATGCGGCAAATTCGAAAAATACCGAGCAAGTCTCGGTCACCCAGGTACTGTATTTTAATCTATTATGTATGCACTTTACTGTATAAAGTTTTTGGAAGTTTTTCTGTAGCTGAACCGTTTGAGGGTTAACAAACCTCCGCATTTCCAACACTCGGCAAATTTGATCCGCGCGTTATGTGGATGCGCCCCTCGTGCGGTTGGGCGAGATGGTGGGTAATCGGTTGGGCTTATTATTATTATTATGATCGGCTCTTTTGGACTCAAAAAAGATAACTTTACCATTTCATTTATGACTATGACTAAATTGATAAAAAACCCTTTTTGGGATCTTAAATCACGCCTATTTGGCATTGAAATTGGGAAACTAGAACTTTGGAGGAATATCTGCACTTTCGTTTGAAAGAAGACAAGAATAATATAAAGAGAAAGAATAATGTCAATGAAGCCCAGCATAAATGCAACTCAGGAGATTCGTTTATATAATTAAATTTTTATTCAAATCAAAAAACTTCCGAAACATAAGGTGTACTTATGTAAATGTGTTAATTTTTAGAGCTTATGTATACTGAAGAACATCCATGATTAGTGTCAGTTTTTTTCCATCTACAATTTTGACAAAATTAAATTTTGTTGTGCCCATAGTACTACCGTGATGTCTAATATTTATGTCGTCACGTGTAGACTTGGAATTCAGTCAGAGCATGCTTGACTGCTTTATTGTTCATTGATAGTGAAGAAAGTTGGAAATGCCAACCCGTGAAAGAATTTAATCCAATTTGTGCGAAAGTGTCAATTTCATCTTAAGGTAACAACTTTTATGATACAGGAGGAGAAGGGCAGTTACATAGAATAATAATAATAGAATGTGAGTATCTTTATAAATGCTTAATCTTACTTTTTTTGTCAGGAGCTTAAAAAAAAAACTTTTAAATCGATTTCGTTCCACACAACAATAGAAATTAGATTTTCCACTTGATTTGTTAACTCAAAAATATTATAGATAATTGAATAGGAAAGCCTTGTTCGATATTGATAAAAGTGGTTCAAGGAATATTAACTAAAATAAAAAAGTAGACAATAATATATTAATGCATTGATGCCTTATTATAAGCACTATAGTGAAACGAAGAAGCAAAGGGGGGGGGGGGGGGGGGAATCGTATCTGTGCGATGTAAAATGCCCGAAACTGGAAGCAAGTTAGAATGATATCGCAGCTAAAAAGCAATGAAAAGCTTTGAAATTGTGCACTGCCAAATGAGAAATGTTCAAACACGGTAGGGAAAGGATATTCAAAAGCCTGTACCCGCTCCTCTATAGAGTCATCACATCGAATACTATTCACTTACCCACTTTCGTATGGAAGCTTTGTACTAGCTGGTTATATGTGATATGCAGTTTTGTGTTTGTTTCCTTTGTTACTTTGGCTTTATTTCTTTCTTAAAATTGTAACTTTTCTCATTTTATTATTTCCTTTTATCTGCCCCAATACAATTACATTGCTTACTGCAGTGTTACCCATGCCTATTTCTTACTCTTTCGTTTATTGTTTGAACGTTGCATACAAAATTATAGAAAATGCAATCTCACAACCTCATTCACACGCACACAAAGAAATGCATAGCATACATTGTCTTACATATTCGATTGGGTCGTATTCATTAGTTGCAATTAAGCACTTTTTGGATACAATTAAAAGTTATTTGTTCACTTCTAAAAAACCTTCGTCCACGGCAATTTTTGCTGTTCTTCTTATTTTATCGTACATATTTTCTTTACAAACTTTTATAATTGCAATTATAGACTCTACTCAATAAAGTTTTGCAGTGAGGGCCTTCTCTTATGAATTTTAATTAAAATAAAATTTGGGTATAACTTTTGGTAGTACATTTTTTTGGCATGTAAATGCAAATAATGCTCCTACGAACTTCCTTAGTTTTTAGTTTAATCAACTACTATTTAAGTGAAATTGTGATGAAATTACGTGCTAGTTGCTCTGTTACAATTACTATGGACGCAATTTTTTTTTTTATTTACTCACAATTTTGCTAACGAATTGTAGGAGATTGCATTAACATTGTTTATATTGGTTGTAGTATGCACTCATTATTGCAATCACGAAGTTCTTTAATACCGTAAAAATATTTTTTAGGCAACAAAAAGCTCTTAAACCTTCAAGCCTTCAACTTTTGTCAGCAAATTACAACAAATGTGTAAGAAAGTTTGTTGTGGACAATTAAAAAATTTAACATTCTTGAAGCTTTTTCAGTTCGAGCCACAATAAGTCGGAACTAAATTTTCTATTAATGACCTAAGTTAAGCCATGAGTAGTCTTATATACACTAAAAAGTTGCAAGTCACAGCATCATCCCACATCGTCTATCGCGCTAGCTAGAGCTCCGTACTGTCCTCGTCAGCGCTACGTAGTCCTCATTTACATGGCATTTTATTCTCAGAGAACAGGTGCGCAGAGCAGTGTAGAGAAACTTCATGAACAGGAAATGGTATTACAACTTTGGCCCGATGTTTATAAGTATGAAAAGAAGGATGTATAGACCGACCAATAAGTATATCGAAATGATCAGTACGATGAGTGGAGTCGATTTAGCCATGCACGTCTGTCCGTCCGTCTGTTTGAGCGCAAACTTGTCCCTTAGTTTTCGAGATATCTCGATGAAATTTGGTATGGGGCTGCCATTTTGTATTATGTTAATCATTTGTCCCATACAATCGATAACTCGCACAATTACACAACTGGGAATGCAACATTTTTGAGGTTTCCTACATTTTATGTATGTAATGGATGTAGTAAAAATCAGCCAGATTGGATTATCGGACATATAGCTCATAATCGATAGTTTCAATAAATAGTTTTTGGGCTATAGTTTTTACAGTTAAAAAGCTAGAAACATAAAGTTTTGCAGGTTTGGTACTTATTATATATTTAACGTGTGTAGTGAAAATCAGTTAGATATTGATACCTCCTATTCTTATCCATATTACTCTCTCAAGCTGTTGAGCAGTTTCAATTGACAAGTACTGTAAATAGTACTATTCAGGACCTGATTAATTAGGTTTTGATGAATCAGAATTATGACTAATCAAAATATGATTTAATCTGTTCATCGCGCATCCCTAATTTGTATCAGTACAATTGATGTCATGGCCAAAAGGTTGTGTCAAGTGACCAGTTGACTTCTACTTTTTTCATGAGTATTGACAGAATTCTTTTCCGTACTTTGAAGAGTTTCAATGTTAAACGGACTTTAATTATTGCCATGTATTCATAAAAGTGCGAATAATCCCAGCTTTCCAAAGTCGGAGCGCTCCTAAAAAACAATCCAAAAAGAGTTCGTAATTGGAGCCTTTTCGGAGAGACGAAATGGATATTGTAGAGCGAATGAACTGCAAGGCTCAATTATATGAAAGATTTTGTGTGTTTTCTGACCCTTTTTATTGTAGGCGTAAAGAGAATTCTGAGGTTTTTTTTTTTATTTTACCGAACAGAAGATAAAGATCGCATTTTTCATGGACGTAGAAAATAAACATAGCACATTTCATATTTTCCGAATTGTGTCAATAAAACTTCATAAACCTTATTTTTTATTATATATGACCCAACCCCAAATAAGCTTCAGAAAAACACCAATAGAAGGCTCCGAAAAGAGTCCAAAAAGGCTGCAAAAACCCTCTAAATGGATGAATAAAAGAAAACCACCAATTAAAAGACTCCGAAAGGAGTCTGAAAAGGCTCCAAAACCCCTCAGAATGGAGGAATAAAAGGCTCCGAAAAAGGTTCAGAAAAGCACCAATAAAAGGATCCGCAGTTCATTTAAAAAGAGTCATAAAACGCTTCAAATTCATCGAAATCGGACTTATTTCGGACTCTTTTTTATGACTCCGTTGGAATGGCCGCGTAGAGAAGCTCATTTGGAGAGTAAAGCTCTAAGAAATGAGCTTTTTATGGCTCCGAAAGGGGTCTTTTTTTGCACTTTTGATTAGCTGGGATATGCCATCATATCACCAATTCTCTATCAAATACAGAAAAATGTGTGCAACCAGAAAAAAATTTCTGGGGTATAGTTTTAGGCATCAGAGTATGCAGTTTCAGAAAAGTTAAAGAACATTTAAATTTATGATGTATGGGTCTAGGTATCTGTTTCAGCAAATATGACTATCTTAGTGAAAAATGTATGCGAATGCAAATCTAAATTAAAACCCCCCCACCAAACGCTAATTCCTGCGCACGGCCCTGATGTATACCATTTACTCTAAATTCATTTTCAATGGAACGATAGCACAAATGGCAGCAAGAGGCGGGTGCGCGTAATGCCGCTTAACGTAGAAAATCAGTGTTAGAAACGCAAATCTAACGACACTTCAATGCCACAAATTAAATCAATTTAATCCTAATTTTATTATCAGTAAAGCGACAATCAGTGGGTAGTTGGTATAAATAAATTCAGTTTCAGCTCTGTACAAGTTTGCGTTTAACTGGAACTACGATAAGGAAATCAACGCAAGTGCAAAAAATAAGCTGTAAACCTTAACTGGTGGTTGTATGCGTATACACAGCGCCAAAGGAATACGGCATTGTGCCAGTGTCGCATTGAGATAGCTGCCACAATTGGTTGAATGCATGAAATAAGAAAAGAAATACGACCGTCGATAGCAAATTGTAAACTGTAAAGCAAAAGGAGCAAATCGAAATGGAACGGTTGTAACTACCAGGCTAAGGCAGTCAATTTATTCATGAATACAGGTGGGTCGCTGTGTGTGTGTGTGTGTAAGTTGTCTTAGTGTATGTGCGTGTCAACTCAGTCTTGCAATTTGTAAATTGAATTTTTACCTTTATATTGCATCGTTGTTTGGGTTGTTGCCATTTGTAGACTTGCTTATCTGCCATGGAGGGGAATTATATACTGCTGAACTGGTGCGCTTCTAGTGCATTCGTAACCGCTACTAGTTTGTTTCTACTTTTCTAGTTTAATATCCTGAAGTTGGGATCATCTACATACATTTATTTGTACACCTAGAGGTGCTACGTACATTAGTATTAGTACCTGGGTGACCGAGATTTGCTCGGTATTTTTCGAATTTGCCGCATAATCTTACTTACCAAGAGCATAAATTTCCAAAATAGATTTCCAAAATATCGAACACTAACCACAAAAAGTCACTTAACATACATTGACGACACCTGTTGTGTATTAAATATTCTGGTTAGTATACGCCCTAATATTTAAAAAAAAATCGGAAAGGTGGCAACCCTCTAAGTTTCCATTATTGGCAACATTCAAGTAGAAAATCTAAGAAGGAAGCATACTATCCATCTACCAAATTTCATCGAAATCGGTTTAGCCGTTCCCGGGATAGGTCGATATCTGAAGGAATAAATAAAATTCGTTCAGGTGGCAACCCTAGGTGGCAATACTGCGCGAAAATATTTTGGTTGGTATACGCCCTAAAATACCTTTCATTTGATACCCACAATGCCGTATATTACGTAATATTTTAAAAAAATTCGGAAAGGTGGCAACCCTCTAATCTTCCTTTAGCCGCAACATCCAAGTAGAAAATCTAAGAAGGAAGCATACTATCCATCTACCAAATTTCATCGAAATCGGTTGAGCAGTTCCCGAGATAGAATAAAAAAAATTGATATAGGTGGCAACCCTAAGGACCACCCTGAGTGGCAACACCAAAGTAGAAAATCTTAGAACAAAGCATAGTACCTACATATGTACCAAATTTCATTAAAATCGGTGAAGTCGTTCGTGGATAGTGGATATACAAATATGTATACAAGAATAAGTCGTTTAAACTTTAAAGTTATAAGGTAGCATTAGTTTTGATCTTTGGTTTCAAAAATATATTTTTCCTCTTTTCGCGATGTCCTTCCCTTAGTCCGCTTGTGAACACAATAGCTGGCGCAAAATTGTGCAAATAAAATTAGGGCTCTCCATACCAACGGGTCAGAAAAGTGGTTTTTATTTATATATATATATATAATATATCTTACCTTGTCGCTATATTTCCCTACGGTGTACTCCAACGCATCTGCAGCTTTTCACGTATTTGCTTTTGCTTTTTTACTAGCAATAATCTAGTTACTATTGCAGAAGTTCTCATTTGGCATATTAAATCTGTTTCTGCTCTAGAAATATTTGTCACTCATTCTTTGCTGGGTTGATACAGTCAGGTGTATACATATGTATATAAAAGACGCGTTGCCAGTTCGAAGGACGTTTCATTTTAAATGCTTTTTACAATCGAGACATTGGAAAACGCGAATGAGCGTAAGCAATAACGACGCAATATGTATATCACAAACATAGCTGAAAGATCGAGGCATACTTCGTCTTTATTATATTTTTTTTACTTTTTAAAGTTGTAGATAAAGTTAAGTTAAGTTACTATATATTAAGTATATGGTATTTAAGTTAAGAAACGCACTATATATAGGATAGTATTAAGAATTTTCACTAAGCAGGGTCTTACAACTACTAAAACTCTGCTCTCACAATACTTCAAAGTTTAGTTGGTTTTGTCATAGTAAAACTACAGTCCTCAACATACGCAGCCTCCTGCGGGTTTTAACTAGGTGTAGTTCCAGTAATGACCAATACCTAAACTACGCTAGTTAGGGAAATGCTTAGAGAACTAATGCTAATTTATAAGAAACATTAAATTTTATGGATTTGAAATTTTGGTCTCATTTTGTGTGAGAATGTTATACATAGTTCAATGTTAAACCATTGGAAAAGTTTGGGGCCATACTCGTGTGGTCTTAAATTTAAAAGTTACTCTTCTATTTGAGAAGTGAAGTGTTTTGAAGCGAATATATACGAATATAAGACTGCCAACTAAACAGCGATATACCTATTTATTGCTTTGATTTTTTTCCGCTTTGCTTCGTCTGCATATAGACCAACACACATACATACACAAATGGATGTAGTTCATACATTAGCATCGTGAGTGGCAAATGCATTCATTGTGTGCGAATCAGGAAGTGATATAACAGCTTTGATTGTCCTTGCTAGTTGCAGACGAGTTTGCAATAGCCATAAATTCCAATTGATTTCTATACTTTGAATACTGGTATTTAACACTTCAACAATGGCACGATTGTCATTCACAGAAAATGCTTATAATCATATGTATGTACAAACTAAGCATTCCATTCAATCCCGTAATTCTGTGCTTTTTAGATGCAGAATTTTCGGCAGTTTTTTGATGACTTGAGGAGTCCACCAAGAAAAATTAAATTTTTTATAAAATAAATGTTTTGAAAAATTATATACATATGTATGTATATACTTCAAGGTCAGGTTTATCTCAAACAATCCACTCACTCTTTTCACCCCAAAACTAATGCAGAAATACCAATATTCCCTATGCTGAAGGGAGATCCCGAAAATTTCGGGATTTGTTAAAATCAGTACAATTTTCATTCTTAACACCCCCATAAATGCATGGCATTGTAAAATATTTATACCTAATGTAGCAATTGCGTTTGAGCTCTCTCCATTTCCTACCCCTTTAGGTATTAACAGCGATTTATTTATGGTTATTTAGAATTTTCCATAGCAGTTAATAAAAAAAAGGCGATTTAGTGTCACAGGAAATAGCAAAATTTATGCCATGAATAGCTCAGTTCGAGGAAAAGTTTAACCATGTCTGGTGAGTTATAACGAAAAACGCAAAATATGGTTAAATCGATGGAAATATTTAGGACATTACTTTAAGTGGAAATGCGTGTACTTGTATTAAACATACAAACATACACAGCAAGCAATTTGAACATTTGTTTTATTTTCATAAATTCATCTAGGCCTTATCGACGGGTAAATAATAAGTCAACATGATTTCAGCTTTTTTTTGTTTTTGCATTCCTTTCGAAGACGAGTATGTTTGGCATTACCACACTGCTCATAGCTGCTAGGATTAGATTACTTATCTTGGAACCTTCTGCACCATATAGCTGCACCGATACAATAAGTGAATTACAAGTTCTTCTTTCGTTGCCTAAGGATTATTTTGCTTCTCAATTTCCTACTCAGCTAAAGTAGCACTTATTTGTGTGGACGATTCTTCGCGCGACCTTGGCAACCATGTTACTGTGAGCACTCATAACTTCGAAATAGAAAATGATTCGTTTACTTGGGAACCAGCATGAACGCCAACACACAGCCCTAAAAGCCGTATAACTTTTGCTGTTAATGCTTCTTCTCATGCAAACGAAATAGATTTCAAAATCAAAGATGTATGTAATTGAAATAGGAAATAAATTTTAAACTATATTTATTCAGATGGCCAAAGAAGACAAACGGCTGTTTCTGCCGTTACCACGTCAGTCGTAGAGGGTTAATCTTTTTAATATAATTTAACCTAAAAATGCATGTGTTCACCCATGCAATTCTTAAAGTGATTATTATATTAACAATTAGTACTATTTGGTATTTTAGTTATAAATAAAAAATTAAAAGCAACTAACCACGAATTTTAAAAAAGCTCGTTATTATTAAGGAAACAAAGCTTGGCACTGTAAATTCTTATTGGTATAACTTTCGACCACATGCGATGCTGTTATATGTATATTAGCATGTACGAGTATGTATGTACACATATAAAAGTACACATCTGCTGCAACTTAAAAATGTAAATTGACATTAATGGCGTAGCTGTCACTATGACAAATATTCTAATGCAAAAACGATAAAAGACTTATACATGAATTTAGCAACATCAACGTCAGCCAAGGCCAATGCACTTATCCATACTGATAAAGTCCTACGTATAAACATATGTATGTACATACATATATTTAAAATAGAACGGAAGCGTTGACTGGAATATGCCACAAATCTAAATGTGGCTGTCATATGTGATCCATCAGCGCAGTCACTCAGGCAGCTTTCAGCGCTTTCAACTATAACGCTTTAAATCTGTGCACGTCGTTTGTCTCGATGAAAGAATGGTAGCAAAACATAGCAAAAAATGACGCTGGGTGGTAAATACTTCACATCCATCTTCATTTTGTTTATATCCGTTTTGCACTTCATGCACTCTACACGCGTTTCCCGAATAAGTTTTTACTAAACACAAACCTTCTGTTGATAAAACTATGAAAGGTAAAAGCTTACAAAGGTGTGCATATATGTATGTATATAGATTCATACATTCAGCTACATATGTGAGCTTTGTGCTGTTTTTTAAATAGTCTTACTTTAATTCTTGGTGGTGGCAAATTTAAACATTTTATAAAGGATTCGATGTGTCTCAGATATACTAATAGACTTAGTAAGATTCAGCGCATAAATAGATTAAAAATTAAGTCTGGTCCGCCCAATGCTAAATATGGGAGACACACTTAAAGTAATCTGTAAAACGCTATAACCAACCCTACGCAGTCAGGCCAAGGCGACATTAGCTGCGAGGTTTAGGAAAAATAATTCTTTGCTGTCGTTTTTTCTTCAATTTTTAACAAGAATTAGGGCACAACAAGCGATGCCATTGTATATATTTTAAATCCAAATTTCACCTAGTACATTTCCTAATCGTAAACCTCACAGCTGCATTTTCGTGCCCTCAACTTGTCTAAGCCAACAAATTTTTATTATAGCCCATAGATACTCTGAATACTTACACGACACCCTTACAAATATCCCCTATTGCAGTCGGTTTCCATTTTACTGAAGTGTCTTTTGAATTTCGGTCACGCAAAACCCATCAACGTAAACTAATATTCATCTTAAGTCGTCTGCGGTGTCTGCTTCAAATGTTTAGCCGACTTCGACGACTGCATTAAAGTTGTGTGCTGTTTGTAAGTATGTGAGCACTTGAAGTTGGCTGGTGCTGTTGGTCATTGTAGCGTAACTTGCTGATTTTTGTCGAATTCTTTTAGAATTTCCTTGTGTTGTTGTCTTTCATTTTGAGCAAGTTGTTGTGTTTTTATACCTAGTAGTGCTTCGCACACAAGGTATATTAACTTCATTGGCCTAACGGTAGTATGTAACGGCATAAACGAATCGAGATAGATATTGACTTATATATATCAAAATGTTCAGGAGGAGAAGAGAAATTGATTGAGCCATGTCCGTCCGTCCGTCCGTCCGTCCGTCCGTCCGTCCGTCCGTCTGTGAACACGATAACTTGAGTAAATCTTGAGATATCTCAATGAAACTTTGTATGCAGGTTCCTTTTTACATATCTCTGAACGGTATTGAAAATAGGCAAAATCGGTTAAAAGCCACGCCCACTTTCTATATATATAATATTTTCGAAAATACAAAAAGAGTGATTATTCAGTACATAATACACTTATAAGGATAAAATTTGGTGTGTACCTTACCGTTAAAGCAAAAAATAAATTTGTGAAGAAATTTTTAAAAAAGGGCGTGGCACCGCCCACTTTTGATTAAGTCAAATTTGGAAATATTATTAATCATAAATCAAAAACCGCTCAAGATAGCAAAATAAAATTCAGCACACATATTTATATTAATACAGGCAATATTTCGAAAAAAAATTAGCGAAATCGGATTAGGTCCACGCCCAATTTTATACGAAAGATTTTGAAAAGGATCATGGATATATTGAATATGCTATAACTTTGCTTAAACTAGCTGTATATCATTTCTATTTCACCTCTAAAGTGTTCGTGGGCAAAGAAAGTCGAAAGCACAAAATTTTTGGAAAATGGGCGTGGCCCCGCCCCTTTATGGGGGATTATTCCACAAAACTTTCCATGCCATAACTCCGGTAAAAATTGATTTATTAAAACGATATTTGAAGTAAGTGTTCAACATATAAAGCTAACTCTTTGCTGAAAAAATAAACAAAATAGTTCTAAAATATTTCTTCGTAAAATTAAAATCGCGATATTTCCATAATTGTATAAGTTATATAAATAAGATTTTACACACATATTAGCCTTTTTAAACAAAACTAAACTGTAAAAAAATTTTGTGGATTTTGGTGAAGTAGGCGTGGCGCCTCCCACTTTTTAGCATAAAAGCTCTGCTATTTTCAAAAGCGATTGGTTGGAAATTCAAGAATGTATTTCAATGAAATTTTGTGAGATGCTTCCCAATAGTATGTAGTATACTCCTGCCAAAAATTACGCAAATCGAATAACAAACAAGCAAGATTTACGGGCAAGTAGTTAACACCCTACTGCCTTTTTTATACCTAGTAGTGCTTCGCACACAAGGTATATTAACTTCATTGGCCTAACGGTAGTATGTAACGGCATAAACGAATCGAGATAGATATTGACTTGTATATATCAAAATGTTCAGGAGGAAAAGAGAAATTGATTGAGCCATGTCCGTCCGTCCGTCCGTCCGTCCGTCCGTCTGTGAACACGATAACTTGAGTAAATCTTGAGATATTCCAAAAAACTTTTCATGCCATAACTCCGGTAAAAATTGACTTATTGAAGCGATATTAAGAGAAATTGTTCAACATATAAAGCTAACTCTTTGCTGTAAAAATAAACAAAATTGGTGAACGGACACGCCCACTTTTTGAACACAGTTCTAAAAAATTTCTTCGTATAATTAAAATCGCGATATTTCCTTAATTGTATAAGTTATATAAATAAGATTTTACACACATAACAAGCTTTTTAAGCAAAACTGAACTGTATAAAAATTTTGTGGATTTTGGTGAAGTAGGCGTGGCGCCTCCCACTTTTTAGCATAAAAGGTCAGCTATTTTCAAAAGCAATTGCTTGAAATTTCAAGAAGGTATTTAAATGAAAGTTAGTGAGATGCTTCCCAATAGTATATAGTATACTCCTGCCAAAAATTACGCAAATCGGATAGCAAACACGCAAAATATACTGACAAGTAGTTAACACCCTACTGCCTTTTTATACCTAGTAGTGCTTCGCACACAAGGTATATTAACTTCATTGGCCTAACGGTAGTATGTAACGGCATAAACGAATCGAGATAGATATTGACTTATATATATCAAAATGTTCAGGAGGAGAAGAGAAATTGATTGAGCCATGTCCGTCCGTCCGTCCGTCCGTCCGTCCGTCCGTCCGTCTGTGAACACGATAACTTGAGTAAATCTTGAGATATCTCAATGAAACTTTGTATGCAGGTTCCTTTTTACATATCTCTGAACGGTATTGAAAATAGGCAAAATCGGTTAAAAGCCACGCCCACTTTCTATATATATAATATTTTCGAAAATACAAAAAGAGTGATTATTCAGTACATAATACACTTATAAGGATAAAATTTGGTGTGTACCTTACCGTTAAAGCAAAAAATAAATTTGTGAAGAAATTTTTAAAAAAGGGCGTGGCACCGCTCACTTTTGATTAAGTCAAATTTGGAAATATTATTAATCATAAATCAAAAACCGCTCAAGATAGCAAAATAAAATTCAGCACACATATTTATATTAATACAGGCAATATTTCGAAAAAAAATTAGCGAAATCGGATTAGGTCCACGCCCAATTTTATACGAAAGATTTTGAAAAGGATCATGGATATATTGAATATGCTATAACTTTGCTTAAACTAGCTGTATATCATTTCTATTTCACCTCTAAAGTGTTCGTGGGCAAAGAAAGTCGAAAGCACAAAATTTTTGGAAAATGGGCGTGGCCCCGCCCCTTTATGGGGGATTATTCCACAAAACTTTCCATGCCATAACTCCGGTAAAAATTGATTTATTAAAACGATATTTGAAGTAAGTGTTCAACATATAAAGCTAACTCTTTGCTGAAAAAATAAACAAAATCGGTGAACGGACACGCCCACTTTTTGAACATAGTTCTAAAATATTTCTTCGTAAAATTAAAATCGCGATATTTCCATAATTGTATAAGTTATATAAATAAGATTTTACACACATATTAGCCTTTTTAAACAAAACTAAACTGTAAAAAAATTTTGTGGATTTTGGTGAAGTAGGCGTGGCGCCTCCCACTTTTTAGCATAAAAGCTCTGCTATTTTCAAAAGCGATTGGTTGGAAATTCAAGAATGTATTTCAATGAAATTTTGTGAGATGCTTCCCAATAGTATGTAGTATACTCCTGCCAAAAATTACGCAAATTGAATAACAAACAAGCAAGATTTACGGGCAAGTAGTTAACACCCTACTGCCTTTTTTATACCTAGTAGTGCTTCGCACACAAGGTATATTAACTTCATTGGCCTAACGGTAGTATGTAACGGCATAAACGAATCGAGATAGATATTGACTTGTATATATCAAAATGTTCAGGAGGAAAAGAGAAATTGATTGAGCCATGTCCGTCCGTCCGTCCGTCTGTGAACACGATAACTTGAGTAAATCTTGAGATATTCCAAAAAACTTTTCATGCCATAACTCCGGTAAAAATTGACTTATTGAAGCGATATTAAGAGAAATTGTTCAACATATAAAGCTAACTCTTTGCTGTAAAAATAAACAAAATTGGTGAACGGACACGCCCACTTTTTGAACACAGTTCTAAAAAATTTCTTCGTATAATTAAAATCGCGATATTTCCTTAATTGTATAAGTTATATAAATAAGATTTTACACACATAACAAGCTTTTTAAGCAAAACTGAACTGTATAAAAATTTTGTGGATTTTGGTGAAGTAGGCGTGGCGCCTCCCACTTTTTAGCATAAAAGGTCAGCTATTTTCAAAAGCAATTGCTTGAAATTTCAAGAAGGTATTTAAATGAAAGTTAGTGAGATGCTTCCCAATAGTATATAGTATACTCCTGCCAAAAATTACGCAAATCGGATAGCAAACACGCAAAATATACTGACAAGTAGTTAACACCCTACTGCCTTTTTATACCTAGTAGTGCTTCGCACACAAGGTATATTAACTTCATTGGCCTAACGGTAGTATGTAACGGCATAAACGAATCGAGATAGATATTGACTTATATATATCAAAATGTTCAGGAGGAGAAGAGAAATTGATTGAGCCATGTCCGTCCGTCCGTCCGTCCGTCCGTCCGTCCGTCTGTGAACACGATAACTTGAGTAAATCTTGAGATATCTCAATGAAACTTTGTATGCAGGTTCCTTTTTACATATCTCTGAACGGTATTGAAAATAGGCAAAATCGGTTAAAAGCCACGCCCACTTTCTATATATATAATATTTTCGAAAATACAAAAAGAGTGATTATTCAGTACATAATACACTTATAAGGATAAAATTTGGTGTGTACCTTACCGTTAAAGCAAAAAATAAATTTGTGAAGAAATTTTTAAAAAAGGGCGTGGCACCGCCCACTTTTGATTAAGTCAAATTTGGAAATATTATTAATCATAAATCAAAAACCGCTCAAGATAGCAAAATAAAATTCAGCACACATATTTATATTAATACAGGCAATATTTCGAAAAAAAATTAGCGAAATCGGATTAGGTCCACGCCCAATTTTATACGAAAGATTTTGAAAAGGATCATGGATATATTGAATATGCTATAACTTTGCTTAAACTAGCTGTATATCATTTCTATTTCACCTCTAAAGTGTTCGTGGGCAAAGAAAGTCGAAAGCACAAAATTTTTGGAAAATGGGCGTGGCCCCGCCCCTTTATGGGGGATTATTCCACAAAACTTTCCATGCCATAACTCCGGTAAAAATTGATTTATTAAAACGATATTTGAAGTAAGTGTTCAACATATAAAGCTAACTCTTTGCTGAAAAAATAAACAAAATCGGTGAACGGACACGCCCACTTTTTGAACATAGTTCTAAAATATTTCTTCGTAAAATTAAAATCGCGATATTTCCATAATTGTATAAGTTATATAAATAAGATTTTACACACATATTAGCCTTTTTAAACAAAACTAAACTGTAAAAAAATTTTGTGGATTTTGGTGAAGTAGGCGTGGCGCCTCCCACTTTTTAGCATAAAAGCTCTGCTATTTTCAAAAGCGATTGGTTGGAAATTCAAGAATGTATTTCAATGAAATTTTGTGAGATGCTTCCCAATAGTATGTAGTATACTCCTGCCAAAAATTACGCAAATTGAATAACAAACAAGCAAGATTTACGGGCAAGTAGTTAACACCCTACTGCCTTTTTTATACCTAGTAGTGCTTCGCACACAAGGTATATTAACTTCATTGGCCTAACGGTAGTATGTAACGGCATAAACGAATCGAGATAGATATTGACTTGTATATATCAAAATGTTCAGGAGGAAAAGAGAAATTGATTGAGCCATGTCCGTCCGTCCGTCCGTCCGTCCGTCCGTCTGTGAACACGATAACTTGAGTAAATCTTGAGATATTCCAAAAAACTTTTCATGCCATAACTCCGGTAAAAATTGACTTATTGAAGCGATATTAAGAGAAATTGTTCAACATATAAAGCTAACTCTTTGCTGTAAAAATAAACAAAATTGGTGAACGGACACGCCCACTTTTTGAACACAGTTCTAAAAAATTTCTTCGTATAATTAAAATCGCGATATTTCCTTAATTGTATAAGTTATATAAATAAGATTTTACACACATAACAAGCTTTTTAAGCAAAACTGAACTGTATAAAAATTTTGTGGATTTTGGTGAAGTAGGCGTGGCGCCTCCCACTTTTTAGCATAAAAGGTCAGCTATTTTCAAAAGCAATTGCTTGAAATTTCAAGAAGGTATTTAAATGAAAGTTAGTGAGATGCTTCCCAATAGTATATAGTATACTCCTGCCAAAAATTACGCAAATCGGATAGCAAACACGCAAAATATACTGACAAGTAGTTAACACCCTACTGCCTTTTTATACCTAGTAGTGCTTCGCACACAAGGTATATTAACTTCATTGGCCTAACGGTAGTATGTAACGGCATAAACGAATCGAGATAGATATTGACTTATATATATCAAAATGTTCAGGAGGAGAAGAGAAATTGATTGAGCCATGTCCGTCCGTCCGTCCGTCCGTCCGTCCGTCCGTCCGTCCGTCCGTCCGTCCGTCCGTCCGTCTGTGAACACGATAACTTGAGTAAATCTTGAGATATCTCAATGAAACTTTGTATGCAGGTTCCTTTTTACATATCTCTGAACGGTATTGAAAATAGGCAAAATCGGTTAAAAGCCACGCCCACTTTCTATATATATAATATTTTCGAAAATACAAAAAGAGTGATTATTCAGTACATAATACACCTATAAGGATAAAATTTGGTGTGTACCTTACCGTTAAAGCAAAAAATAAATTTGTGAAGAAATTTTTAAAAAAGGGCGTGGCACCGCCCACTTTTGATTAAGTCAAATTTGGAAATATTATTAATCATAAATCAAAAACCGCTCAAGATAGCAAAATAAAATTCAGCACACATATTTATATAAATACAGGCAATATTTCGAAAAAAAATTAGCGAAATCGGATTAGGTCCACGCCCAATTTTATACGAAAGATTTTGAAAAGGATCATGGATATATTGAATATGCTATAACTTTGCTTAAACTAGCTGTATATCATTTCTATTTCACCTCTAAAGTGTTCGTGGGCAAAGAAAGTCGAAAGCACAAAATTTTTGGAAAATGGGCGTGGCCCCGCCCCTTTATGGGGGATTATTCCACAAAACTTTCCATGCCATAACTCCGGTAAAAATTGATTTATTAAAACGATATTTGAAGAAAGTGTTCAACATATAAAGCTAACTCTTTGCTGAAAAAATAAACAAAATCGGTGAACGGACACGCCCACTTTTTGAATATAGTTCTAAAATATTTCTTCGTAAAATTAAAATCGCGATATTTCCATAATTGTATAAGTTATATAAATAAGATTTTACACACATATTAACCTTTTTAAACAAAACTAAACTGTAAAAAAATTTTGTGGATTTTGGTGAAGTAGGCGTGGCGCCTCCCACTTTTTAGCATAAAAGCTCTGCTATTTTCAAAAGCGATTGGTTGGAATTTCAAGAATGTATTTCAATGAAATTTTGTGAGATGCTTCCCAATAGTATGTAGTATACTCCTGCCAAAAATTACGCAAATCGAATAACAAACAAGCAAGATTTACGGGCAAGTAGTTAACACCCTACTGCCTTTTTTATACCTAGTAGTGCTTCGCACACAAGGTATATTAACTTCATTGGCCTAACGGTAGTATGTAACGGCATAAACGAATCGAGATAGATATTGACTTATATATATCAAAATGTTCAGGAGGAAAAGAGAAATTGATTGAGCCATGTCCGTCCGTCCGTCTGTCCGTCCGTCCGTCCGTCCGTCCGTCTGTGAACACGATAACTTGAGTAAATCTTGAGATATCTCAATGAAATTTAGTATGCAGGTTCCTTTTCACTTATCTCGGAGCGCTATTGAAAATAGGCAAAATCGGTTAAAAGCCACGCCCACTTTCAATATATATAATATTTTCGAAAATACAAAAAGAGTGATTATTCAGTACATAATACACCTATAAGGATAATATTTGGTGTGCACTTTAGCGTTAAGGCAAAAAATACATTTTTGAAGAAATTTTTAAAATGGGGCGTGGTACCGCCCACTTTTGATTAAGTCAAATTTGGAAATATTATTAATCATAAATCAAAAACCGCTCAAGATAGAAAAATAAAATTCAGCACACATATTTATATTAATACAGGCAATATTTCGAAAAAAAATTATCGAAATCGGGTTAGGTCCACGCCCAATTTTATACGAAAGATTTTGAAAAGGATCATAGATATATTGAATATGCTATAACTTTGCTTAAACTAGCTGTATATCATTTCTATTTCACCTCTAAAGTGTTCGTGGGCAAAGAAAGTCGAAAACACAAAATTTTTGGAAAATGGGCGTGGCCCCGCCCCTTTATGGGGGATTATTCCATGAAACTTTCCATGCCATAACTCCGGTAAAAATTGACTTATTGAAATTTAGAGAAAGTGTTCAACATATAAATCTAACTCTTTGCTGTAAAAATAAACAAAATCGGTGAACGGACACGCCCACTTTTTGAACACAGCTCTGAAAAATTTCTTCGTAAAATTAAAATCGCGATATTTCCATAACTGTATAAGTTATATATATAAGATTTTACACACTTAATAAGCTTTTTAAGAAAAACTAAACTGCAAACAAATTTTGTGGATTTTGTTGAAGTAGGCGTGGCGCCGCCCACTTTTCAGCAAAAAAGGTCTGTTATTTTCAAAAGCGATTGCTTGAAATTTCAAGAAGGTATTTCAATGAAAGTTAGTGAGATGCTTCCCAATAGTATGTAGTATACTCCTGCCAAAAATTATGCAAATCGAATGACAAACAAGCAAGATTTACGGGAAAGTAGTTAACTCCCTATTGCCTTTTTTATACCTAGTAGTGCTTCGCACACAAGGTATATTAACTTCATTGGCCTAACGGTAGTATGTAACGGCATAAACGAATCGAGATAGATATTGACTTATATATATCAAAATGTTCAGGAGGAGAAGAGAAATTGATTGAGCCATGTCCGTCCGTCCGTCCGTCCGTCCGTCCGTCCGTCCGTCCGTCCGTCCGTCTGTGAACACGATAACTTGAGTAAATCTTGAGATATCTCAATGAAACTTTGTATGCAGGTTCCTTTTTACATATCTCTGAACGGTATTGAAAATAGGCAAAATCGGTTAAAAGCCACGCCCACTTTCTATATATATAATATTTTCGAAAATACAAAAAGAGTGATTATTCAGTACATAATACACCTATAAGGATAAAATTTGGTGTGTACCTTACCGTTAAAGCAAAAAATAAATTTGTGAAGAAATTTTTAAAAAAGGGCGTGGCACCGCCCACTTTTGATTAAGTCAAATTTGGAAATATTATTAATCATAAATCAAAAACCGCTCAAGATAGCAAAATAAAATTCAGCACACATATTTATATAAATACAGGCAATATTTCGAAAAAAAATTAGCGAAATCGGATTAGGTCCACGCCCAATTTTATACGAAAGATTTTGAAAAGGATCATGGATATATTGAATATGCTATAACTTTGCTTAAACTAGCTGTATATCATTTCTATTTCACCTCTAAAGTGTTCGTGGGCAAAGAAAGTCGAAAGCACAAAATTTTTGGAAAATGGGCGTGGCCCCGCCCCTTTATGGGGGATTATTCCACAAAACTTTCCATGCCATAACTCCGGTAAAAATTGATTTATTAAAACGATATTTGAAGAAAGTGTTCAACATATAAAGCTAACTCTTTGCTGAAAAAATAAACAAAATCGGTGAACGGACACGCCCACTTTTTGAATATAGTTCTAAAATATTTCTTCGTAAAATTAAAATCGCGATATTTCCATAATTGTATAAGTTATATAAATAAGATTTTACACACATATTAACCTTTTTAAACAAAACTAAACTGTAAAAAAATTTTGTGGATTTTGGTGAAGTAGGCGTGGCGCCTCCCACTTTTTAGCATAAAAGCTCTGCTATTTTCAAAAGCGATTGGTTGGAATTTCAAGAATGTATTTCAATGAAATTTTGTGAGATGCTTCCCAATAGTATGTAGTATACTCCTGCCAAAAATTACGCAAATCGAATAACAAACAAGCAAGATTTACGGGCAAGTAGTTAACACCCTACTGCCTTTTTTATACCTAGTAGTGCTTCGCACACAAGGTATATTAACTTCATTGGCCTAACGGTAGTATGTAACGGCATAAACGAATCGAGATAGATATTGACTTATATATATCAAAATGTTCAGGAGGAAAAGAGAAATTGATTGAGCCATGTCCGTCCGTCCGTCTGTCCGTCCGTCCGTCCGTCCGTCCGTCTGTGAACACGATAACTTGAGTAAATCTTGAGATATCTCAATGAAATTTAGTATGCAGGTTCCTTTTCACTTATCTCGGAGCGCTATTGAAAATAGGCAAAATCGGTTAAAAGCCACGCCCACTTTCAATATATATAATATTTTCGAAAATACAAAAAGAGTGATTATTCAGTACATAATACACCTATAAGGATAATATTTGGTGTGCACTTTAGCGTTAAGGCAAAAAATACATTTTTGAAGAAATTTTTAAAATGGGGCGTGGTACCGCCCACTTTTGATTAAGTCAAATTTGGAAATATTATTAATCATAAATCAAAAACCGCTCAAGATAGAAAAATAAAATTCAGCACACATATTTATATTAATACAGGCAATATTTCGAAAAAAAATTATCGAAATCGGGTTAGGTCCACGCCCAATTTTATACGAAAGATTTTGAAAAGGATCATAGATATATTGAATATGCTATAACTTTGCTTAAACTAGCTGTATATCATTTCTATTTCACCTCTAAAGTGTTCGTGGGCAAAGAAAGTCGAAAACACAAAATTTTTGGAAAATGGGCGTGGCCCCGCCCCTTTATGGGGGATTATTCCATGAAACTTTCCATGCCATAACTCCGGTAAAAATTGACTTATTGAAATTTAGAGAAAGTGTTCAACATATAAATCTAACTCTTTGCTGTAAAAAAAAACAAAATCGGTGAACGGACACGCCCACTTTTTGAACACAGCTCTGAAAAATTTCTTCGTAAAATTAAAATCGCGATATTTCCATAACTGTATAAGTTATATATATAAGATTTTACACACTTAATAAGCTTTTTAAGAAAAACTAAACTGCAAACAAATTTTGTGGATTTTGTTGAAGTAGGCGTGGCGCCGCCCACTTTTCAGCAAAAAAGGTCTGTTATTTTCAAAAGCGATTGCTTGAAATTTCAAGAAGGTATTTCAATGAAAGTTAGTGAGATGCTTCCCAATAGTATGTAGTATACTCCTGCCAAAAATTATGCAAATCGAATGACAAACAAGCAAGATTTACGGGAAAGTAGTTAACTCCCTATTGCCTTTTTTTTTATTAATTTTTTTTATTTTCATACCTTTCATAAGCCCCATGCAAAACTATTTATATTTTGTTATTTAGTGATAATTTAATTTACCACTTACAACAGAAGTGTTTTTAATCGAAAACAATCAGTTGTTTTATACCACCTTTTCAGGTATTAAAATAGACCTGAGTTAATTGGGATAACGCAACAGATCACTACTAGGTATTTAATGTTCGGTTACACCCGAACTTAGACTTCCTTACTAGTTTTTATTAATTTTTTCTATTTTCATACCTTTCATGAACATGGGGAAAGCTATTTATATTTTGTTATTTAGTGATAGTTTAATTTCCCACTTACAATAGAAATGTTTTTATCGAAAACAATCAGTTGCCTTTATAACAAATTTTCAGGTATGTATTAAAATAGACCTGAGTAAATTAGGATACCAAAACAGATCACTACTAGGTATTTAATGTTCGGTTACACCCGAACTTAGACTTCCTTACTAGTTTTTATTAATTTTTTCTATTTTCATACCTTTCATGAACATGGGGAAAGCTATTTATATTTTGTTATTTAGTGATAGTTTAATTTCCCACTTACAATAGAAATGTTTTTATCGAAAACAATCAGTTGCCTTTATAACAAATTTTCAGGTATGTATTAAAATAGACCTGAGTAAATTAGGATACCAAAACAGATCACTACTAGGTATTTAATGTTCGGTTACACCCGAACTTAGACTTCCTTACTAGTTTTTATTAATTTTTTCTATTTTCATACCTTTCATGAACATGGGGAAAGCTATTTATATTTTGTTATTTAGTGATAGTTTAATTTCCCACTTACAATAGAAATGTTTTTATCGAAAACAATCAGTTGCCTTTATAACAAATTTTCAGGTATGTATTAAAATAGACCTGAGTAAATTAGGATACCAAAACAGATCACTACTAGGTATTTAATGTTCGGTTACACCCGAACTTAGACTTCCTTACTAGTTGTTGCTTAATTTTGCGATTTGTTGACGAAAATTGACTTAGGTGCTAATGTTCCTAGTAGATAAATCGATTAGCTTTATGTACTGCATATTTATTAGAATAACACATAACATCGAAACGAATTACTTACGCGCCGAAGAAGAAGAGCTTTTAATATTAAGGTACTCGTTTAATGAAGCGCTATTTATTCTTGATTGTTCTTAGAACATAATGTTCGGTTGGATATATGTAGATTGTAGCTTTATGAATATAGCGAGCTAGGCTACATACTGCTACATATATATGAAAACTGTGAGTTTGTCAAAACAACCTGGCCTACCGAGCTTCGTTCGCCAATTTTCGAAATTTAACTTTATTTTTAATACTCATCAGTTAATACACTCTACTCCTTTTTATTTTCCGTAAATTATTTTTCGAGATAATTCGAATATGGAGAAGGTTTATATAAGAGCTTTAGGGAGCAAACCTTGATACCCATGTCTAGAAATATTTTGCTGAATACGGCCTTTTGTTTGGTATACAAACATATCCATATTTTTGCAAATTTTGCCACCAAATAGCGCAAAGCAATACTTGCTGGCAAGAGTTCTCCGCTGAATTTCTATGCTGGTTTGAGGCGAATTTTGAAGCGCTTTTACTAGGCTTAATGTGTAGGGATGGCCCGACTTGAAAGACCAAATGACTTCGTAGGGGTTTACGCATCAAGTAAGACTTAAAAACTGGAAGAATTTCTGCAGAAAAAATAAAACGTTTTGTTAGCTGGCATAACGATCACGCTTAATTTGTGGAGAAAAGGATAAATCAATAAAAAGAATGATTCCTTAATCGACGATGACGTAGGCTACTTTCCACTGGCCTAATTCTACTACAAACTGGTTTTTAGACTTTAAACGAACGCTTTCTAAAAAGTAAAAAATATGTATTGAGTAAGTAGGCAAAGTGTGGTAATGACTTTTGCATTTCATTATGTTTAATCTATTCTCTGTGGCCTCAAGAGTGAATCAGTTCAATCTTTGCAAGACTATGATGACACATCACTTGTACAACAAGTATAAACTTATTAGCTTTTTATCTCGCCTCAATGCAACATTTTGTAGGCGTACATACAGACATTGGAAAGAAAGCTCGTCTGCCACTTTTACTTGCAACTTCTGTGTTGTTAGTAGGGAATTGAATGCAGTAAATCTCATTTTGCAGGACTTGCTTTTTTTTTAAGCGTTTTAGTTTAAGCTCTTCTGGTCACTTTCGTCTTCTGAAGAGAGTTAATGGAATAATGAATACAACGACAGCCAATGACGACAATGATGACCATGTTAATATATACCACGGTATTACGTAAGGATAACAACGGCTTTAGAAGTGCTTATTTTCGTAGGTGTAGTAGTAACAGTGGGGACAACTACAACAACATGAAATGAAGCATGCATACAAGGTTGAACGCTGTACTCTGAGCAAACAACCTCAGCTGTTAATAAAGCTCCAGACAATTTGAACACAGTTCCTTCTGCATACATATGTATGTAGGTATGTGCAGATGTGGTTACCCAATAAGCAAAAGAAACTCATATAGAGCATGGTCACATTATCACAACCCCGCAAAAATGTGATTACTTAAGATAATGCATGCGATTAATAATAATTGTGATGACGTTATATCTCTTCAAAAAAATGCTGCGACAAATCTCTTAAGCGTGTGGACCTTTCGTCTACAGTGAGCTATAGAGATACCAACTAGGAACTTGTGGGTTTATTTGGGATAAGCTAATTTTAATTTCTTTTACATACTTTTCCGCTACAAAGTAAACTTACCGTACCCATAGCGGTTGAGCAGTCCAATAGCAATTTTTTAGGCATGAAAGGGACAATGAGTCTCTTCATATGACAACGAGTTAAAAACTTGATTTATTTAGTCTCCTTTGCAATTCATCTCAATTTTATACTTGACTAATCACGTTTTTTTCAGGGATTTTAGATGCCATGTCAGTCAGTTTGCAGATCAGTAATATGAGCTTTTGTGATTTTTGAGGTTTCCTGAATATCAAACCAAAGCATATACACATATCGTTCCTATCGACGAAGAAAGGCGCAAACTTTTTTTTTGTTTGAAGAAAGACGCATTATAAATATTTTGAGAAATTCAATTTTTAAGAAAGAAAGGCGCATTAAAATAATTTTTAAGAAAGAAAGGCGCATTAAAATAATTTTTAAGAAACTTCAAGTGCCTAAAAGTATGCATTCTTTGAGATCTCATATGGAGACGCAATTTTGTAATGGTTAAAAATTGAACCGGTGAGTTGAGTTTTAGCATTCCAAGCTAAGCGAACGTCCCTGCCAACCATGATCGGATAAAAATCTGGATAGTCATTGAGTCGCGCTTACCAAAAAAGAGGATAAAAAAGTGGGTAATTTTGTTCAGAGAGGTTCACTTTTTACCCATGTTGAAAAGAATTTTGCGTGTGAGTGTGAGTGCATACTTTTAGGCACTTGTCGTTTTCCATACAAATTCTAACAATATGCGTTGGTGTTACTAAAAATTTGTGAATTTTTGGAATCAGAGCTTCACCATGGTTAGCCATGGTTGGTAGGGGTTATGTTTACGCTATTAAGGTGCCACTGAGAATTATCATTGTAGATGTGAGGAATTGAGATTGCGCCCCAAACGAAATTGTTTGCTGGGTATTTGCTTTTATTCACGTCAGTGCATTTTGAAGCCTACATCCATTTGTGTTTGTGTATAATTTGGTAATAGTGGCTTAGGGCTAAAACCAAAGCAGCCGCGTTTCACATTTTGTACCAAATTTGGTAGTTTAATTTGATTTTCATGGTGGACTTAATGCTTTTGACAAAATCTACAAATATTAAACGGTTTACAATTATAGAGCAAGAACCGGGAATGCCTGGACATTTATGTATGAAGGTACTGCTGTCCGGCCGTTTGACAGCCGCTTCGACTGTAAAAGCAACAGCGATGCCTACATTTCCACGGTGCGCTGTGAGCAAACGCTACCATCAAGCGAAGCATCGATTGGACAAGGCCAAACGCTGTTCACAGTTAGAAATTTGATGCAAATACGTTGAAGAATCACTCTTACTAACAAGCGCTTGTTGGATTTACTAGCCAACTGTCTTCCGAGGAACAAAGTTCATGCTCTATAAATCTCTCATCATTTACATATGTATGTGCTCATGTACATATGGCACAGAAGCATATATGTACAGCGTGGAAAAATATAAGATGGTCATTGTCATGGAAACACAACTCAGGACTAGCTTGTGGGTTTTATAAAACTCCAGAAATCACGCCATGTAAAGTTTAATTAACTCTGCTTCTTGGTATTTGTGTCACATAACGACATATGAATAGACGAACTTGTCACTGAAGTAAAATTTAAATATGCCCGAAGCTTATTTAGGAATGAAAAAATCACTATATCAGCATGTAATGAGCTGCAATGATTCTTCCACATTCAGCAAACAGTTCTTTCGACTTTTTGCTCTCTTTTCTGTCAGCCTTTCATGAGAAAAGAAATGTCGTAAGATGAGCAAGCATCTGATATGAAAGCGTTGCTCTCTGTTGTGAACTAATGCATGATTTCGGATATACGCAATTGCCGATGACCGTTTTTTAATCGCAATTGCAAATGTGTTTGTATGCAAAAAAAAAAACAGATTTTACTAAGCTATGTATACATATGTGCATATGTATGCGTGTACTTGTAGTGAATTGACTAAGGCAATGTTGTACAGTTCAATCGGTTATAAATATGATTTCAATCAAAGCTTATGATAACAAAAAACCTTGTGGAACTTGAACTTAATTGAACTTGATGGTGCACAGTGAGGTCTTTTAGAAAAAAAAACTAAAATTAAAAAGTAAGGACGTATTTGTTTGGGTCTATTTCATATTCCACTTTACACAAGACTATCGCCTCACTTTATAACAAAGAAATTATAGACTGTTCTTGATTTTAAAGAGAGCGTTGGGGAAATGTATCATCCTAAATGCGTAATGTACATATGTAATAGTGAGTGCGGGGTTGTTGTCTTACCGCAATTAATTTACATTTAAATCAGTGCTGTCCAAAATGAAAAATGTGAGTGTATGAGTGAGAACGAGAGAATGGGAGCAGACCAGTGGGAAATTTAATCCAAAATAACAACATATTGAATTGGGATAGAAAATTTGGAATGTGTTAGACTTTCAGATAAAAAATTCAAGGATGTTACTTGTTAAGCCTACACATTGTTAAATAAGGGCGGTATTTTAGAGATTTTGTATTTGATAAAATTCTTGTACTACCCATATTAATGATCTGCAAATTAATATATGTTGTAGAAAAGTGATAGGCTCTGAAAAGATATTCTTTTCAATATTGGATACGATATTCTTTCTAAAATTTTTCAGAATTCAACATTATTGTAACATAAAAGGCATTGCAAGTAGCCAAAGGCATTTTCTAGCATAAAAAAGTTCTCACAGGACATTGCAATGCATACACTAAGCGTCGCGGACGAGCTTGGTGTTTATTCGTTGCTGGTTCGCTAACGACTGAACGATAGAGAGTAAGAATACGTCTGATCAATTGATCTATGGGATGGACACCACTGATTTAAATGGTGTCAGAAGCACTGCAGTCGCTTTAACCTTGTTTCAGTTGATTGGAAAATAAATCAAGTCAAACTATGTTTGGCGGCCACATTTATATGTATGTATATATATTTATATTGATCAGATTATGAATTCATATTAATAAAAAAGAATTCAGATTCACTTGTTCTAAATGAATACAATCGTTCTTATCAGCTGTATTAGACCGATCAAGTTTCACAAAAATAATTTTTGATATTCCATCTAAATATCTAAATATCCCAAACATTTTTTGTATGCAAACTGACGTGGGTTGATTTCAAAACTAAAAAAAATTATCAATTCATTAATTTTTCCATTCGATATTGAAGTCTGTTTTCACTGCTAAAATATAAGAGATTGGAGAATTTCAATAATTTCCAAGTTACAATTTTTTATACCTTTCATGAACATGAAATGGTATTATAACTTTGGTCCGATGTTTGTAAGTATGAGAAGAAGAAGAGATAGACCCACCATTAAGTATACCGAAATTGTCAGGGCGACGAGCTGAGTTGATTTAGCCATGCCCGTCTGTCCGTCTGTCTGTTTGAACGCAAACTAGTCCCTCAATTTTAGAGATATCTCGATGAAATTTGGTATGGAGCCGTCATTTTGATTTATATTAATCATTTGTTGGAACCAGTAAGATCGGACCAATACAACGCATAGCTCCCATACAATCGATTGTTCCGATAAATGGGTTTTGGCCTATAACTCTTGCAATCAAAAAGCTAGGAGAGCGAAATTTTAAAGGTTTAGTACATATTATATTTGTAACCTGTGTAGTGAAAATCACCCAGATCGGAACAACGAAACATAAAGCTCCCATATAATCGATAGTTTCGATAAATGGGTTTTGGGCTATAAATTTTGCAGTTAAGAAGCTAGGAACGTAAAATTTTGCAAGGTTGGTACTTATTATAAATGTGATGTGTGTAATGAAAATCATACAGATCAGAGTAACATAACATATAGCTTCCATATAACCGATTGCTCCGATAAATGTGGTTTGGCCATGTAGCACACTTAAAAAAGATATGCGTATTCATGAAAGGTATAAAGCCTTTGGCACAGCCGAAGACAGCCCTTTCCTTACTTGTTTTTTTTTTTTGAATTTCAGGGTATATTATTATTTCAGTGTATATAGACAAAATCCTACAAACGTGTAACTGAGAAACAGCAATTAACCTAAATACTTATTTATTTTATTTTTAATTAAAAATTACACATTTTTCCTTGGGATTAAGATAGCTTGTATCGCTACATTGGAATGCCTTTGAGAATTCTTTCAAATTTGACACTGCCCCGTTGACACGTAAAGCTTCTGGTAAATCTCCATACTCTGACACATCCGCCGAATAATCTGCACAAAACAATTGAGCATAAGCGATGAAAAATTGTTGCAAATGCGAGTTGGGTAACATCGGTAGTACGCTGAACTCGTGCGGCTGCATAAAGCGTGTCAGCTGCTCATACCAACGATAAGCTATTGAAAGTCCACCATTATCCATTGTTGCCTTTTTCAAACGCTCACGATCGGTTACATTACAGCTGTGATACTCTTTGGCTGCGTAATGTGGCTGTTGTGCATAACAACTTGAACGTTTGGTTAAACGTAATTCAGAAGCTATGTCCCAAATTTTGTGCGCATCCGTGTCACTATCATCATCACTGAGACCATATACAATTTGTTGAGCCAGTAGAAATGTTAAAGTGCCATGCTCAATGGCTATGGGGTAGGCAGGATCCCAGAAGAAACGAGATTGCATAAAGATTACTGGTACTTGTATGGTATTCGTTTGTGAATTGTAGGTAGGTAGTAGTGATGGGCTTGTTGGTGTGCTTAGCACATGCTGAGGGGTAGTCAATTTAACCAGCTCCATTCTATTCTGCCATTCCAATATGTGTATAATATTATTGAAGTATTGGTCCAACCTCATTGTGTCGGGCCTCATGGCACCATGGAAAAAACTGCTATGATCTTGTGGTTGCACGAACTCCAAACGCATAGAGTTCAACTTATCGCTGAGTGTTTTTAAAGTATGTGGCAATATCCATTTAAAACGTTCCGAATACAGAAGTTGGTCATAAAGACTGCGTTTCAAAACATTGAATGTGCTCTGCAATTGCTTTTCTAAATTTGGATCCGCATAATTGCGTTGGAAAAGATACTCAATTTCATATGGAAATAAATCCATCAGTTTATGCGCACAAAATACTTTATCACCGCCCAAATCGAATTGATCCAAAACTTTCCAGAGTGTATAATTCGCTAGCGTTAGCTTCGGTGTAAGCCTAACAATTTCAATAAAACTTTTAAAGTAACCCTTTGGTGTTTCATACACCTTATCGTGCACTGGCCGATCCAACATAAGCTTAAGATAACGATTTAAGTCCACATAGTTGCCATATGAAACCTTCAGTTCAGCAACATAACGCTCGAGCGGCGTCGCTTCAGATGTTTTATTGGCTAACACTTTCGCTAATTTCTCTTCTACTTGCAACACCTGTGAAGCAATGTCCCTTGACCATGCATTCGACATTGCGGGAAAGAAATACTTTAGCTTCGTCTCTATATAGCGGAGATAATTGTTTCTGGTCGTTACATGATCTGCAGCCAAATACATTTGCGTATCATTCAAACCCAACTTCGGTGCTCCAAATTGTATGCGCGCATTCTCAGGGTGTTGCAGATCCCTAACCACATTGAATCCAATAAAAACCTCAGTATTGAATTTACGTTTCGCCAACACAACAACCTTGAGCCAATCATATTCAGTATCAAACCACTCTGTATCAGCTATAAGTGGCCAACCAGCTTGAAATTCCAACGCATGCCAAATGGGTGCAAAACCTGCTATAGAAATTTCGTCCATATTATGGCATGAAGCATATAGCGTTTTCAACATATTATCTAAAAAGTAAACAGCGTCATCTGATGTGTTATTGTTGTTATTGCTCCCTTCTAATGCTTCTACACATTTCTGCATGTACAAGTCTTGCAGTAACTCGACATAAGATGTTTTGTGTTTTGCTGCACTCGCCGGATGACTTAGTGACCAGCGCCCACATGCCCAATCGTAAAAATTATCACAGGGGTCAGCATCCAAATTCATATACGCCGCCATTTGTGTGCCTTTAGCGTATTGCAGTGTCGCATTGTTATACTTGCGTGTGGACGGCTTGGCGTAGGTTATTCTTCTAGTTGTATGTAGTAACAAAAGACTTGTTATTAAAATCTTGTTAATTAATAACATTTCGTATTCAACTCAAAGAAACGCGCGCGTAAAATTTTTTGTGCGTCGTCTGCACTCAAAGTTTAAAATTAACTAAATTCACTAAACTGAAGCATATTTCCAAAAAAACTATGCTGTACTTGATATTCTTATCTCTTCGTTCATCTCATTTCATAGAAAATTGCTGTGATGTTTGCTATGTGCTTTTATACTTAGTTGCTCTCAACAAATAAGCAAAAAAATTTAAACAATGTAAAAGAATTAATAAAATAAAAAAATTTAATATTAATTTAACACGTTGGCTGCCATGTATCACAAAAAAAATCTACCCCCAGGTGCCAAGCAAAAAAACATGTTCCCATTTGATTTGAATTTTCTCATTTTTAATTTCGTATTATTTCAAAACTTTGTATTATACTATGAAATAAAATATTTTTTCTTTTAAAATAAACTTTCATTTTTCCCAAAACTCCTTCCGTTAGGGTCCCAGAACCCAAAATTTAGGGCCTAGCGTGATCACTGGTGATACATTGGCACCTGGGGGTAGGTTTTTGAAATGATCACCAGTGATACATTGGCAGCCAACGTGTTAATACAAAAAAGTATCTTGGTTCGGAACACAATGGTTCGTAGCGAGCTCGAGGCCACAATAATTTTTCTGTAGCGAAAATTATTGTTGTTTTTATTTTTTAATAATTTATTTAATTATAACAAGTTTTTTGTTGAATTGAACAGGAAAAGTTTAGAGACAACCGACATAGCTTTTCTTATAGACACATTTCAGAAGGTGCTAATTTCACTCATCAGAGAAATTTTGGCAAGCATTGCTAACTATTGAGCTAACAATACGCTGGGGTTTTTGCCTTCTAAACGCCCTGTTCAATCAACCTTTACCAATTCATGAACCAACAAAAGTTTAAATCTAACTTCAGGTCGCCCATCTGGGCTATCACGACTGTTCCAAACCTAACCTAACCTAACTTCAGATTTCTTCTTACCGATCCAAAACCCCAGGTCACAAACTTGCAGACTATTTTGATAAGATTTCTAATAATGACCACTTTTGACCCTTTTGCTGGCCCCTTAGTGAAGCGCTATGAAAATTAAAATTGTAGTGTAAACGTATGTATATAAGTAATGTATGCTTTTTGTCTAAAAAATCCATAAACAATGAGCAAAAGCAGAAAATTTGTGTGATAAGGGATTTGTGTACGAAGAAACAAACTTTTCGACTATCTGAAGGTCCCGCTTTCAGATTATTTTTACAATAAATAGCCCGCTTAAAGCCACTCCTATTTTCTGATATATTTAGTTCTTTCAAATTCACTGAATTTTTTTGGAAAAAGGGGAAATTGGTACATGACTTCAATACAGTCTTTGGTATATAAGAAATGTTACAAATTATTATGGCGAACGTTTATTTCGTGGGATGCCATAAAATCAAGAAATGGCTATATAAAGTTCGGTTCACACGAATCATAACTTCCTTTTTGTTGTTTTTTTTTTTATTTCTATTGAAGTGAAGGTATTTGTGCTAGGTCAAAGTCTTACTTTAAGACACTCTATAAATATAAACAAAAACACAAAATAAACAATAGAGCACACTTTCGTGAAAAATTAAGGCTATTTAAAAGTAAATGTACCCATACATTAGGGTAGACCGCAGTAAATTTAATTTAGCTTCCATCTCACGGCTTTTAAAGCGACTTTACCCTCTCCGCTACAATACTTTAAATTTGCCCACAGTTAACAATAAAGAATCAGCAACCGTTTGTATAGTAAATTTAATATGGTTCTTAATTTGAAACTCCAGCTTTTAGTAACTTTCCAGAGAAATAGAAAACATGAAAGTCTTTGAGTATCCGACACAAAGAAAACATTTCCGCTGTCTTTTTGCTAAGAATGGGAACATTTAAAAATTCAAATATAACTCGAACGATCAGATGGAGTTCTGAGAAAACACTTTCTGTGACTCCTAACGAAATTTTTTTTTTTAGAGATCTCTGTCTTTATTTAAATAGGCAATTTCTATGTAGATAATTCGGATACGCTGAATCCAACAGTATTAACCCTTTTCCAAAGTTTGCTAAAAAAATAATTGTTCCTTTAAAAACTCCATGAAACTACCAAATCTCAAGGGAATAAAAAATATTTTTTTAGCTTACCCTGCAAAACGGTTTACACCATTGGATTCAGTGTATCTGAATTATATAGAAATGGTATATCGTTCGTCTGTCTGATGAAAATGTTTAAAAAAAACTACAACAGTGTCACTATCAAATATGATGAACTTGATTTGAAAACCGATATACTCGTACAATGGTCAACATAAAAATACATTCATTTTTCGAAATTGCATTTTTGAAAATGCATTGAAAGATCTGAAAAATGGTGGTCGTTGGTACTTCTAGGCTGTGATTACTAGGAACGCCTGAACCTGTTTCAAAGATTTTGCCTTTCGAAAACATACACTGTAAAATTGATAAAAATAAATTTTATACCGGGAAAACACTTCAAAGGCCATCCAGGTAAAAACAAATATGTTTTTGGAAACATCTACCTTATATTCATAGTATATACATACATATATGATTAACATATCGTAAAACTGAAATGCTGCTTTTTTTCTTAATTTTTTTTAGAAAATGCATATGTATTTAAATTATTTAAAAAAATAAAAAAATGTTGTTATATTAGGTTTTAGGTATGCATGTTATATATTTACATATATATATTAAATAGCCGTTCCCAACTTTTATTTTTTTTATAACATTTATGACTCTTCTCTAGTCGAACTATATTCGCCGGGAAATGTGCTTCTTGAAAAGAGTTAAAGATTGAGTAAGAGTCGGCGTTAGAGTTAGTGTTAGAGGAAAACTTAGAAATAAAGTGGGAGAAAAGATATTCTAGCTGTATTCAATTCTAAATTATTTTTTGATTATTATTGTGGACAAGCTAAACAACATTAGCTGCAGTGAGGATCTTTCTGCTTTTTTTCAAAAATTATGAATTTTTCGCATAAAATATTATTCGTAGCGTTGCTTCATATGAATGTAATGTGTAGGTCTCTAGACAACACTTTAAAATAAACATTTTTTGCTTTCATTAAAAATCTAAAAAAAAAAAATTAATACTTTATTCTTGCACACAAGTGCCGCATAAACATAGCTTTTTATGCCCATCATTTACATATTTTTACATAAGTATTTATGCTGCTTAGCAAGCAACCTAAGGGACGTTATGTAGTACTAAATCTCTTTATTTGGTTAAGACAAAAGAAGCAACTCACATACATACAGACAAGTAAATGTATGTATGTATATCTATGCTGCAATGGCATGCAAGTGGCAAGTCGGTTGCAAGAATATTTATGCAACGCCTTTAGCATGCGAGTGCATAAGTTTTAGCCAACACGAAGATTATGATCAAATGTAGGCATGTATGCATGTATGTAATGGTGAACTTGCAACTTTCTGTCTGCAACACTTTTTAGACATGCCAACAAATCGACAAAATTCTCTACTGTCTGTTGCATAAATGCGCAATTTAAAAGCATCACAGTTGCGCTTAATGTTGATATTCAAGTGTCGTCTTACAACGTTGGGTACTTGAGGTTTTGTAAAGCCATTACATACTAAGTACAATAACAACAAAAATAGCGCTCAAATTTCACATTTATTTATATTAAGTGTGTGAAGCTGGCTGTGCGTCTCAAAGTGAATGTGGTTAAGTAAGCGTTAGACGAAAAGTTGGGAATTTTCAAGTTCATATTAAAGGTATTTTTGACTTTATTTTCAAAGAGGCTGACATGAATATGTCTGGTGTATTACTAGGACCTGCTGTTCAGAGGGTGCTCAGGAAACAATAAATCAGGAAACTGATAAATTTCCCACTCTGCTCTCGACTCCACTCTATGAAAGAAAATTTCGCCTTAAGTGAGTAAGGGAGGTAAGTATGTTTCTCTTACACTTCTGTAGCTATCAGCACATTTCGCTTAATGACCTACGGCCTTATAACACAATTCTGAAAGATAAATAATGGGTTTTCGCATAGTAGAATACCATTCTGGTCAGTTTGTTCCTTGAAGATTGTCTTTGCAAAAGACGACCGGTTCTCCCAAGTTATTATAGTTTACGGAATTATCAGTCTTCCTGCGTTTTTCAACAAGGCGTCCTTGTATTTTCTATCGACATGATTTATGTACTCCAATGGTTTGTGAACAGAATTTAGTCATAAAATGCTTGCGACGAAAATTCTAGTCATTAGGTCTAGGTTTGTATTCCTATATGAGTATTTCAAACTGATCGATGTAGCATATTATTAATGCTGATCTTTTTAAAGGACCTTTGCTTCAGCATATATTTACTAGATAACCAGTAAAAATATATGTATGTATATAAAGTTTTCCAATTATTAAAAATATTTCTAAATAAAGTAATGTTTTGCCATCAATCTACATAATTAATTTTCCTCAGTCATATCCACCCTTCACTTGTTGTTAAAAAATAAAAGTATTTGTATGTATGCAAAATCTCTTTCAATCCCATATTACCTACTCTTCACCTTACTTGACTTGGATAGAATGCATTTCGAAAAGTTCCTCCCTTTGTTCATGCAAATATTATTTCAGCTCATATGAGGGGGCGTCTATTTATATTAATACATTTCCTATTTGTTTACATGTTTGTTACGGTGCAGTGAAATAACGCCCA
>OX608079.1:88063307-88330807 GCA_951509765.1 Sphenella marginata | reverse complement strand
AGGAACCAACTCGAAATCGAAGGTTCAGTTACCCTGAACTTCCTTTTTGGGTAGGTATTATTCTAGAGCTATTCTGATGTATGAACAAATTGTTTAATATATATAGTAATAACTTTTCAAAATTGCAATTTTTCGCAAAAGGACCCATAGTCTTTAGTTGTTTTTATAGATAAATAATCCTGGGGTACCCTAGAATCCTATAAATAAAGAAAGTCTTTGGTAACATATCATTCCATTTATACTTGGCAAAATAGATCACATCACATTTTTGGGGATATCTCCGAAACAAGCTGAGATATTGAAATTTATCACATTGATTATGAACTGACTCGTAAGCACCTTTCGTTTCATACCCATATTGTACTTACACATTTTTGGTCACCCCTGGCCCACTTATTGGTCGATAACTCGGAAACTGGTCGAGTTATTGAAATAAGGGATACCTTAAATTTTAAATTGAACGTCTACTAATAAATGACGAAAGATTCATTTAATTACATTCAGCAGTTTTTGAGTGATGCGATTACAAACATTTAGACAGACAGACAGACTGACAAAAATTCTAAAAACGGTTGATTTGGATTCTATTGGCTTAATAATGATTGACCGTATCAATTTTTTTGGAATATCTGCAATGTACAGACTTCGACCTGTTAAAGTTTCAGATATATCCTTGAAACAATTAAAAAGGGGTTTTTGCCCGCTATTTCCAGATGGTGACCATTTTTTTGAAATTCTCGCTGTGTAGTTTTTGTGTGCTTGACTAGAACTACAACTTAAGGTATGCCCCGTAAAAAGTTAATGCTCGCTGTCACGCAGTGTGAAAGGTCACATACAAAAAATTTCATTACCTAACTATGAAACTTCAACGCGGTTTCCGGTGGGTCAAAGTCGGTTTTAGACCTAAAGTTTCTTCAGCAGAATCGCTTATAATGACCCCTACAATAGTTTCCGCTATGGCGATTTTTCACTTTTTAAATCAACCCACTCGAATGTACACCCTGCGTTCACTCTAAATATCCACCCTTTAATGCAGTCTAAATTCTTTGTTTCTTTGATTTCAGTTAATACAAATATTCATACATACATACATATATAGGTATATAGATGTATACTTCTTAACAGGGTGGTGTATTGTTTGGTTTTTTAAATTATGCAAACTAAGCCCTGACGTCAATTTTGGTGTAATCTGCAAAAGTTAAAAATTTTAAGAGTTAGTTTTTTAGATAACATAAACTCCAATTCCGGAAAATTAGCAATGACAATAAGTTCTGGACGAAAATAATAAAATTTTTGTCATAACTAATCATGTTACTAATGACCTCGATAGGCATCTTTAGCGTGCTTCCAAGTCTCGAATGGTTTACTTACAACTTTGTCTAATTTTATATTAATTTTTACGCCCGTTTTGCTCAAAAATCCACACAGTACTTACAATATACATATGTACTTCAGTGTCTTTCGCCATCAAATTAATTTAATTATGGAAGAAATTCTCCAAACATTTTTCAAAAACAATCAGAAATTGCTGAAAATATCAATGTATCTACCTTTGGTGATTTCAATTAATTTACTGAAGATGTAGCTCTTACTGCAAAAAGTCTTTACTTAACCCAGATACACCCGAATGCCTTCCTGAAGGATTTTAAATGCCGTTCGCTAAATTCAAAATTTTCACTTATTGTAACAGCTAACAAAACAGGCTATGCTTTTTTTTAGTTTAGCTAAAATCAAATTTTATCTCTTCGCGTATTTTTTTGTAAATTTACGATTAGTCAGTGAGAATTCTCCAAGTGAATTGTGCTTTTATTTAAGATGGCTGTCTTGATAGACCTCGTTTTTTATAGGTAAGTTTTATTCTTTTACATAACGAATTGTAGATGTCAGGCTATTATTTTACTACAAAAAATTATTCAATTTAATTATTTGCTTGTTTTGTAGACGTTTTTTGTGAAAAATTTGCCTGTACTGGCGTGGGAAACACGCACATCCTCCCAGAAGGATTATGGGCTAATACAACTAATTTTATTAAAATTTTTTGTAGAAGGAAGATTACCCTAAATGAGTTGTTAGACATCATCGAAACTGCCGATGACGACGATATTCCTGTAACCCCTGCGGGTTAGGGGTTTAGAATATGCCCGCGGTAGGCATACCGGTCGTAAGATCCACGGATGTGATGCCTCTCACCTCTCATTACCCATCTTCTCTTTCCTTTCGGAACGAGGGATGACATGACCTAGAAGGTTACACTGGTCATACCAAATCGCTACCCGACAGTCGGGCAGTACCGCAAGGGAGTACCGGACTGGCATTTCGACAACACTCCCCAAAACCTCCGTGCAGTGATTTTGGTGCTAAAACAACAACAACAACAACAGCGATATTCCTGATAATGGATTTGATGTGGTAGTTTTACCCCCAATCAATTTTAATGATGATGTCACTGATGAGGATTCTGGGGAGGAAAACAATCCTACCATCAACAATTTACATGGCATTCAACTCTATACAACCGTCCTGAGGATAATGTGGACTATTTAAATTTTCGGCGAAGATTAGCCTGCTCTATTTTGGAGTCCAACAAAAGAATAGTTACACAGAGAGGACGTGCTAGCCAGTCAGCTTTGATTGATAGCCGGTATGATCGCAAAGATCATTATGTATGTATAGCAACTTAGCATTGCTGCCAACAGGCAAAAAGCAATAATTGGTTTGTAGTAATTGCCCCAAAAAAGCAACGACGAAATGCATAAAATACAATGCGACATTACATGTTGATTGCTTTATAAATTATGAAAGGAAATAAAACTTTTAAGCATTTTTATGATAATAAGTCTATGTACTTCCTTACTTTTTCCATAAAGTCATGGATAAAGCAACAAATAACTTTATATTATACATACATATGTATGTATGCAAACTACCAATATAAACATAAAATTGTAATACCAATTTAGCTATTGAATTAATTTATATTTTTCTTTGAATCTATAAATAAGGCAAAAAAATGTTGAATTTATTTCTATTGCTTTGGAAAAATTTGTTAACACAACTATTGTGGTATTCTCCCAAAGGCCTTCCAGAAGGATGGGGTGCTGTGACCAGGGGGAGGGGGTGAAACCTTAGCAATTATAATTTTCAGGTTATTTGAAGGGCACTTAAGCAATAATACACAATACATTCAAAAAAATCGACAAAAAGTAATTCGGGTTTATCTGGGTTAATTGACACTTTCTAGGGAGGTATCTAATCTGAAAAATTGATTATCGCATAGTTTTCATTTACATGTCACTCTCATAAGACAAAACGACCCAGCTGACACGTACAACTTGCTTGCGCTTTTGACTAACTGAGCTTTTAATGTCACTCTCAATTGATCGTCCAACGGTTAATTAATCGTAGCTGTACAGCTCTTTGCATGAACAAGCTCAAATTGAATCACCCTGTTTTGTAGATATATTTCACTTCCATCCACTAAAATATGCCGTCGCTCTATTCAAAGTTTATTAATTTTATTTTTCATTATTTTAACGCTCAAGGCTGTTTGTTTACAAGAATCGTTAGCAACATTTGTATTTTTTAATTTCTTGTGAGGGCAAACTTTGATTAATTGGTGTCGTTACAAATACACAGCAATACATACATAAATAGATTTTGATTTTAAGATCTGATCTAGCTTAAACGCGCTTTTTTCCAAAGATCATTTGAAGTTGCCATTTTTTATACCTAGTTGCATCAGTATCTACACAATGCATTTATAAAGACGTAGGAATATCATCCTAACTTATCGGCGCTTATCAGTCTAGGCTTTGCATATTAATCGATAACTCACGCAATTAGAAATAAGAAGGGAGTTGAAGTCATTCTCCCGATGTTTCTATCAACTCAGTCGAGGCTTCAGCCTTTCTCTTTTGCTGAATTCGTGTGTTCATAGGAAACCTTCTGGGCTGGAGTTTATTCGTACATTCACATTAAATCACTTAACTATCGAAATCACTGCACCATGGTCAGTTCGGCGTAAAGCTCACACAGGTCTTCTTCATATATGCTTCGCTATTCGTCAATGGCACCATGGGATGCATCGTAAATCCTCCCGAGCAGTTTACTCTACAAGGGCCATCTCATATTTTCTCGATGCTGTATATGGTTCCGAACCCAAAAAATACTTTACTTTATTTTCTTTTGAATATCTATTTGACATTATTTCGATACTAATGCTGGTTCCCAAATAGACTATGTTCTTCACAGTTTCAAATTTGTAACTATCAACAGTGCGACAAGGCGCAGCAAATACTATGTCTTGTTCTGATTTCTTTGCTTCTTCGTTACAATTTGTCTAAACAATTACATCCTAGGACCCCTGCTATTCAATCCCTTTTTGTATTTGATGTTTCCTAGCGCTTTGCTTAGCACAACAGCTGAGTATATAATTTTAGATGTCATCATTGCTTTAGTTTTCTTAGTTGTTTTATTTGAAAGGGTTTGTGTTGCGCCTTTAGGCATTTGAGATTACATCGAAATATTGGGTGTTGCCAAATAAAGGTAATCCAATAAAACTGGCATAAATCGAAACACCCTATGTTACGACCACGAAAAGATTAATTATTAGAATTGATGATTAGGCATTTTCAATTCCAGTTGAAGTATTTTACTACCAAAATGTTTTGCGATATTATCTTAAATCATCGTTGATGATAATGTTAAAAGGACTTTCTCATAGTACCAGTTGGTTTTCATGATTTTGAGTAACCAATAAATCTGTTCCCGATGTAAAATCGCTTGCAAAAGGCAGAAAATATTATATTGGGATATGTCGGTCTTGTTGCTTTAGGCGATGTTTCGACCTTCGTCACTTTCCTCACCCAGCATTGTTGTCATCTAACGGAGGTATCTTAAGCCTCTCGGGTTGGACCAGAGTGAGTTTTCTGCTAGAAGAATCGACTCAGGTATTGAGTTCATCACCTCCCTAGCTAGGTGAAAATGGAATATTTCAATAACTTACGTAAGTACCTCTCGAAAGTAGGTTACATAGTAAAAATTGTCTCTAAATTATTGTTTAAGGATTGCTTTTACCATCCACAGTTAACTCTAATATGGGAGTTTATTTGACAGAAATAGTTGAGTAATCTGCCTGATGAAGTGCCACTCCATTTGACAAAATACTTAGCGAAATGAAATAATACAAAAATTATTTTGGATTTTTTAGTATTTCAAAAATTAAAAAAAAACAAGTAAGGAAGTCTAAGTTCGGGTGAACCGAACATTAAATACCCAGCGTTAGTTTTCAGAACGAGATACAAATACCATGACTTGGCAATGATATAGGCCCTAGAATCTTATTTGAAAATTTCTATATCAAAAAAGGGGGCGTGGTTATTCTCCGATTTCGCCTATTTTAAACACCAACCTGCCTTGACCAGAAAGAAACCTGTGTACCAAATTTCATGCGAATATCTCGACTTATGTTAATTTACGTGATTTTCGAAATTTTCGATATCGAAATATTGGGCGTGGTTATCATCCGATTTCGAAAATTTTCACAGCAGCTCGCCTTGGCCAGAAAGTAACCAATACACCAAATTCCATGCAAATATCTTAGTTTTTACGCAAGTTATGTCAATTTATGTGATTTTCGAAGTTTTCGATATCGAAAAAGGGGGCGTGGTTATCACCCGATTCGTGCATTTTCAATAGCAACCTACCTTGGCCAGAAAGTAACCTTTATGCAAAATTTCATGCAAATATCTCAATTTTTACTCAAGTTATCGTGTACACGGACGGACAGACGGACAGACGGACGGACGGACATGCCTTAATCAATTCCTCTTTTCAACCTAAGAACTTTCATATATGGAACCCTATATCTAACTCGATTATTTTGCGCCGTTACATAGTACCGTTATGTGGACAAAATTATAATACCCTTGTACTAGTACTAGTACGCTGGGTATAAAAACGTTAAGTGCGAATGCGAAATAAAAGTTATTTCCCTACAGGGTACCATCTTCGACGTAAAAGAGTCTGTAGCGAATATATTAGGAAGACATCAATGCTGGAAATTTTGTATGTTTTCAAACAACCTTAGTTATACAGCAACCTGTGATAATGTACAGCATATCTCGTTCGCACAGGTACTCTAAATATATAAAGGAATTCTCGGCTATTTCCGATTCAATACAATTTCGAAATACACGTACACATTAAGCATTTCTGTGTACGGCTTCATAGATTTAAGTATTGGCCATTGCCAGTTGACCAGCTGTTCAACATTAGCTATTATTGCTGATTTTTTATTCTTTAGTTCTTTCTAGCCGCTCACGCGTCAATTGTGCTATGCAGTTTAGTTTGTGGCTTTCTCGCTTGCCACTACTAACAAAGCCGCCCCCGGCACTTATGCCCTTTCAACAAATACATAAGGGCATACTCGTGCAACATAGCAACAATAACGGTTGTCGATTGCTTCAATGGTCATTGTAATTGGCTTCTTTTGTTGTTATGCGACCCATTCTTCTTATTATTCTTCAACAAAGTTTTTAAGTACTCGCCATTTCATTTTGTTATATTCCATGTCCAAGAGCATCAGACAATTGACTTTTTATATTAGTTCGTGGCACTTTTTTTTGTAGAATGAAAATTATTTCATATTGAATACATAATAATTTTTTTTTAGAAACTTATTTTTTAAAGGCGAAAATATGTACATATAATTTGTAAAAAGTAACATTTATCAAACGTGAACGCCATCTGGCGGGTCAGATGTGTCTGTTTGAGATAACAAAAAGCTTAGTCGACCAGTTGTGAAAACTAGGAATTGCTTTTGGGTTAAATGGGAGTTTTGTTAAACTATTTTTCCACGTGTAGCGCACATTAAGGATGTTGATAATTAACGATAAATCACTTAGCTGGTTTTGTGGACTTTAAACTTTATAAACATTCTTGGAGCTCTGTCGCGTTGTTCGGAGAAACTTCTTTCATATACAGCTCCTGTTTTTTTTAATTCTATTCCTGTTTTTGTAATTCAGTAGGGCGTAACCCAGCCAAGGGTTAACAATTTTACCTAGGGCTGTGTCTTTATTCGATTAATCGAGTAAGTTGATTAATCAAAATTTCAATTAATCGATAACTTGATTAATCAAAATTAATCAAAAAGAGCGTTACTCGAGTATTTTTACAAATGGTTAATCAAAAACTGATTAATTTACTCATTTTTTTATGTGAAAGTTTGCCTTGAAATAGCTGAAAATAAAAAAAATTAAAAACCAACCATGCTTCAAAATATTAAAAAATAAAAAAATTTTAAAAAATTTTGAGATGTTGTCCGATCGCGAATGGGCAAAATGTCGAAGATGCAACAACTGGTTAAAGGAGCAAGGAACTTAAAATTTGTGCCGTTTTAGTATATGATTAATCATTTCATTCAAAAAACGATTAATCAAAAAGGCGATTAATCAATTAATTTTCCATTTTGATTAATCAAAATCTTCATTAACCAAGTAAACACCCTTTTTGATTAATCAAAAATCATAATTAATGGATTACTTGATTAATCAAAATTATGAGTAATCAAAACGAGCGTTACTCGAGTATTTTTACTAATGGTTAATCAAAAACTGATTAATTTACTCATTTTTTTATGTGAAAGTGTGCCTTGAAATAGCTGAAAATAAAAAAAATTAAAAACCAACCATGCTTCAAAATATTAAAAAATTAAAAAAATATTAAAAAATTTTGAGATGTTGTCCGATCGCGAATGGGCAAAATGTCGAAGATGCAACAACTGGTTAAAGGAGCAAGGAACTTAAAATTTGTGCCGTTTTAGTATATGATTAATCATTTCATTCAAAAAACGATTAATTAAAAAGGCGATTAATCAATTAATTTTCCATTTTGATTAATCAAAATCTTCATTAACCAAGTAAACACCCTTTTTGATTAATCAAAAATCATAATTAATGGATTACTTGATTAATCAAAATTATGAGTAATCAAAACGAGCGTTACTCGAGTATTTTTACTAATGGTTAATCAAAAACTGATTAATTTACTCATTTTTTTATGTGAAAGTGTGCCTTGAAATAGCTGAAAATAAAAAAAATTAAAAACCAACCATGCTTCAAAATATTAAAAAATAAAAAAATTTTACAAAATTTTGAGATGTTGTCCGATCGCGAATGGGCAAAATGTCGAAGATGCAACAAATGGTTAAAGGAGCAAGGAACTTAAAATTTGTGCCGTTTTAGTATATGATTAATCATTTTATTCAAAAAACGATTAATCAAAAAGGCGATTAATCAATTAATTTTCTTTTTGATTAATCAAAATCTTGATTAATCGAGTAAACACCCTTTTTGATTAATCAAAAATCATAATTAATCGATTAATTGAGTAATCGAAATTATGAATAATCAAAATTTTGATTAATCAATTAATCGCACAGCCCTAATTTTAACACCTAGACCAGTATGTCTGCGTTTAAAGTGTTTTTTGGAATTTCCAGGAAGATCAACTTACTTGTACTTATTTTACAATAAAAATACTGCACATGACAACCCTGTAAAAGCATACGCAGCGGTCACCCTTAAACAAGAGACATTTAAATTTAGCATAACTATTATCTACAATAAGTTCGAAAGTTCATCGAAATAGGTCAAGTCAAAAAATAATAATAATTTCACAAATACGTACGCAAGCTGGTCATACCTACATATATTTATTTTCTCCAATTAACACTTTGTTTGAAATTGCTTTCGACGATGACCCAAGTTACTTTTCTCATAACTAGATATACATTGTTCGCTTTTACAATTCTAACGCTACACCATTTCTGTTCCACCTGCTGTCTATGTATGCTATGCCCCTTAAGGCTTTGTTAAATCTGCCTCCTACCTCATCGTATGTTCACCTTTATATCGCCTGCAAGCATTTAATAGGAATTATGCAGGGAATTGTAGTAAATCATAAAACCCATAGGAAAAAAAATTTAACTCCTCACATGTTTGCCTAGAGTCATCAAACTTGGCAAGCATTTAGTAACTTTGCAAACCGAAAGCAGTCGATAACAACCACATTAGTATTGGTTGGGAGCAAAAAACAAAAAACAAAAAAAAAAACAAAGAAAACAAGAAGTATTTCCACTTTTAACGCCTGCTATGCTATGCAACGACTGTGTAGACTCGATTACGGAATTAAATGTAATCAGTAAACGTTTGAGCTCCAAATCCCCAAGGGAAATTTGCAAACAATCCAAAATCTCACACATCCACAAATAGACGAAAAAGGAAAATAAAAAATACAAAAAAATGAGATTCCAACAGGCAAAGGAATGCAATAACAACCGCCAGCACTAAAGAGAAGCAAATAAAAGTTGGATAAATGAGATTGAGTAGAGGATTTTATGGTGTTGTACTACGTACAGTATTCCAAGTATGAGATGGCAATATTTTATGGCTATTGATATTTCTAGCAAATAAAACATAGACGAATCAGTTGCGTGCTGCAAAAGTGAGGAAAATGTTTTCAAAGGAATTTTTGGGTTAGGTGACGAATGCTTGATAAGGAAATCATTTTAATGTTCAATAAAATTTGCAGACCTTTTGTTAGGATTAATATGAATGAAATTTGACCAAACCAAAGATTTTTAAGAGGGACTAGGGACAAGTGATGCAAGGAAATTCAGAATAGGAGTCGCAGAAGTGATAAGTCAAAGGAAATGACTTCATACACGTCTTACAGAAGGCTGTAAACGAGTTTTGGAGAGGTATTGCTTCTCGAAATTGTTTGAAGTCTCATTTATTAACACTACACGGCTAACAATTTTAACCTAAATTTTTAACTTCTTTGGGCTGGAAATGTATTTGGGTGGGTCCAAAATACATTTCGAAAAATTCATACCTTAACATTTGTTTTTATAAAAACGGTTTGACAATAAAAAGGAGTAGATAAAGAAATATTTTTTTTTCAGTGATTTTGTTTATTGCATCCGATTATGATCCCTGTACCTATCTTCATTTTCTTTGGTCGTTTTACTCTGATTAAAAAGACACTTTTATAAAGAGACTACATCGTTAATACTAAGGTAGTTCAGGTTGACGGATTTAGAGCGAGGAGATGCCAACCTAGAACACCTTTTATTACTATATTATGATTGGGATCAAACTGAACAATATTGTAGAATTTGGAAATTTTTTTTTTTGCCTTCGTATTAGAATTGCCAGCAGTTTCAAATTGCAGAAAATATGTGGTCGATTGTCGATTGGAATTAATGCTTTGTGTTTAAATGTTTGAATTTTGAATTGAATATACCCCGATGGAAGCACTTTAAGATAATCGATAATTTTCTAATTTTTGAAAATTTTAAAAATGATAATTGGGTTTGTTTAAACTCCTATGGCATGTCTTCTGGCAGCATTTCCTTCTTGGAATGAGAAATCCCACACACTTGAAAGTTCGTTTTATTCCTCTTGCGTGAATTACATTACTCATGGTGAGTGAAGCCACAATTTGATTTGAGGGATACAGATTAAGTCATTCACATCCCCGATATTTGTCAACAGCAGCCGATTGAGGTACTATTCTTTACATTTATGTTTGGCAGCACAGAATCTAGTACAAACCATGCCCACTTTTAAACAGAAGTAACGAATGAGGATTTTGATTTCCGGAAATTAAGGCTTCTAGAATAATACTGCGATCCTTGAGTCTGTTGGAAATAATCCAGTCATGCCCATTTATTTTCAAAATCCGTTTAAGGTGGTGATTTTCTCTACACAACAAAAGTTTTTTCAGTATCTAAGTCACTTTTTAATAAAACTAAAGTGCATACCTTTATAAATTATAATTATATGATTTTTCAATAACATGGCCGGCTTGTTGAACTTCCTCGTGATAAATCATGTTCCAACCCACTGCTTGTACCATATGTGATTTTATGTTCTTGTGCACGTGCCCCCAAATAAATGCATAATCACGAGTTGGTTCCTTGGAAAAAGAAAGCAAAGGAAAGCAAAGTTTAGCAGCTCGTTCTAATTCAATTACAATTTTCAATGAGAACGTGTGTAAATATTTTCATAGGACAAATGAAAACGTCAAAAATGACAGCAACAGTTACTGAAGCAGCAGAAAAACTTGAGCACACAAAGATGTTAAGGGTGAATTCAAATACATAAATAGCCAGACAATAGAGCGACTCATAGCCGGCAGCCAGAAAAAATAACGAAAAGAAAACTCAAGAAAAATATTTGAAGAGCACTTTCGTTATTTTTCATTTGCTGTATATGTATGTATATCTGTTTGTACTAACATGTGCAGAAAGTTTTCTTTTCGTCGCCTGTCAACACTGCCAAAAATGGTCAAATAGATTGGGTGGGGTAAGCCCGCCTGCAATCAAAGATGTTATTCAAACATAATCAACATGATTTCACTCCCTTCTTGTGTGGCTTAAAACGTTTGCGTCTCATGCGGTCTTACATACCACAGTCGCAACAACAAGGCCGACGTAGATTCAATCATATGTATGTATATCAAGGAAAAAGCTTATAGCGGCATGTAAACAAATATTGTAACCTTCACAAAAAAATTTGTGGAAATAAACTTATTCGTTGGTAAGAGTTTGTAAACACTCAACAAGCTCATTTCGGAAGTGCTTTTGTGTGTTACATAACGTCATCGTTGCCACTGCACTGTTTACCGTAGATAAATAAATAATTACCATATTTTCATTATGATTTAATTTTCCACTTTGTTGACCAGCATCGTTAAAACGACATGAAAAACAAAATTATGCAATCTACTTAAAAATTGTAAAATTGTTGTTCAATATTTTTAATATTGTAAGAAGTCATCTTGAAAGTAAATTAAATGGGAAAGAATTTCTTGATTATTAAAGAGATTTTTGTATACATACAAATACCGCTAGTTTTCATTATAGTGGCAGGAGTGTATCTAAGAGAATTCAAACATGGCTGAATCCCTTAACCCAAGTCACTCGATCCTGAGAATAATACAAATTTTGTTGCTAAGATAGGTCAAGTTAACTGAAATTAGGCTTTCTCAAACAATTGAAAGAAAGATATAGCTCATTTTGCAACTCCCCAATTCATTTCAAAAACATAAATATTACTCATCATCAATTTGCATATTTTTGTTTGTTTTATAATCAGTGTTGATTCGCTATGCCACACTGGCTGCTGTTTGTTATCTGCATTAAACCACTTCGACCTCCACTCTACAGAAGTCTTGCATTGCTTTTACTAGATATCTACTACATTTTACTTGTTTACATCGTAGTTATAAAATTACCACAACATTGTAAAGAGTTTGAAAGGAAGTTTTTGTTGTGGTGCATTATAATTAATTTTATATGTGGCCACTATACCCAGCAAATAAAACGTCGAATTGGTCAGCACAATTAATAGGACATATCTAGTATTTTCTGATTGAGTTCAAAGATTTAAACGGAGTGCTCAAATTTGAAAAAATTTAATAAACTACAATTCCCGAACTAGTGTTTCACCACTTCAAATCAGCTACACTTACAATTACAAGATGACATAACCCAAGTACGAGCATATTCAATATTGCTGTAGTGATCATCTGAAGCGAAATTCGAGAAATCGCCTTAGCCTTAAAATGTGCCAGAATTTCCAGCTATCAATTTAGTTGCGATCCCGTACTCTTTAGTGTTCTTCTTCCGCTCAGCAAAAGTTTAGCTTTAGTCTGAAAAATATGGAACTGAAAACTTCTACGATTCCTGTATCCTTCTAAAATATTTTAAGTCAAACCAGCTCAATTTTTTTGTTGTCTATACTTTATTGGTTTTAATACAGTTTAAAACTAGTTTCTTTCATTACAATTAGAATATTTACATATGTTCCTATATTCTAAACAAAAGCAAACTCGTTTTAACTTTGCTTAATTTAATAATAGGTTTCATGATTTGGTGGAATACCCCATATAAGGTCTATAGATAACGATTAATTAAAGACACAGGGCATCAGTTAAATTCATCATCAACATTAAAAATTTACTCATACTTCATAATCATACTTGCGCTAAAACTTTATAAAATAGATAAAGTTGTTGTATTATTGAAAACTATTTAGTACTTGGGGTGCATTGAAACCCAACAGCTCTTTTACTTCGTTATAAATTTTTACCTAAAGGCACTCAAATTTACTGACTTCATAAATGAAACCTGTTTAGTGCAAATTATTGTTTTGTTGGCTTTTGTATTTATATGGACAGTTTCATAGACTTTGTGTAACAAATTATGTTTCCTCGTTTACTAAATATTCAAATTTGAATGCAAATGAACAATTAAAATTTCAATTATCTTTGCTGTTTGTTTTGCGGAATTGTAATTCAAAAATTGTTGAACGATAAAACCCTTCCAACGGTCAGATGAATATGACCGTGTCATCTCTATTTTTCACCAAAGGACGTTTATGTGTATTTATATACAACTTTGTGTTGCGTTGGTGAACATTTCATTTCGTTTAACAGAAAATTGTGAATATAAATTTTATCTTAATGAAGCAATTATAATCACGGGACCGCATTGCAGGAGGTGCTATAACTATAGCCAGTGCTGCTATTAACACACATTTTCACTAAAACGAAGCGATTTATACAGATGAGTACGTAGGATATTATTTATCTACTATTGCTTACATAAAACTTAGACTTATAGACGTTAAGTATTCTCTGATCACAATAAACTCAAGTAAATAAAAATAAAATAAAACAAAATAAAATAAAATAAAATAAATTAAAATAAAATAAAATAAAATAAAACAAAATAAATTAAAATAAAACAAAATGAAATGAAATGAAGACTGCCTAATTCAGATACTGGTTCGCAATTTTACAGCAGCATTATTGCTGTATTAATACATCCACCAAAGTAAGGCTTAGCGCACTCCCACGGTCAATAGCAAATAACATATAAACATCAACTCAATCAAGCATGAGTTCACATACTATCATCGTCTCCATTGTGTGAATACATGTCTCTAGTTAAATGCTTTAATATCCTTAACGCTTTTCAGTTGCCTCTGCCTCGCTTAGAGCTTAACGATAACAGCTGACTGGGTTCTGTTTATTGTCTGAAATCATATATTACAATCTTTAAGAATTATCTCATTTCATTGAGCATTCTAAATGATGAAATATTTCATCGCTCTCTAAAAACGCATCCTGATAGGTAACATAAGATTATTGAAAGAATTTGTCTTTTCCATTTGCAGCTGTCGGTTGGTTGGAGCTGTCAGTCGCAGATAAGCATTACAATTTTTAAACTATTTGCATGTAAATCTACTAAACCACTTACAAATTGCCTACCACTGTTAATGGCATGTTTCTGTCGATCTGTCATTGCCTTGCCGATTTCACCAATTTTTTTTTTTGTATCAAATGGAAGAAAGCCATCGCATTTGTCGGCATTAACACATAATTTACAAATGCGAAGATAGAAAGTTTTAAATAATGCCTTCCCGTATTAATATAGACGCGAACATTTATAAGCTTATTTTAAAATATGTATGATGCGAGTACTTAACGTTTTTCAGTCAATCATTTGCCGGTGGACTTCTGCGAAATCACCAACCACGGTGTGTATTAAATGGGAATTTCGGTAGGTGGCATAAGTATCTATCTATGTACATATGTATGTATGTAAGTATGCTTATGCTTGAGTAATTATTCGACTTTATGTATGGATTTATGATTACAATGCTACTCGGTTTTTTTTTTGTCAATTTTTTAACGAGTGTGCGATACAAACATTTAGTCCCGTAAATTACGGGATCAGATTGCGAATCACATAAATTAAGTAGGTCTAAGGGGTAGTACTATCGAGCTCTACAACTCACTGTGGTTCTCATATTATATAAGAAAATCTCTTGCAAATGTCTGTGGTAACAAGCTCAAAAATTGTCGAGTTTATAGACACGGAAATAAAAAAGTTGAAAGTGCACATTGAAAGTAACATATCAAAACCACTTTCAAGCGATTGATGGTAATACTGTAAATATTACAGTATTTACTGTAAAATTGGCAGTAAAAACATGTGATTTTTGCATAATGATATGAGTCCACTTTAAAATTTACAGTAATTCATGTCAATATGATAGTATATTCGAAGAATGATAGGGGCTCACTTTCAAAATTTATATTACCCACTGTTGGACGAAAAATTACAGGGTTTACTATCAATTTGACGGCTGTTTACTGTAGAATTTTTTTTTCAGTGGAGTTCTCTAATTGGAATGAAAACGATTCTTATTTCAATCGGAAGTGAGAACAACAAACAGAGTCGAAATCGGTATTATTTATTAATGTTGACTTTAATAAATTTTTATTTACAAATTTCGATTAGAGATACTGAAAATAGAAATCGAAAAAATTATCATCCCTAAAGCATTAGTATAAACATGCTGAGAGAAAAAAACACGCACGCACTCATAAAAATTATTGTGAATTTAAATTTTTTGTCGCTCTGTGTTTTCTGGATCTGCATAAAAGCATATGCAAATCATATAAACGAACAAAATCGCTGACACGTGGCTTATGTAAGTTTTTATAATTGGAATGCAATTTCTATTTTTTTTTTTTGCACATTTACAATCTGTGCCAGTTGGCAATGCAGTTCCTCGTATACAACATTCAAGATATGGCACAATAACCAACTTTATAGAATCGGCTTCATTTTCTATGTTGCGTATTTCTGAATAATCTTCTTATTTAAACTATTTTCAAATGAATAAAAACATACATATATAAATTGTAGATAAATGTGTTCCACTCCCGTGGATCCGCCGCTGATAAGATGTCTCATGCACCCCACTAGTATGCATCACGATTTATTTTCACTTACTTCGTACTTCCTTAAACTATTACCCCAAAGCTTTCTCATTGTATGAGTCATATTATAGTAGAGTGGGGTTTAGTAAACTTACAATATTTGCTGATTTGTGTGTTCAGTGGCTACCCATTGGGTACTTGGAATATCTGGAATTGGTGACTTGTTTGAACAGGATTGAAAAAAGGCGCTCTGGTAAATACTAGAAAAAGGTCCATCAGAAAGCATATCATTCCCGACTTCCTCTTCTATAATTTAAAAAGTAAAATAATCTGTTTCATTTCATTCAACACTTTCCCTTTGCACACCAATCTGTTATTTCTTATTGCCAATTTGCCAAAGACATTAATTCCGCAGATCTTCTCTACTTTACTATTATCACTTTCGCCACCAATTATCCTACAGTAACGCAGTTCAAAGTGCTTTGAGGAATCAATCAAGTCGTCACTTAAGTGAACGCATTTTCTCTTCATTTATAATACTAATCGATTTTATTCTACGTTAATCACTGCTGTCACTCATTTGCCTTGGAAATGTGCCGTAATCTTTAACTAATCCTGTTCTTAATCGCGCTACTAAAAACAGAAGGAGATGTTTTTTGAAAAAGCATAAATTTGAGTTTACGCTTTGGGTATAGGAGAGATATGAGTTTTTTCCTTGTTATAAATGTGAAATAAGATAAGTGTTAAATATCATTGTTACATCGATAGAGTTTAGTAGATACAAAAATGTGGCTCCTTTTTGGTGAACATGCCACCGTTCATATCCAGAGATAAGTTTTGTTGCGCTTAGGACCAGCAAAAGTATCCATAGCTTGCATTTTGTATGCACTTACTTATCAGCTTTGCAATCAAGCTACACAACAGGTAGTTAGGAACAGGGTACGAAAATAAACAGTACAAAATACTGTACATTTGCTCATCGTGTATCATGTCATTTTGGTTTTGTACATTTTGTTACATTTTCCAAACGTTTGCTTTTTGTTTGTGACAATTCCAACAAATATTTATTTGTACACACAAACGTTTCAAATTGAAACTTTAACTCGAAAAAGAAAAAAATTATTTAAAAAAAAAATGTTGTATTTCATAATTAACTTCGCTCTAAAACTAACTCAAAAATGCCGCCACCGCAGCAGGAGATAATGCGTTCCATCACTGTCCGTGCGCCTCAATAGTGGAACTCCCAAGAATAGCCAAGGTGAACTGTTCAAGCGTTCAGCAGACTCAGCAAAGTAGACTGCGGGTGTTTGTATGCGTAACACCAGATACGACGGAAACGTCAAAATAGAATTTGCTCTAAGGTTGACGTACGTCACTTATCTGACGTATTCACGGACTGATTCTGTTTGGCCTATTACCCTCAAGCAAGGGCGAAGTTTTCGTCATCACTATACGCGCACCTGCTTCGTAAATAATTCCACGCATGCAACGACCACTCTCTGCCGAAACTGCCCATCCCTGCTCTCAAAGGATGCCTCCACTTGAAATATGCATGCTGAGCTTTACTAAGCGTTATAAGTACGGGCATGAGCAAGAAGAGAAGTCCCTTTGTCAATTTGCTGTTATAATCACTACAAATGCATAAGTACATAAAAAGTTGTTTAGTTTTGTTTTCTGATTTTCCTGTAATTTTCAAAAAAAGTATTTTATAATTGAAAAGTGAACTGAGCCTTTGGGTTTTGTTTTGTTTTGAATTATGAAAGTAAGAAACAAAACGAAATAGTACTGTACAATATAGTTTATTTTCGTACACTGGTTAGGAACATATGGCTAGGGTAGGAAGGAACGTTTTAGAACCAGTTTTATTTCTTATGTTTTGAAACTAGCCAGCAGATAACTAATCAGACGTACATACTTTCGTACTTGCCACACACACTTTAGGGAAATTTGCGCAAAGTTGCCTAAAAATGAAATTTCCCAGCAACTGTAAAATCTGGATCGGCCGAAAAAAACTTAACTGAATGATCACTATTTTTCCAATATGAGACAAATCGAATATTGGTAACTATTTTAATACAATTGTTAAATAGAGAAAAATATTTTTCGAAGAAGCACAATACAAAATAGGAAGAGAACCTTGGTCGTAATCTCATGGGAGGGATATTGTCAGAGCCCTTCTCTATGTAAGCCAGTGTACATCGCTTCAAAATATTATTGTTATGTCAATTGCTCTATTTGGCGGGGATAGATTCAAGATCTATCAGCTATTCCGAAAGAACTCCCGACGGGAGATATGTAATAGGTCATGGGAGAAATCAATACATTTGATATTTGATATACATATGTATTAAAGTACTGCACAAGCTGATTCGCTTTTCTATGCACACACTGTGATTCGGTGTTATTGCTTATGTTTGTTTTGATTCGTTTGGGCAAACGATCAGCACTCACACGACAGCAAACGAGAACAAGAGTTGAGCGGCAATGAAGCAGGTCTCGTGTTGAGTCGTTTCATCTATTTCGATTATTATTGTCTTTCGAGTGACGAGCGATATAACAGTAACAACACCATTTAATGCTGCAAATAACTCGCGTCATTCGGTGCATGCAATTAAATAGTAGCTGTCGGTCAGTCTTTTTTAAGCATAACAAGTTATAATAGAAGACACAGATAGAAGAGGACGCTAAGATGGAAGGAGGTGTAAGTAAATTTTATTATTGTGTATTTTATAAGCATTATCAATGCTCTATTACCTGATATGTTTATCTTCATATGTACTTACATTATAAGGAATAAAAATACGTACAAATGTACCTGATTAAACTAATTTTGTTCTTTGGTTTTAATTATGCCTGCAAAAATTTAGAAAAAAGCATTTTTGTGCAGATAAAATAGCGTGTAATCATACAGACAACATATTCAGCCAGAAATCGGTTACATTTTCTAAAAAGTAACTATAAATAAATATCTATTTGTACATTTATATTTTTATTGCAGTTACATTTGCTTGGTAGGTTTTGTGCTAGGGCTTTAAGAAAAAGATGCCAGGGCCGAAATTCATTATGTATAGTGTTTATTATGTAAATAGTTTAATTTGCTTAGAGCAACATACACAAAATAATACTACCTGCTTCCTATTTTTTGGTAAATACTCATATAAATGTACTTACATATGTATGTAGATGGGTATGGTCATAGAAATTTGCGAACTCTTTGTATTGAATGGGCTGGTTAAGGATAAACAGCAGTAGGTAGATTTTTTATTGCGCTTGAACAACTGAAGAATTGCATAAACTGTGACTATTTGTTTTAAATTTGGGTGTCTAAACTCGTTAACTAAATAAACACAAAGGACATACTTGCAAGAGGGATTGCGAATTCACCCGGCAGTAGCAGGTAGCTATTTTCGCTTTTGTTTTTTCCGTTACTCATTAAAAAAAAATATGAAAGAAGAAAGGCAAATCATGAGAAAAATACCATTAGTGGGATTCTTTAATGACCGGTTTTTACGATCGTAGTGGGATTTTTTGAGTTTTTCAGATCATGCAGGTTTGTAGTTTATTGAATTTTAGTGTAATAAGATATCAATCTTAAGCCTCTAATTTAATTACCTGTTTTTTGGCAATTTGTTTTCTAGCCAATAAAAAAAATCGACCTTAGCATTTCGGCTAAAAAAAATTGCCAAAAATCGGGTAATTAAATCAGAAGCTTAAGATTGCTATCTTATCATACTAAAAGTCAATAAACTACAAATTTGCATACTCGAAAACGCTCTAAAAATTCTTAGTTACAATCTCAAATATTGCCTAATAATTCGCTGAATTTTCCTGAATTTTGCACTTAATTCTAAACTTTTGTTTACAATATTTGTATTGTATTCCTACATACATTTTCATAAGAAATTAGCGAAATTATTTTTAAAGAAGTACCATTGGAGAAACCTGCAGTGTAACGTTTTGAAATAGATTAGAGACAAACTGTAAGCAAACGGTTGGAGTTGAATATGAAACTATTGCCTTTCGAATCAATTGTCAACCGACTCAACTGCCTTTCGAGTTAAGCATAAAACGAGCCACAAAACAAACACTCATTTCTAAATGCTTGCAGTGCCGTCTGATGCGACGTCTTGCTTGCTTACAAGCAGTTCGGCTCATATCGCGTGTTATTGTTGTGCATAGCAAGACACACAAATATTTGCGAGTGGCTTGAAAGGGCGAACGGATGATTCGTTGCAGGCGTTTAATATGTATGTATGTATATGTATATACTATGTTTCTCGATTAAGTTAAGTATACGTTTCAAACCCCCTTCCCATGAAAAAAAGAGTAATACCCTGCGTACTAGTACAGCTGTGATAAAAATCCAATTTTTTCAATTAATCACTTTTATGTGCAAGAGAATCACTTTATCTCATCTCTTCTTGCATTTTAAAATCTTATGCATCGTCTATATATATGTATGTATGTATGTATAAATTTGGTTAAGGCATATTGAATATTGAAAGCACTCAAGTATATGCATTTGAAATTTAATCCGTAAATTGCTTTAATTTCTTTATAAGATGGTGATAAGCCGTGGCAAAGTGATTCGCAAAACAGTCTCAAATTTACAAATACATACAGACACACGTCTGTACATACAAAGGAAATCCAAGAATATAGCTGCGATAGCTAGAACTCCCCAAGCAATTGCCTACATAAAATATTTATAACAATAAAATCAGTGGCATCTACATATCTACACAAGGGGTGATGTTGTATAATTTTCAAACTCTCAACACGGAGCATGACAACCCATGCAATGTCAGCAACAATCTATAAAATTGCAATCTCATAATTTCACTTTGATTTGTATCCCCAGTCGCTTTTGCGCGCAATTTCTATCTGATTGTTTACAGACACACACACACACACAGAAACACATATACTGAAAAACACAACGACGGTAAAATGCAGCTATAAATAATGAAAAAAAATTGAAAAAGTTTTCTGACAGACGTCCGAAGGGTGAGCGCATAAGCTCAATGAATGTATCAATTTTTGATTGTTGATAAACTCACAAATGTCAGTGTCACGCAAGTACCACTTCCCTGCAAAAAACCGAAATACTCCGTTCCATACTCCATAGAGTACTCCTTAAGGAGTATCGGAGTACTCCAACACTTATCCGCGCTCATATAAAAAAGGTGGTCCAATTTACATGGCGATGACCGGTAATTGGATCACCTAATCCGACTCGGAGTACTCCATTTCTTTGCTTTTGAATACTCTATAGACCACCTACATGAGAGTACTCCCAAAATAGTCCTATTGGATTACTCTATGGACTATTCAACAGCAAAGCGAGAGAGGGAGTAGGTGGTCCTCAAAAAGAACACGTACTCCCTCTCTCGCTTTACTGCAAAGTACTCTATAGAGTAATATTTTGCCAGCATTTTCAAAGTACTCTCACGTAGGTGTTCCATAGACTATTCAGCAGGGTGCTCCGATATGGATTAGGTGATCCAATCACCGGACATGGGCTTATAAATTGGACCACCTTTTTGTATGAATGAGGATAAATGTTGGAGTACTCCCATACTCCAACGTTTTTTACAGGGTTATCACTGTGCTGCATCTCAAGCTTTTACATATGTATAAACATGATACCGTTACATATACATACATATGTATAAGTGTGCATATTTGAGTAGGATTTTTGCATTGCCACTACAATAATTTAATATGCATGTACAAGTTATCTATTTTTATCTGTTCCACTTAATGTATCACATGTGTTGCAAAGTTGCACTCTGACTGACTGTAGGCATCCTCTAATCTGATTCATATCCAGCTAATACTAGTGATGTGCTGAATCGAGTTTTTTAATACCAGTTCGTGTGCGTCATATACGATTTTGGTAGTGGTAGGTAAACCGTCAGTGCTGGAACTTATTTTGAAAAGCATTAACTGGAGAGAAGAGTTCGTGGAGTGTTGACGTCATTGCGGTGGTGTTGCTGGTCATCAGTCGATATGTCCCATGTAAACTTTAGACTTTATATAGCCGATAAACAAACCTTATGGTATAGCGATATAAGATTTGATCATTTGCTTATTCATTTTCCTTGCATAATATTGTGATTTGCTATCACCTTTTGAAATTTTGAAGACATAGTTTATGTTTGCCATACCAAATAGGGAGTTTTTAATAGCGAAAATGAGGAGCGCAATCTCCCGCTAATACCACGCAGCCACAAGTGCTCACCCCCAATGAATACCGCCTACTCGTTCTAAACAAAACAAATACATACTTTAAATGTAAAAAACACAAAATTGTATATTATTCGAAAATGCCCCTATGTACCCGTTCTTTCTTCTCTCTGAAGAAATAATAAAGAAATATTATAAGCTGAACAGTTGCTTGTAACAGTGCTTTTCTTCTCCTAGAACCATTTTGGGCCTTATGTCTAAAATTTATGTTTACTTTTACCCGGATTTTTAAGCAAGCGCATACTCCGTTTTTGTGTCCTTGGTTTTGCGTATCACCAATTACTAAATACACACGAGAGCGGTACTCAAATGTATTTTGTAGACATTCGAATGCACTTACTAGCGCTCAAAAATTGTTTCAATGGATTTCTAGTTTTTAATTTACCACGTAACTGTGATTTATCATGCTCTCCATTCGTGCTGAATTGCGTGTTTGACGCTGAATGACATGCATGGATGTATGCAATTATGTGCGTATTGCGATAGAAAGAATTCAAAGCAACTTTGATTTCTGTTGGGAGAGATGAGTTCTGTGAGCTTGCTGAAAAATTACCGATCCGGATAAATCCGTTATTTTACATACCAAGAAACTTGTCTTCGTACCCTGCAAAAAAAACGCTCTTAGTCTAGGTTCAGTCCGGGACGAGTCGCAAAGGAGGATGCGACTAATACATGTTCTGAGCACTTTGTATGGACTGAACTGTTCACATTTGTTGCAAGCATGCCCCATGGAGAGACTAATTTTACCCGTTTATAAGGCCCGTCCAGATGAACACGACGGCGGCGAACGACAACGACGACAAACTGAAGCTTGACGATATTTGCCGTCAAGCATTGGCGACATGATTATAATGAGAGCAGGGGCGAAAGGTGCGAATCATCTTGAAAAGTAGCAAAAAATGTTGTAAAAAGTGTGAAAGAGACATATTCTGTAATAATTGGAACTTATTTTACAAGTTATTTACTCTTCCTTTCGTTTTTATTGTCAAAAAAAACCAAACGCCACCATCTGCCGCTTGTCAAAATAGAATTAGATTTAATCTGGCGACAGCGGCATCTGTGATTGATTGCCGCTTTGTCGCGTCGTGTTCCAAAAATTCCTCCCCATAAGAACACGTGTAAAAATAATTTGACAGATGCCGCTTGTCGTTTGCCGTTTTCATTCTGGTTACCACTATACCCGAACAGGTACAAAAGGACTCGTCCACTTTCCATCCAAACGGGTCCTTTTTTTCACACTGCTTTAATGTTTTCATCGTTTGTTGACGTGCGTTTCCTTTCTCATACCTTACTTAGCTTATTTAAAAACCGTAATAATGCAAATTTTAATAAAATTCCTACGACAGATTAACACAAATTGCCATATTTCCATTTTACATATACATACATATGTATATACTAAGGTGCCTCGCCAAAAAAAGTTACTCTGTTTGCACCGGAATTTCAAAATTCACTCTTTTCTAAGGACTCCCCCAAAATATTTCGCAATTACCGGAGCTAAGCCGCGATAAAAAAAAAGCTAAAAATATCGTTTTTTATGTATAAAAGGAGTACGAAAAAATTTTTTTTAATAAAAAGCATCTGAGATGATAGAGTGCAAAAGGTAAGCATAAAAAAGTTTAAAAATTGTATCAATACTATTATTGTATACCTGTGTGCTAATATTCGCAATGTGTAAAATTGGACCAAAAAGGGTTAAATTTTGCAGAAATGGCAACGTCTCGAAAATACCTTTTAAATGATATCCTAATGGTCCAAGTTATTAAAGTTTTCCACAAACCTTCCCTTGAAATATGACCAAAAACAGCATCATACATACATCTCAATATTTGGATTGCGTTGATACAATTTTCAAACTTTTTTATGCTTACCTTTTGTACTCCAGCTAATTCATCATCGCAGGTGCTTTTTATTAAAAAATATTTTATCATAGTCCTTTTATACATAAAAAAGGATATTTTTAGCGTTTTTTTTAACACGGTTTAGCTCCGGTAAATCTTAATATTTTTTCGAAATATTTTGATCAAGGTCTTAGAACACATTGAAGTTTATAATTCCGATGGAAACAGGATGTCCATTTTCTTTTGTATGGAGCGTGAGGCGCCTTAGTATATAGTACACAAATATAGTGGTGTAAAAATTATGATGTTAGAATTTGATATTTAAAAGTTTATTGTTTGATAAAAAGATCCATTTTTGGTTCAATGAGGTAGCTTGGACTGCAAAATATTAAGGTTTCCTTTTGATTCTTGTCGCATGGGGTCTTCTTCAATCGCAGAACCTATGTACATATGTATAATTAATTCCCAAAGTAAAATTTCACTTCAATTTTCATTTTACCCCCTCGGTTAATGTATGATTTCATTTTTTATGTTGTGTAAAAGTGGTCGGTGCTATTTTTTGAATAAAATCTTTTAAACTCTTGCCCAAGTTATCACAAACACGCACGAACGCATCGATTCCTCCATTCATTATAAAAACTTCGATATATGGAATAAATATATATCTTGATTATTTCATGCTGTGTACTATTACAAATCGGTATTAATATACAAGTAGTAGTAGCGCTGCTGGTAAAATACATATAAAAATACTTTCTACTTAACGATTTGTCGCTGCATCTCTTTGATAGCTACATAAATTTAAAATCTATCCCATTAATTACTTCCAACTCTTAAATTTTAACATGAAAACATTTACTCTTACTTCTTACACAGTTAAAAGCTGCAACAACAATTCGTTTGGTTGGACGCTGATATCGCAACGAATGAAGCGCCAGTATTTAAGGGATACAAACAAGAATAACAACAACAACGTACTTGCTGCTACCCAACAACATTGTACTAAATATTATTACTAGACTCACCATGCACTTCTGTTGCATAATAAAAATTCATTATCAAACTCGAAGTGAAGGGTGGTATTCGCTATAAATTTTCACCAAAAAAAATTCCCGCACAAAGAATTTATTGTGGCCAAAGCTGTCCACCTACTTGAAATTAATATCAACCCTCAAAATAGTTGCAACAACTTTTGTAGTCATAATGGCAAAAATAAAGGACGAGTTGAGTTTGCCGGCAGTAGCTCACAAAAGGGAAATAAAAATACGAATTAGAGATGCTATTTAAAAGGATGAAAAACTATAAAATAAACTTTTGTGAAGTGCACGCTTGAATCTCGTGAAAATGTTTACGAGGGAGAATTGTCAAAATATTGAAATAATTTAGCGTTAAATAGTGAGGGCAGACGATGCGTATGACGCCAATGCAATAACAACAACAATAAATATGGTGGTAAAATAATTCAAGCACATAAATGAACTTGGATGGCGACTTGGTTATTTCCCATGTAACCACGGTTGCCACAACATGTTTATTTTTTTGACCAAAAATGGACCAAATTTATTTTTTCTTATTAATACACGAACTATTTAATTTTTAAAAAATAATACATATAACAATAACAAAAAAGAAGTGCTTTAATTCACGTTGCACGTGAAACAAATTTGAAATACATTTCATCACATATATGAAGGTGAATTTTTCAGTCTTATACACATATTTATACATATTTAAAATACTTATCTGCCACAATACTTCGATGTGTTATAGGTAAAAAAATTAAAGTTACAAAAAAGTTGCCTATTATATATACTCGAATAATTTTATGACAAAAACATACAGAAAAATAATAAATTGCATAAAGCTCCTCAATTTTTATAGTGAGGGCCTGGGTTTTGAGAGAAAAGTTCTTTGGGCAGCATAATATTATTAATTGAAGCAAATTCTAATTTGTTTCGAAGCTTTGTTTTAATTAGGGAAAGTTCGAAAAATTTGGGCTCTGCGGCTACCGAACTATGTGGCAGACTCATTAAGTCGTATACGAAATTGATTAAGTCTGCAAAACTTGTTTCATTCATACCATTCCTATGTAAGCCACCTTTCACCCAAAAAGCGGAAACATCCATATCTGACCTAAGGTTAAAATTCTGAAGCCTCAAAAGTTTCCACTGTGTAAAAATTTTAACACATTATTTTTCCACTTACCGACCAAATTTTGGGAGCAGTGTTATGCAAATCTGAAAAAAATGGACCAATGGACCAAATGGATTTTTATGGACCAATTTTGGTCCAATGGGACCAAAGTGGCAACCGTGCATGTAATATGCTGTATATCAATAAACAGAAAATAATATATAAGGAGTTTTAAGGTACTCTACTTTCGCAAACCAGTAAAACTGTCAAATATCCAATAAAACACCGAGAAAGTAAAAGAGAGAAGTACGGGATTGATTTAACTTCAGTCAGTAAAAATCAATTGCTCTATTAATTTAATTGATTAATTGTGATAATAGAATATTTTTAATAAAATTAATCGATTAGGATTAAGTTTTTTTTTGGGTTAATTGGGTGATTAATAAGGATTTAGTTCATTTTCAAATTTAATCCTAGTATCAATCAAAATTTCAATTTGATCAACATTTTTGGATTAATTGCAAAAAACGAGCATTAATAACAAATTTTATATATTTCAATATTAATTAATATTAAAAAAATTTACAATTTTGTTCTTTTATAAATTCATCAAAAAAAAAATTGTCTGGGAATATATCATAAACCATAGGAGTCATAAATTAGTCAGAAAGGAGTCCTAAATGGGAGCGTGTATGCTCTTCATGAGCTCGTTTATAAGCCTGATTCCATATATCATATTAGCTTGAATAAGGGTCTATAAGACACCTCTTTTCTCATAAACGGCACTTATTAGTCCTTATTAATCGCAATTAATCAAAAAATTTAATCAGGATACAATTTTTATTAATTTGATTAATCCTAGGATTAAATTTGAAAACGAAATAATTCCTCATTATGTTCGATTATCATAATTAATCAATTATTACAAAAATAACAAGGAATTTAATTTGATTAATAATCATTATTTAACAGCTCCGAGGCTATTTACAAATGGTGGAAAATTGATATATACGACAATCAGTTTAAGTGGCAACAAAAAAACGGTTCTTCTAAATATTAATTTTTAGGAATTTTGGTCCCAACAGCTGGTCGTTTTACAGATTTAGCAGAGGCAGGTAGGTAGAATTGCCTTAACAAAAGTCGCCCAAGTAGTTTTTGTAAGCCGTTTGATGCCGTAAAAACTCATTGGACCTACTGTGAGGAATATGAATGTAAGTTAAAACTAGTCAAAAAGGGACTCCCAAATGCTTAATTGTTTTTTTTGCCAGTTGGGTTATTTGTAACGAAGGGAGTATAAATGATGATGAAATATGTAAATATTCGGAGAATATTCCGGTCTCCACACCTGGGTACATATTGTTGTTGAATGTCAATCTCAGTTGTTCTCAAACTTCTCCATTGGGTACTAATAACAAGCAAACAATCCGTCAGGACAAGATAATGTATTAGCTGGAAGTAGGTTAAAAATATGAAAGTTGGTCTACGTCACAAACTTTACTGCATTTACAGTAAGTTTTACTGGAATATAGTTCATAGTATGGCGAAACAGCGCATCCACACCAGTTAGCGTATATGAATATCTACTAACCTCTGCACTGTTTTATCGCTAAGAGTGTGAGACTTATTAGCGCATGCTCGTCGTCGGAACAATTGCTGGTTTCTTGCATGAACCTCAGTTCCTTGGTAAAAGCTTCTTGCAAAAGTTTTGTTTCAATATTTGGGAAGGGCTCTATACTCCTAGAGACCTAACTCGGTCTTCCCGAAAATGTCTTTGTAGGTACTTTGTTTTTTAGCAGTGACAGTCTCTTATTTAGGGTGTTAAAAGAAATCATCTAACTTTAACCTTGAACAATTTTGTAAATATTTAGAAAGACATTGGCTGATTATGGCGTTTTTTTGATAAAATCATTTTTCTAGAAGCCATAATATTACGGACTCATATTTGATCAGCATAGGTACTACATTTCAACTAGGCATTTGATTTTCTTTAAACCAATCAAGAAACGCAAAAGAGTTTGGATCACCCTAAAGCATTTTTATACCCAGCGTACTAGTACTAGTACAAGGGTATATTAATTTTGTCCACATAACGGTACTATGTAACGGCACAAAATAATCGAGTTAGATATAGAGTTCCATATATGAAAGTTCTTAGGTTGAAAAGAGGAATTGATTAAGGCATGTCCGTCCGTCTGTCCGTCTGTCCGTCCGTGTACACGATAACTTGAGTAAAAATTGAGATATTTGCATGAAATTTTGCATACAGGTTACTTTCTGGCCAAGGTAGGTTGCTATTGAAAATGGGCGAAATCGGATGATACCCACGCCCCCTTTTTCGATATCGAAAATTTCGAAAAACGTATAAAATGGGTTAATTCAATATCAGAAGCAGCTACAATGATAAAATTTGCAATATGTATTGATTTATATGTTCTAAGGCGGATTTTACCAAATTTTTTGAAAAGGGGCGTGGCACCGCCCCCATATATTTGAAGAAATTTTAAAATTTTGACTCCTAATAACTTGAGAACAGTTTATGCTAGTATAACGAAATTTCGTAGAGGGCATACTATTGTTGTGTTAAATTCAGATATAGAAAATAAACGAAATCGCTTGGCGACCACGCCTACTTTTTTATAAAAGTTATATTGAAAGGACGTGGAAATATTGAAAAGTCCATATCTAATTAACTGATACCGCTATAATAATATAATTTGGTAAATACATAAATTTTCATATTCTTTACATTATTTTTGCAAAGTTTTGGAAAGTGGGCGTGGCACCGCCCACTTATGAGTCAAGCAATTTTCAAATTCGACTGCTAATAACTTCAGAACGGTGTGAGATAGGTTTACGAAACTAGGTTCCAGGCATGTTATGTTTATGTAGAGTACTACCACAGAAAATAAGAAAAATCGGTGAACGACCACGCCCCTTTTTGGACTAAAGTTCTCTAAACGAGAGTTAGGAAACCGGGATATGCAATATCTGCTTAACTGATAAAGATATAATGCTAAAATTTAGTACACTCATTCACCTGATGATGTTATTAGTGATGTTTAAAGGTTTTTTGGTAATATTTTGGAAAATGGGCGTGGCACCGCCCACAAGTGAATAAACAAAATATCAACATTTCACTATTAACAAGCCACTGTGAAAGTATCATAAAGATCTGCAATGGAAACTGATCTTCAATAGGGACAAACAACATAATAAAATCCGTGGGCGTGCCACCACCCACTTTTTTAAAATTATTATGTAAATATTGATTAATGGACACATATATCCGTACATCGAAAAATTTCACAAAATACGTTAACAGTGATGGGCATGGCACGCCTTCTTTTCCAAAGTTATATATAGGACATGGTATAACCCTTGAAAAGATCGATTCAGTACTTTTGGCTCATGTAAGCGGTTAAAGCTTTATAAGCAAGGAGCGTGGCCGCTCCCACCAAATTCGCTATTGTTTAGGCTCGGCATAGATTAGTTTTTAAAATGGGCGAAATCGGATGAAAACTACGCCCCCTTTTTCTGAAAACTAACGCTGGGTATTTAATGTTCGGTTCACCCGAACTTAGACTTCCTTACTTGTTATACTTATACATATACATTTAATACGTAATTTTAATGGATGTGCTGTACGCACGACATTAACGCCAAATAAAACTGCAGAAAAATTAGTTTGAAGACAATAAAAAGCAATAACAACAATTCCATTATGATAACAAAACATGCTCTCATCTACGGCATAACGCTGACCAGTCGACAATAATCAAATGTTTGCATGCGATATTTATCTCACAGCGGGAAGCAACAATGAGATGTGAGGATAAGCGTCTAAAATCATAGAGTCACCAGTCACTTTTCCTTCCATCCCTCACTGGTTGTTTGTTATCCTTTGGTGCCACTTGGACACGTAGGGGATGAAAAATTTAGGGATAGTCAGCTTGGCCGGGAAAACAGATGCGTATTTGCTTGTAAGTATGTATATATGTATATATGTACATATGTTTGCAGTCAAAACAACTAATTGTAAAATACTGCAAAACTAGTACGAACACCAAACCAAACTAGTCCGATACTGGAAGCTTTAGGATGGAGATGGCCTCCGAGTCATATTTTGGACAGAAATATATAAACCTCAAACACGTTTAAAAGGGTAAAAAAAAATGCTACTTCGTACTAGTACTCATCCACAAGGAACAGATCACAGTTGCAAGGTGTAGATTTGGAAACACGAAATATAAAAAGGCACGTTTTCTGGTTTTGTTCGAACTCTAATATTTAACAAAAAATAAAAATTTTACTTGAAACACATTTGGTCACTTTCGGTCTAGTTTGAGTTGTGGCAGTAAATGCGTCGTTTAATTTCGTATATTTTCTGCACAGCTAGTCGTTTCACTGCAGGGACGTACCAGCTACTGTGCGCCACTTGCAGTGAGCAAGCGAACTCAGGGGGTTCTAAGCGCTAATGACATTTGCTAATATCAGCGGGTACTCATTCGTATCTCCATGGATATTGTTTTGACTAAATTGTATTTATAGGTGTGTTTTGCAGGCACCACATGTGTGTGTGTGTGTGTGCCCACAATAATGTAAAGAGGGGTCGGCTCTAAGCTTAATTTATGTTCCTATTAAGGGTTTTAATAATTTCAAAAAACACATGCTCTCTTGCTTGCTTGGTGTTTGGGGTAGGAAAATATGTATGTATATGCGACATGACATAGCGGTCAAGAAGGCAAAACCCCTGCCTTGTTGCCCAAAAATCAAATAGCACGAGCATGTTAAATGATTTGTTATTGTGCTAACATTATGAGACAAATTGCATAAATGTATTAAGGCAGTTTAAAGAGGGTATCTTCACTTAGAGACTGGCGTCACTAAATGAGAAAATGTGTTTTGTTGTTGTTCGTTAATGGGTTTTAATTTGTGCTTGTGAAGAGCATGAGAATTCATTTTAACTGATTCAAGAGGTTTCAATCACGTTGTAAAGTATGAGCAAATCTTTCTTTCTTTGAATAACTCTCTATAACCTAGCAAATTCTAGTAATATTTAAAGCTCTTATCATAATAATAATAATAATAATAATAATAATAATAATAATCCTTTTCTCGAAACGGAAAATTTCGAAGAACGTATAAAAAATGTTAATTTGATATTTTTATTTAATTGATCTTCCTATTGAGTATTTTAGCACATTTTTGGAAAAGAGGAGTGACACCACCCACATATGAGTGACATTTTTCAAACTTCGACAATAGGATATTCCAGTTTTTGGCTCCTAAATCATAAAATATAAATACTGGACATACTAAATAGAGGTGTAAAACTATACACATTTTAGGAAAGTACCATTCTACTGGCAGTCTGGTGCAGAAGTCTGGGCAACGAGAATACTTAATAAGGTGGCTCTTCTAACAATGTTCTGGCTAATGACCGATGAATACGGGGTTTCTTGTTGGAGTGGCAAATCTGTTTATCTGGTTTAACTCGAGTGAGATATGTTTATGTTTTATCAGCACAGTTTGTTTTTATTTTTATACCCAGCGTAATAGTACTAGACCAAGGGTATTATAGTTTTGTCCGCATAACGGTACTACGTAACGCATACAGGTTACTTTCTGGCCAAGGTAGGTTTCTATTGAAAATGGGCGAAATCGGATGATAACCACGCCCCCTTTTTCGATATCGAAAATTTCGAAAATCACATAAATAGACATAACTTGAGTAAAAATGTAGATATTTGTTATACAGATTACCTTTTGGCCGAGGTAGGTTGCTATTGTAAATAGACGAAATCGGATGACAATCGCGCTTCCTTTTTCGAAATCGAAAATTTCGAAAATCACATAAGTTAACATAACGCTTTTTAACGCTGGGTATTTAATGTTCGTTTCACCCTAACTTTTACTTACTTACTTGTTAGCAATAAAAAAAGTTGATCTTAAATTGGGCCTATTTTTTATTTTGGTGTTTGTTGGGTTGAGTATTTACGACCATTTAAATAAAATCAAATTTTCAATATTAAATACATATGTAAATCTCACAATGTACTTGGTTGACCGTAAATGTGTAACCCAACAAACACAAACAAGTTTAGCCTCTTTTTAAATTTCAAGAATCGAAGGTTTGGAAATCGTATTTTTTTTTTTTTTACATAAAATTTTTGGCGTAGGTACATTATATGACGTAGCGAAATTGTTTACCAAAATGTGCTAAAATTTAAGCGCAATCTCGCGTCTTTGTATGGAGTAACCCTTTTATGAATACTTACTCATGTATGCAAATTTGAATATACCGCTTTGTCTAGCCCTCGTACCATAAGTCTTAAAACAATTTAAATAAAATTACTAAAAATCAACCAACGCGACACGTAATACTATGCGCGGCGTCATCTCGAAATGCCTAAGCAATTTCCTTTTATTTTTATTGAATTTACATTGCTTTCATTTGAAATGTAATAAAATTTGTATGTACAAACTCCGTATTATGGTTTGCAAAATTGTGCATACGAATAATGGCGGAGAAATGCGAAAGGGTTGTTTTTGATGTGCTTTTACATGAGTGCGATGAAAGGATATAAAAAGTTTTAGACATCGCACACTTGCCGGCTTACAAAGCTTTGATCTTGGCAATGGTGTAGAAAATTGTTTTTAGAAATATTAACACGTTTGCCTGCGAATGGCCAAGCTAAAGAAATTGTGCTATTGAATTAGAGGGTGTGAGTAGAGGATGATTGATTAAAAAATGTCGATAGATGGGATTTGTAGATTTAATAATTTCAAACAAAAAGTTTACACAGGGGATGCAAATTTGGGTAGTAGATAGCTGCAGAGTGGTGCTAGCATTTAAAGCTTCATGAATTTTAGCATAATTTCCATTGTGGAAGTCAATCTTGGTGCATTAGGTGTTATCTCTGGCTTTTGGTCTAATATCACCTCTCGTTCGATACAAAGCGTCAAAGCAAATGAAAAAATTGCTTTTTGAATTATGACTTGTGTCATTCTATGGAAACTAAACATAAAATTTTATGATATCAAAACCGGTGATGCAATTTTAATATTAAATTATAATGGAAAATAATAATTTTATTTACAATAATAGTAAAATTTCATTGCTGATTTTATGGAAATTAGTACGCTTTGAAGGAAATATGTAAAATTTCACAATTCACATTCGGTAAAAAACGTACTCGCAAATATGCATGGTTATGCGCCTAAAATTATGCTTTATTATTTACAAATTATTATATTTATATAGTTTCCATTCCCCAACGACCAACTGCCAACCAGCAACCCTTAAAAAACTATCAGGATTAACCATACATACGTACATATATATATGTAGCTACAAGTGTACTACAAATGTATGTAGCATAAGGGCCTCGTAGACTTACCGCGTCGTTAAATTGAATTGCCTCAAAATATTTTCCACAAGAAATGAAATGTGTGTGGGCTTGCATTTACGCGTGTGTAAGACGATTGAATGAGTAAACATGCAGAAAAAAACCCAAACAAAAACAAAACACCAAACCACTACAAGTAGATGATATGTTGCCAATAAGCTTGAGGGGTGTAATATGTAGTTCGGTGTGTATTTTACACTGGCTAAGCGATGTAAAGCGACTGAAAAGTATGAAATAATACGCCGAAGGGAAATGCGAATATGTTTAATAATTTGTTAGTGCTGTGGATACACGTACACACACACACTAAGTTATATAAACGAAATACAAAAAGAAAAAATAAATGCATATGATTGTATGTATGTTCACATATTTATTTGCCAACTTGTTAACATGCGCGTATGTTTTTGGATAAGTCAACATGAATTCAAATACATGTGTATGTATATATTCACATATGCAACGTTATGCTTGTGTGTACATAAATATTATTAAATATCAAGTGGGCACACATAACACCCAACCCGGTATACAAATTTGGTAGGTGGAAAATCATTGGTTGAGCCTAGTTGTTATTAAGTACTTTGCAATGAGTTTGAGTCCTAAAAAAATTAAATATCAGAGGCAATCGGTTTCATACGCGCGACCAACAATATGAAAAGCTTGACTTTTGTTTCTAGAGATTTACTCACAGCAAAGTGCCTTTAGAAAATTTCTTTAGCAAAAGCGAATGAACCGCTTTTATGGGTTTTCATTCACAAAATGTTTGTATTGAATGTGCTCATTATGTTGTGATTAGAAATTACTCTAGATTTGACAAAAGTACCTACTGTCCTTCTATAACATTTGATTTGATTATGGCAATGACTCATGAATCCACATACTTAGAACTATATTAAAACAATAGAATATACTTATCTTTTTTTTTTGCTTGTTAGACAGCCTTTGGTCGACGAAAGACTAACTCTACACATCAATACTGTTTTACTACTCTTAGCAACAGATTCAGAACTAGTTATCATTTTTCGAAATATGTGTTTTCTACCATGGACTAGCGCGCTTAAAACTCTGCGTACATTTCCTATGGTATCATCCACTACATTTTTCTAGTTCACTTATTTCAATTTTTATTTTCTTCTTGTTCGACTTAAATCTTTTTTTTTTTGGCATTTTTAGACATTCGGCAATAATTTCAAGTTTATGGAAATTGTTTTTCTTACATTATTTTCAGTACATAGTTTCTTGACATCCAATTGCACGTCTCGCCAATTCTAACTCCCATCCCACATCCTTCCGCTGCCTTCTGTTTTAAGCCGAATACAAACGCCTTCCGCATATACATACCCCTCATTGAACTTACCACTCCTTCAAAATAACATTTTACTTCAGCATAATAAAGCAAATGAAATGCAGGCATTTTGACCTCACGTCTTCGTACTCATTGGTTTTTTTTTGCTTTTTTTTTTCTGCGTTACACCATTTAAGCGCCCGATTTTGTGCATTTGAGTGTATGGAAAATTATTGCTTGGCAAAAGGGATCAAATAAAACAGAGCAGCACAGAAAAACAAGTAATGGCAAATGCAAAGTACTGCATTGCAAAACGGAAGGCACAGACGCCAAGGGGTGAGGTTGAGCAGAGATTCCTTCTTTAACTTTTCTTTTCGTTTCCTTCAATAGGCAGCACTTTGATTTATGTTTTCTATAACTTTCTGGTAGTCTACTTTTCACCGCACCGGAGCTGATAATCATATTGAAATTGCAACGACCACGATGTCCAAACTGCGATACATACATATGTATACGTATAGATACGTACAAATCCACCTACCTCTGAACTCGTATACAATTGCGTTTTGAATACAAGTAAGTATGTAGGTAAAGGGTGATCCGTTAAGCCAGAAAACTGGCAAGTAAAAGGTTATAACTATACGGAGTTCAAAGTGAGCCCAAAAGAATATACATATACAGATGTTTCGTCATTTTACTTTGCAGAGATCCTAGATTTAAAGCGCAAGATTTTTATAGGGGAACAAATTGTAAAGAAGATTTACTACATCTGCAGTGCATTTTTTTTTACTCTCGGAAGCGTACCCTGACGTTCGTTTATCTCGTTGGGTGTCGATAGAAATTTCCATGGGTTATTCGTTGAATTCTCAAATATATACCACAGTAGGCTTTATGAACTGCCGCAGGAATGGCAGATCTTTCATAGTTTTCTAAAGTAGTTAAAAACCAACTAACTCTTATGCATCACCCTCTCTTTCTTGATGAAATTTATTTCTTTGGTCGTGTAAGTTTATTCCGTTCTTTGCTTTACTTAATGTGATGAAATTTTTGCAAACTCATGTGGAATATAAAAGTGATTTTGCTCACAAACCGCACACACACACACACATACACATGGAGACATATATAGACTTACCTCTTTTAGGTCTTTCTCAGTTTCAGTTGCAAAATCTTAAGTTTCTTCTGCCTTTGACTTAATCATATTTATATTTGCTTACATAAAAATTTATTTTCTCTGCAATTGCCCTGATTGAACTGGGGCAGGAACCAGCATAGACTTGCTTAGATGTTTTGCAATTTATTGAATTGTTTTGTGTCCGCACAGTAAAAAGTTGCATCCAAGCAAGCGTAAGCCGCGTTCGTAAATTTATCTATTTTTGCGCTGGTAAATTTTATTTGTAAAAAGTATCTTATTACATTTTTGTTAGCTGATGTGCTTTCATATTTGTAGGTATGTAAATATTCGTAAGCAAAAGGTGAATTGACTCATACATTTTCATACAGGAAGTAGGTCTGCCTTTTATGTGATATAATAGAATATTCATTCTGTTCTTTGCCGATTGTTTGAAAAGTAGAAATATGTATATATATGTACATATACCAGCAGGACCCGGCAGACGTTGTTCTGCCCAAATTTAGGGAAAAAATCGCACGATAGATAAAAAAGTTTGGAATATTTCGGCCCCTGATCCACTTACCGGAAAAAAGTACCCCCAAATTTTAACAAAAGGAAAGTGGTACGTTTGTACCAAATTTGAAGAATATCGCACTATAAACAAAAAAGTTTGGAATATTTCCGTACCTGGTCCAGTTCCCGGAATAATGAAAAATAGATAGTAGCCGATTCTCAGACCTACTAAATACGCTCACAAAATTTCATGAGAATCGGGCAAGCCGTTTCGGATGAGTATGGGAACGAAAACTGTGACACGAGAATTTTATATATATGTAAGATTAGATACAGTATAAAGTGGGTTCGATATAAAAGCTGTTGCTTGTTACTGTTTTTACAGCATTTTGACCTGATTGGTAGGTATGAATGCAGAATTAGCGATGTGCTATTATATAGTAAGAATGGTTCATTTCTCAACATTCTCGAAAAGTTATTGGGAAATAAGTGCTCTAGGCTTCGACATTTTTTCAAGGTTGCCATATAATCTATTTTGTTGTTATGCTCATTATAACAAAAAAAAGGAGGAATGTGTTAGTCCTAGCTAACTAGAACTATTTTTTGTTGATATACGATCTAAGATAATATTCATTTAAATTCATTTTTTATTTTTTTTTTATTCCAAAAAAATGGCAACTCGTTTAAAAATTTCTTCCTGTTTGGTAACCCCAGCAGAAAATATTTTTGTTCAAGTACTACGTAAAACCCACAAAATCTAAATGCACTTATCTACCGTTAGGAATAACCAATGAAAAAGCTCCCTCCAGCGGAGTAGATCCAAGCTCTGGAAACAGTATGGCACCAACGTTTAATAGTCACTCGGTGTTTGCACGACGAAGTTGTAAGAGTTTCAATTCAACCGAAAGCGTCCTTATTAACAACTAAACACTTTAACTAACTTCGTTATTCTTTAACTTCTCTGTGTAGCTACACTTTTCCATGGTAAGTCATTTAGAACAAATCTCTTTCCCAGAGTGACGTACACGGAGTAACTTGGTGCAAAATCTTGGAAAGCGTTGAGCATAAATTAATTAGTTCAATTAAAAGACGTAATTAAGTTGTTGCGTGTCTGCTTGCATTGAAAAAGTACCCATGCATGTATGTGTGTATCTATGTACATTTTTGCGTTTGAATGTTTACCGACTACCGGCTGAATTCCGTTTGTCCTGTCAATATTTCCTAAAGACCAATCGTTTTCTCTTCCAACGCAATGTTTTGCTTTTATTTTCGCATCTTCTGCTAGTCTTTAACCTGATTTTCTTTGAATCGGTTTGTTTGTTTCTATTATTATTATTTTTTTTCTGTGCGTTCATTTGGATTTTTTGTTGCTAGAGAATTTTTCTTAAAGGTTATATGTCTTTTGCGCCATTTCTCTTTATTTCTCTTTTGTTATACCTGGTCGTGCTACACACACAAGGAATATTAGTTTCATTCGTGTAACGGTAGTCCGTAACGGCATAAACGAACAGGGTTAGATATTCCTTGCATATCAAAATACTTCGGAAGGAAAGAGAAATTGACTAAGCCATTTCCATCAGCCCGTCCGCCTGCGAAGAAAATTATCTTATTGTCTCATGCAGGTTTATGAAACTCATCCGCCATCGTTTTTTCTTTCTATGAATTTTTCAAATTATTCGATACACGATACGCTTTTTCACTACATAATGCTCCAACATGGACTAAATAGTTTTTGTACATTTAAATTAAGCACATGAAATTATTTTTTTAAGAAATGCTGTAAAATGGGCATGGCACCTCCCACTTTCACTGAAGTTAATTTGATAAATATTATTAGACAAAAATCGATAATTATTAAAGGTATCACAACAAAATTTCTATACGGAATGTTCTTACACGAAGTGTTCGGCAAAAAAATGTATGAATCGGATAAGATTTTCTACAAAAGATTTTTATTTTTTTTTCTACAAAAGATTAAAAATTCATAAACGCACATAATAGGCAATGTCTTCGAGAAAAATAACATTGCAACAATTACATTTTACTTCGAAAAATATATATTTTTGAGATTGAGCATGGCCACGGCGTTTTTGTAGTGTACATATGATTTCACAAAAACTTTGGGGCAATATCTCGAAAAAATATTGATTTGATTTTTGTTATGAAAATGGGCGAAATTGACCAATTGCCACACCCATTTTCACTTGAAGTTTTTTTTGGCCTTAATGCAGTATAGCTCCAACTCCCAAATTAAAAAAAAAGGATGAGGATCGATAGATATTAGTAAGGTGAGTACAACCGTATACATCTTTTTCGGGGGAAACAACAACAAAAAGAGTTATCAAGGGTCAGAGTTCATATAAAGCGGTTTTTAAAATAAACATTTCTCGAAAATCAACGAATGTATGTATTTTCAAAATTTTGGGATCTTTGCATAGGTAATTTAATTATCTTGTATTCGATACAACGTCTTGAGTATCTATCCTGTTAAGTTGGTAATACTTGCCATCGAAAGTCAACTCTTAATACACGTCCAAAAATCTCGAGAGAGGTATTAAAAGACGCGTCTTGACCTCAGTTACAATAATCCGAAGGGGGTTAGGTTTACAATTTTTTTTTTTTTTACTTTTTTTTAATTAAGTGTAGTTTTACATTAACTTTATAATGATCATATAAAACATATGCATATCGAATTAAAGGTAATTTACATAACTATCAAACAACATACATTTTTTTGAAATCGGTTGGTTAGTTTTTGAGAATTTTTGATTTTAAGAAATGCTTTATATGAACGTTGACAATCTATTACTTTTCTTGTTGTTGTTTTCCCCAGAAAAAAATGTCACAATGTCTACAGATCCCAATTTTTGGTTTTTTATCAGAGAGTTGGAGCATTTGTTCCGTTTTTTTTTTTGTGAAACATAAATCACATTATTTCTATAACTGTGTAGAGTATATAATTAAGATTTGAAAGACTTAATGGGATTTTTAAACAAAGCTGGTTATCAATAACCAAACAAAATATATTAATACCAGGTATATAATGTGCTGCTCTATCCGAAATTAGCTCTCCTTACTTATTTCTGTGTTACTTTTTTATTCGCTTTGATTGTATTTCTTTGTTTTATTGCCACTTTCAGTCATTTTCCAAATTATTTACTCACAATTCATTTCAGTTGCTTTGCCAACATCACTCCTTAATGCTATTAAAATCAGTATCTAACTGCAGGAGAAGAAGAAAAGGACATGAACAAAAGATGGCACACGCCAATATAAGTATGTATAGTCTGTGATTCTAGCACGTCTGACTTTTAAGTGTATTTTGTGTCATTTGAACAATTTTTGACACAATTTTATTGTAATCAAAACGCGTGAAGCAACTTTATCCTGGTATTATACCCAACGAAATGTCATTTCTCCCATTGACTTCTATGCCTTGTACGAGTACCTTCCGTGTTGCTTTAATAACCGCGTCAACTCTTGAGCGAAGGGTTTTTGCAGACCTAGCCACATTCACCTTTTTTTTTTTTTTGTTGACTGTTATGTACTTATGTAGGTACTTTGTGTTTACTCCGGCCATTTTCCAGCATTTCACTTTAGCTGCTGTGCGAATTTGGCTAATTGCTATGAATTTGTTACGCGTCGTTATGTACACTTTCTACTTTGACTTTGTAGATTTGTTACATTCTCGCAAGGTTGACGCAAAAAGATGCTGCAAAGGCAAGAAATGCGGGAATATGCCAGTAGCATTTGGCAGCTTTCATTGTTATTGCTACTTCGTTAAGCGGAATAAACGCCAATCTTAATTAAGATACTTCAAGCGAAAACAAAAGTGTTTAGTAAAAAGTTGTTTAGGCTTGACAAATAAACAGGTGTACATAATCTCGATATTTACTTAAAGTCTAGTTGAATTACAAAATAATCAAAGCCTCTTTGGTAATTAAAGGAATAGAAATAAGAAAACTGCATAAGAGACTTGGAGTAATTCTCATTTGAGACTTGCAATGAAACAATTACACGCGGGCACGTTGAGAACGAATACCAAGAGAATATATGTGAATGTTACCGAGATTTCAAGATCAAACGGATAAGCGCAAGGGTATAGAGGTAATGCCGCAAAATTTAATTAGGGCCCTGTATCGATTTTTCAAGAGATACGTAAACCATAGACAGAACTCTCTTAAGTTTAAATAGCGAAGAAACAAACCTATACAAGGTGACGCACCTTACTACACTGTCAGAAATTATGGAAGAGATGTTACTCTGATCGATCAGCGATGAAACCATAAACTTCTTATAGCAAGAACTAACAACTTCCCTGCCCCCATACAAAGGGCTTTGATAACGCCCCACGTCCACTAGTTTTTTGTATTAATTAACTGAGTAATATGAATATATTTTATAAAATATTAAAATTACTAAAGTTGAGGTCTTTTCCTATACGCTCACATAGCATTCACAAATATATAACAGCAAAAAGCTTCTGTAGGTTGTATGGACAAGTGAGTCATATGTGACTCGTGAACTTATTTCAATACGATCTCGTAAGTCACATATGACTCATTGGACAATGAAGTTGTTAAAATTATCTGTACAGTAAAAATCTGAATTTAAAGTTCTATCGGTCTTAAATCTAAGAATAAAATATATACAGAAGTAAGAAACCCTAAAATCGGACCGCAAACGCCGCCGAAACCGAGCAGGTATCAAAACCTAGTCCGCAAGAGATATCGCTAGGAAAACAATGAGAGGAAATAAAACCACAAACAAAACTGGTGTCAAAACAGGTAGTATAATTCGTGTAAGAAATACAAACAAGACACTGAAAATCCAATGGCAAATTGAATAAGTGGCTGGTGTTAAACGTTAAGAGAATTTTAAAAAGAAAAATCCACAAAACAAAAGGCAAGCATCAGCAATAACAAATTTATTTTTATTGTACCTAAGCTTTATCATACACACACGAAGACAGCGAAAACAATATTATGCAGCATTCCATATACATATTTATAACTAAGAAATGAAAAGACTTCAAAGTTATTGAAAAACGTGAAAAGCATGCACAAAAACTTGTGGGTGAAAACAACAACAAACAAGTAAGGAAAGGGCTGGCTTCCAGTGTGCCGAAGGGTTTTACTTTTCGTGAATACGCATATCTTTTTTAAGTGTCCTACATGGCCAAACCACATCTATCGGAACAATCGTTTATATGGAAGCTATATGTTATGTTACTCCGATCTGTATGATTTTCATTACACCCATCACATTTCTAATAAGTACCAACATTGCAAAATTTTACGTTCCTAGCTTCTTAACTGCAAAATTTATAGCCCAAACCCCATTTATCGGAGCTATCGATTATATGGGAGCTATATGTCTTGTTGGTCCGATCTGAGCCATTTTCACTACACACGTTACAAATACAATATGTACTACACTTCCAAAATTTTACGTTCCTAACATTTTAATTGCAAGAGTTATAGGCCATAACCCATTTATCGGAACAATCGATTGTATGGGAGCTATGCCTTGTATCGGTCCGATCTTACTGGTTCCGACAAATGATTAATATGATACAAAATGGCGGCCCAATACCAAATTTCATCGAGATATCTCTAAAATTGAGGGACTAGTTTGCGTTCAAACAGACAGACGGACAGACGGACAGACGGACATGGCTAAATCAACTCAGCTCGTCGCCCTGACCATTTCGGTATACTTAATGGTGGGTCTATCTCTTCTTCTTCTCATACTAACAAACATCAGACCATTTCATGTTCATCAAAGTTATAAAAATAATTTTAAAATAAATATATATGTTTGTATGAATGTATGCAAGCAGCACTTACCATTTGAAAGTACCCACACTTCAGTAGCTGCATTATTTCTATGAAAAATTGTAAGTCAAAGAAGTCGGAAGTAAAACAAAAAAGGTCTTTCTGATTTATAAGCACAAAGGGAGTTAACGGAAGCGTAAAATAATTTTCAGAACATTTACAGTTAGTAGGCAACAACAGGCGGTTTGTGCTGGTAGCCACAACTCCCCAACCGCATATGCTCCACAGCCCCCAGGCTGAATACAACAAGTATCGCCAAAAAAAGAAAAAACCAGCATGCACCATCATTGGGGTCCAAACTAATGACTTTTTCTTTCCAAAAAAAAACACAAATTTTGTTATCCGCTTTAACCGCAAGCAGCTGAAATAAAGAGCTCATGGAAGGGTCAAATACAAATTTAGTAAAGCCGTATCAATATTAAGGGGCGATCAGCCTTATGATTGCGTTGCCATTCTTTTTAATACAATTCAATAAATCATGATCATAAAGGCCGACCCGGGTCGAATTGTTGCTTAGAATTTGGTGTTTGTTTACATAGATGTATGTACAAGAATATATTGTGAGGGAGCCCTTAGTTATCACACCCAAATCAAGATGAGTCAGTAAATATGCTCAACAATCGACTTGAATTTCACAAAAATTATTGATGCAAATGGCTGTTGTAAGACGAGAGTGATAACATTGGAAATAGTGAGCCGTTGAAAGGCGCCTGGCGCCCACTGATGTGCCGGAAGCAAGCAACGACGCGCACGAGTACGATTTCCTGCTGCGCGTACTATCAATTTCAAATTGTATACCCATCTCAATTATTTGCGGATACCACGTCCAGTAGCGCGTGAAGCAACAAAGGGTTGCACTCCACACTCACTTCGTCTTTCCTGTGCGGCGCTCTTTTTTTTGGTATGCTGCATACGGCTATTTCACATAATTGTTTTTCCTTTTGCTTTGCTGATATTCGCCGTCTTGTTTTTTATTGCTTTTTCATATTTCGATTCGATTTGTGTTTTGCATCATTTCTGTAAGAATCATTCGGGCGTCTAATGAAGTGGTCTCAACATATGTACATACATACTAACTACAGATATGCAGATATATGTATGTATGTATATATAGAGAAAAGTAATTTAGGAGCAAAAAATGATATTCAAATTTATTTCACGAATATCATAAACCCCATTTTCAGTGCCTCTTGTATGGTTTAAATTTTATTGACGGATGTTCTTTATATAGGTAAAACTCGCCTGCTGCATTGGCTAGGTCATATTGTGCGATTGATTGCGATACGATGCTGCGGCCCAAAAGGTATTCCTATCGTCACCCGGCGGTGGAAACAGAGGAAGAGGTAAACCACAATATAGATAGAAGTACCTTGTGATCCCGTGATCTCTCCAAATGGCACCAGCTGGCGTAACGAAGGAAGTCTGTCGACATGTATTGGACTTTGAGCAACAAGGGCGGAATGTCTAATTAAGAAGTAAATTGTTCTATTGCCCTCGGAATGGTGGTAAGAAAAATTTCTTGTCTGGCTCGTGTTAACTATGGCGTTTGTTCAAGATAATACCACACTGCAGCGAAGAAAGTTCCAAGGTCCCGCTGGCTTGGTCGTGCTGGGCGATTGAAAAATGCGCTGCTATGTAAGTGACTTTTTATAACTATCTGAGCTTCAGCAAACTTGGTTTAAATTGAGCTTAAGTCCCTTCTTTGAAACCAGGGCTTACTCTAACAACTGGGGGGACTCCACTTCATAACCTTCCATGTAGTGGAGACTGCAGATTGTACAGCACGTATGAAGCTCACTGGTTAGACTCGAAACGAGCAAACTGATCGGCATACAAAAATAGTCCTTGATATATGTACATACTATCACGTCCTTATTTGCAACTTGTCGGGGTCGGTAATAATTTGTTTGACCTTTCAATAAAGTCTGTCGTCAGCTTATGCCGAATAATGAAACTTTATTGATTTCCATTGCTTTTATAAGTCTGCTGGTAGTGAGCGTGGGAGCGATATTCCTCTCGCACAAAAGTAACAATTGATGTATAGATGCATAGAAATAAATTTGCAAGTTATCCTTTCAATTTCTTTTGTCTCATCTCAAGCGTTGCCAACCGCCAGCCGCGTGCAAGCGGTGGTAGTGGTATTTTCGTTATCTACTCGTGCCACTATGTGCGTGCGAAATGTGATGCGGCAATGCGTGGTGACATGGTGAGCTGCGTCAAAAGGCGTGGATAAACGCTTAAATTTGAAAAACACATTAAATTGTGGGTGAGCGAAGATAAGTACATACATACATATATGGACATGCACACTAGAGGTGTATACCCAGTGTTTTTTTAGGATTTGAAAATTTCGAGATTTCGTAAATGAATTCTCTGCATTGGAAAAAATTTACTATAATCTGTAATATCTTTATGATTATTTTTTAGGATAATGCTATCACGAACCGGTTATTTGATAGAGTTTTTTTTTTAATTTAAATGTAGATAACTCAATCAAAAAATAACTTGGGTTTCTATTTAATAATTTAGTACCTTAAATAATAAAAAAAAAAAAAAATAACAATCCAGCTGTTTGTTATACATACGTACATATGTATGTATATGTAGGTGTATTAAATTTCATTAGCTTCTCAAACAATTTATTCACTCCTCTAGTGATTTTTCAGGGACATAGTCCTTACATCCCGAAAAAAACACGCGATTTCAAAAATTAAAAAAGATTATTATCCCTTATTTCTACATGCATAGATATACATATGCATATGGTAGTATTTACGATTGTGCTCTTAAAACAATAATCAGTTTCTCATAAATTTCAATCAATAAGTTCTGTCACGTCAAGATTTATTTGTCTATGCCGCTGCGCAAAAGTTTTCTTTACCATGTGACTTTGGCAAACGTAGGTAGATTTGGTAATGAAAGGACGCTGCTGTTTGCTGTAATTCCATGAATAACTTGTCTGGAGCCCACTACAGTGGCAAGTTTAAATAATTCAATAACTCGATATTTTTGAAATGTATTTTGTGTGCATTAGACGGGGACCAAAAACAAATTTAGATTCGAATGTTTATGTATATAGTTATATTTATTGAATTTATTTTTATTAGAAAAAAAGTATGTGAAGGTTTGAAAATTTAAAATTTAATTTTAGATGTTTCGACCAGGGCTGCACAACGATATAAACGAAAAAATTTCGTTTTGTTAATTATCAAAAAAAAGTATCAAAAACATATTTCGTTTTGATAAGGTTTGAAAATTTAAAATTTAATTTTAGATGTTTGGACCAGGGCTGCACAACGATATAAACGAAAAAATTTCGTTTTGTTAATTATCAAAAAAAAGTATCAAAAACATATTTCGTTTTGATAAATATCAAAAAAAAAATAAAATTTTGTTGAATATCAAAATATAACAAAAAAAAATTGTTTCGTTGATTATCAATTCAAAAAATAACAAAAAAATTTGTTTCGTTAACGTTTATTCATTTTGCAAATTAGGCTGGGTCGGAAATCCACTTTATTTGAATTTATTTGTCAAGTAGAAAAATTAATTAATTTTTTCTTTAAATTATATTCTCGGACTGCAATTGGATATTGAGCTGTCTCTACTGAAAATAAAGATTTATCTCCTACATAGTCAAGCTAAGATACGGCATGATTCCTGGAAATCAATACAGACTAAGTAAAATGCTACGTTAACTCTCCGCCGTTCAACGCCATAATGCACGCTAAAGAGCTTCTTGTAGCTGTAACGACTTTTCGGGGGAAATGATAGTCCTGCCTAAGCAGAATAAATCCTTATATACCGACGGTTTGTATGGTATATAGTTTATTCCCAACTGACCCCAAGCATACTTTTAAATGATCATACTTTTCTAGTTATATTTTCACTCTATCAAAAACGCTATTAAAACTAATATTTTCTGAGGACTTCTATTGCAACAACAGCTAAAATACATAATTCAATAATACCGAGATGTTGTTTTAGCGATAGGAAGCCGTTTCATAGTCACATCATCTTAATGCTACACGCTAAGACACATAACCACTCAAAAGATTTTTCTGCTCAGTTTTGCAAACACATAATAAATATAAATTTCAATAAATTCAGAAATGATTTATGCTTTTTAAACTATTGTTATTCCTTTGTATGGGCTTAACTTACTAAGAATGTATTGTTATTTTTGGCAAGATTCCCAAAAATCAGAATAATTACAACAACAAAAATTCAAAGATACATAAATATCTGAAGATGTGTGTAAAATAGCAGACAATGTAAGTTTTGGTAGTTTCTCTTAGACACTTTTACATTCAAACTAGCTAAAACTCAGATAAAACAGCACACGTAGAGGCTCTGGAACCTCTGGTCAATAGTCGACTTACTATTTTTCAAGCCATCCTAATAAAGTACAATCAGCTCGTCATTGTGGGCATTGAAAAAACTAAACACAATGATGTTCTAGTAAGTAATACATCGACTAAATGAAACCCTGAAGTTACAACACGTTTTTCAAAATCATATATTTACCAGTCACGTGCTTAAAGAAAACATAAATAGCGAAGCATGTGTAGAGATTAATGAAAAACAAATCACACCACAAAAACACCAAATTGAATATTCAACCAAAATCAACACTTAACAACCACCATATGTTGCATTGTCAAAAGTATAAGAAGATAAACTCGTCACATATTGGCTATTAAATATTATAGTACATCAACCCCTGGAAATCCTTTTGTAACATCACCGCCTGAGCATTGAATGTGATGGCTTTATTAATTTAGATATCAACTTAAAACCGTCACGCACGTCAAGAACACACGAGTTTCGGATATTTGCATATGCTCATGTATAGTGATGAAGCGAACCGTTGACAAGACATAATCAGCTTATTATAAACTTCTTTTTTTATCATTTTATATGAAAAATTTGCATAAACACTGTGGGTGGTGCAGCACAATTGAGTTGTCCTTATCGCATTTTATGTTTGGCGACCAGACGTCTCAATTGCGAAATAATCTTAACCAACCATGAAATCACTGAAGGTACAACCCCATTATCGCTCTCCTCTTTTCTAAGCTACATCATTTACGCATCTAAGCCAAAGAGACTAGTTTCATGAAGTTCTAGTTTAAAATCTGTCCAACGGAAACGGGAAAGAAAGCAAAGAAAGAACAAAGTAATGTTGAAAACATGAAATAAAAAAAATATAAAAAAAAATAAAATGATATAAAATAAATTGAAATAAAATAAAATAAAATGAAATAAAATGAAATAAAATATAATATAATAAAATAAAATAAAATATAATAAAATAAAATAAAATAAAATAAAATAAAATAAAATAAAATAAAATAAAATAAAATAAAATAAAATAAAATAAAATAAAATAAAACAAAATAAAATACAATAAAATACAATAAAATACAATAAAATAAAATAAAATAAAATAAAATAAAATAAAAAAATAAAATAAAATAATATGACATGAAATAAAATAAAACAAAATAAAATAAAATAAAACAAAATAAAATAAAGTAAAATAGAATAGAATAAAAAAAATAAAATAAAATAAAATAAAATAAAATAAAATGAAATAAAATAAAACAAAATAAAATAAAATAAAATAAAATAAAATAAAATAAAATAAAATAAAATAAAATAAAATAAAATAAAACAAAATAAAATACAATAAAATACAATAAAATAAAATAAAATAAAATAAAATAAAATAAAATAAAATAAAATAAAATAAAATAAAAAAATAAAATAAAATAATATGACATGAAATAAAATAAAACAAAATAAAATAAAATAAAATAAAATAAAATAAAATAAAATAAAGTAAAATAAAATAAAATAAAATAAAATAAAATAAAATAAAATAAAATAAAATAAAATAAAATAAAATAAAATAAAATAAAATAAAATAAAATAAAATAAAATATAATATAAAAAAATAAAATAAAATATAATAAAATAAAATGAAATAAAATAAAATAAAATAAAATAAAATAAAATAAAATAAAATAAAATAAAATAAAATAAAATAAAATACAATAAAATAAAATAAAATAAAATAAAATAAGATAAAATAAAATAAGATAAAATAAAATAAAATAAAATAAAATAAAATAAAATAAAATAAAATAAAATAAAATAAGATAAAATAAAATAAAATAAAATAAAAGAATATAAAATAATTTTGTAACATTTTTTGAGCTCAAGACCAGTTGATAATAATTTTTAGTCAGTTAATATTATATTTAGTCTTAAGGAAAAATTTATATAAGAGAAAAATTACAACGATAATCACAGCTTAGTTCATAGAGTATTATAACAGCGGCTTTGGCGCAGGCACGTGTGTTCGCATCCTCGAGTCCGAGAACAATTATTATCAATAATTGACTAACAATTATTATCAACAAAAAAAATTAAATTAAATAATTTAAGGGAAACTAACTGAGACGAAATCAAATTGAAGAAGCGGAACAACAACGAGGGAAATTGAAAGTAAGGTAAGGTAAACGAACACAGGGGAACAAGAACGATACAATGAAATACAAATGCTACGGCTTTTTTGGATTGACTTGAACCACCGCATAAAATGACAATGCCTGGACTTGTTACATAAGTAAGATCAAAAACAAACCAGAGGTACTGAGGGATTGTTCTCAAAATGGGCAAGTCTACCCTTTACTCTATTGCGTTACAGTTATTTTGCTTCCTTAATGCTTATTCAGTTTACACATTTTAAATAATAATTTTTTTTATGCAGAATTTTAGTAAAGCAAGATTGAAACTCAATTGGAAAATGAAAGAGTTTAATCCACATGAGAGGTTATGCCACCAGATCAATTTGAATAATATTTCTTAACCATGGCAACATTAATTTTTTTTCTTCCGAACCACAAACTGAAATGCCCAGTTTGTATAACATCAAACGCAAACCGCACAAGTAATGCAAATTATCCTAACCACAAAGCAAACGCAATTGCAATCGCAAAGGCGTGTAGTGAATTGAACCGCTTCCTTACCTCGGCATAATTTAAATAATATCATTAATATACCTAATAAGTATATTCAAATGTAAATCCAAGGACGTACTGAAACAGAAAAATGGAATGTTGAGGGTGGTACTGATGGAAATATAGTCAAATATGGATGTATATGTAATGTGGATGCAAAAGAAGTTCTTATTAATGTGGCTCGTTGCGTGGTCAATGATGACCCCTCTACAATTGTTCCTTGATACTGGGTGATCGGTGGAAATATGCCAACAACCAATGAATGTACATATAACGGCAGATTCATATTTCGTGGCTCTTCCGAGAAAGTCAATGGCCTCGGAATAACCAGTGCTCTTTCAACATTCCTTAGATATAACTAAAATAGCGGTCAAGAGTTGAGGGTTGTGTAGGATAAGGTGGTAAGCCACTAACAAAAATCGATTTCAATCATTATTTAAGTCCAAATTAATGTATTACTTAAATAGAAGTGAACATAAACAGTTTAAGAATTATAAGCTACGCACAAGAAAGAAAGTGATTGTGAACGTACGAAATTATGCTAGCTGCTTACTTACTTTTTGCTTGTGCCGTATGTTTGTGCTGATGCATGCGATAGTAAATCCACGATTGCAGAAGTGCTGAAGTTTAGTGTTGATAGGCTTTTGGCTGAATGGGCGCTCATCCACCATAATCGATGGCATTAAAATGACTGCTCTAATACCGAATGCAAGCGGCTATTGTCCATCATTTTCATACATACATACATACCTGCCATAGCTACGAGCTATATTCAAGCAGCCTGCTTTAAGAAGCAAAGCAAATATTATGGCGGACACAACTCCCGAACTCTCTGTGGGTGTTGAATAATAAAATCCTTTCGCAAACCACTTTAGCAGGTAGTATCTATTTGTTGTGTTGAGTACCTCGAAGTACTCATACTACTGGCAAACGCAGAAGAAGCGGAAATGATTGGGAAAGTTGTGCGCGAAAGTGCAAATTACCAATCCGGTTCTCAGACTGAATGCAAAAGTGCTTATGCTTGTGACTGGGCAAAGCTGCATGAGGTGTGGGGCATTTGCATTACAAATATACATATGTATTCCGTGAAGCGTTGTAAGTTGCACTGCGCAAGTGAAGCCTGAAAGCTCCTACGTTAACATGATTTATGCAGAATCGATGTGGGTAATAATTTCTATTCCTGTGATGTTTGCGGTGAAATGATTAACTCTTCGACTGGGTTATCGAATGACATTTAAATTATGTACATACATATGTGCATGGTGTGTAGGTGACTTAAATAAAGACATTGTGAATAATGAAGAAAGCAAGATAATGATAGTTTATAATGATACAGGCGAGTGCAATTAGTAATACCTTTTGGGCCGGAGTACAACACGGCTTATCCAGCGAAACAGCTTGGTTTTGATTCGATGAAATATACCCACGTCTGTGCGAAGCCTTTCTCTTGAAATTTCATAAAGATAGTTTATCAGATGTTATCGTTGTTCATATCGTTTTTGCACCATATTGAACTATTAGGGTGTTATTTCTATTTGAGGAGAAAGTACTGTAGTGCTCATATTGGCTAGAAAAAATCTGCATTGGCCAAGGACTGTCAATTAAAGAATATTCTCGAAAACCTCTGAGTAGTGTTTTTGCCTTTAAAACAACACCAACAAGTTTTTGCTTGATGCATCTACTTCTTCTACCACATTCGTTGACGAGTTGGTGGCTACAGGGCACTCTTCCTCGATGGTAAATTTCCAGGACTGAAGCCTATCAGAAAATATATTTTATAGAATTTTAAACGCAATATTCAAGAGGCTAATTCTGCTCCCCGAAGGTTTTGGGGAGTGTTGTTGTGTTGCCGGTACTCCCTTGAGGTACAGCCCGGTTGTCGTGGTATCGATTCGGTATGACCAGTGCAACCTTCTAGCTCATGTCATCCATCCTTCCGAAAGGAAAGAGAAGATGCGTAATGAGAGGTGGGAGGCATCATATCCGTAGATCAACCATCGAGTTGCGCATCACTACCTTTGTGCATATTAGTCGCCTCTACATTGGCTAACCTTCTTTTTTTCATGGTTTTGCTCGTTGGTTCCTTTATCGAGAAGCAATTTTCCGTGCTTGACGACAAGTTCGGACAAAAAATTTAAGCTTCGTTATAGGTGGTGTAGTATTTTAATCTGAGATTTAACTAAAGCGAGTTCTAGACAATTTTACGACTCTGTGAACAAATTGGCTATCATTTTGTGGGGTGAGTTTAACAGCAATTACAATTACTCCTAAAAGTCCACCTTTCCAACTGCCTATGAGATTGACTCGCACTCCCAGTGGGTTTAAAAGACTATCTATGAAATTATTGTCTGACTATTACGATTGAAAATTTTTAACGTCCAGATTTCTTTGCGGTTTTCGATTAAGCTTGGTTTTTGTAGAATTATTTTTGAACTAGAACCAGGTACATTATAACATCTGAAATGAAAGAAATTAATTGCAACAAAAATATAATACAATTTTAGAGTTTTTCAAGATAATTCCATCCTTCTTCTAAATACATCCATAAGCCATTTTAGAATAAGCGGCATACAAAATCTAACTGTCAGTGCGAAAGTAATCAGGCGTATATCTAGGCGACAGCTGTACCCAGCAAGTGCAAGTGAAAGAAATGTATAGAAGGCGTTCACTAGGAAATGCCTGCAAAAACAGCGTCGAAAAACGCATGAGTGTCAACTCAATTTCATTTGAATGCATTCGCATATCCGCCATGTAGATACGCAGTGTATGAAAGTGTGTGAGAGTATTTGCCAGCACGAACATAAATTCATGCGAAATGAAAACCGGAAGTCTGCTGTCACATATACACGCGAATTATGTTAATTTATTTGCGATGCTCCAGAGACTTCCAGCGGTACTACGCATTTAACGTTTCACACACACACATACATACATACGCATATGTGTGTGTGTGTACATATAAAATTTAGATTTACGACTACTTTTCAAGTGTATTTACACGCCGATCTCTAAGGGCACGCGTTAAAACGAGTGTGTGATTAAGTCGGCGTAAATGCAAGCAACCAAGTCAAGTCAAAGCTCGAAAAAGTTGTGAAAGCGTTAACTAAGGAACGCAAGCGGAAGCGGCATGTGACTGCAGGAATTTAGCGGAGCGTAAATGACTGCATGTAAGCGAGTGTGCGTGTGTGCGTGTGTGTGAATGCATACATAGAGCGATACCAGATGTTAACATGGCATATCTGTTGGCAGTAAGCATGATCTAATACTGTATTAGACACAAAAGAGGTCGTAACTTATATAGTACGTGGGAGCCTACGAACATATTCAGCTACTTCTCGTTGTACGAATAGTAAACATACAGTGCTGTCCATCTGATTAGGTTCAACATTTTTTGTTGTTGCTATACCGCGTAAGTGATATCTCAATTTTCCAGTTTGTTCTTAGAAGAATTTTCTCAGTCGAACAATCCAAAATACGAGAAGCTATTCGTATGCAAACAGCTGAGCACAACCTTTTAGCGTTTTAAAATAAGAAAATATGTGAACCTATTCAGATGTACTGTAGTGTATTTACATAAATACATACATACCTATGTATTTATATATCAGCATTAAAAAAAAACCATATGTACGAGTGTTAGGGGCTTATGGGCTTAAAAACTTGTGAACACTTTGTATAGCAAACATATGTATTTACTTATCAGCCGATAAACAAAACCATTTCACCACTTCGGAAAAGCTTCATCATTAATCTCCATTTAAAAAAAGTGGGCTTTAAGTTATACGTTTGAAGAACTTACTTTCGGGGTCTAGCATGAAGAAGCAGATATAGAGAGTGTAAAAATATGTAGAAAATTAAAAAATCAGTAGTAGTAGTCCAGAGATTATTTTTAAAAAAGTATCCCGGACTGGTCCTAATTATCCGTTATCTTATAACTTTAAACGACTTATTCTTGTATATTTGTATATTTGTATATCCACTACTATCTCCCGAACGACTCCACCGATTTTAATGAAATTTGGTACACAGGTACTATGCTTTGTTTTGAGATTTTCTACTTTGGTGTTGCCACTTGGGGTGGTCCTTAGGGTTGCCCCCTATATCAATGTTTTTTAAATATTAAGCAATATATGGCAATATGGGTATCAAATGAAAGGTATTTTAGGGTGTATATCAACGAAAATATTTTCGAATAGGATTGCCACCTAGGGTTGCCACCGGAACGCATTTTATTTATTCCTTCAGATATCGACCACTGTCCCGGGAAAGGCTAAACTGATTTCGATGAAATTTGGGAGATGGATAGTATGCTTCCTTCTTAGATTTTCTACTTGGATGTTGCCACTAAAGGAAGCTTAGAGGGTTGCCACCGTTCCGATTTTTTTTTAAATACTAAGTAATATATGGCAATGTGGGTATCAAATTAAAGGTATTTTAGGGCGTATACCAACCAAAATATTTTCGCGTAGTATTGCCACATAGGGTTGCCACCTGAACGCATTTTATTTATTCCTTCAGATATCGACCACTATCACGGGAACGGCTAAACCGATTTCGATGAAATTTGGTAGATGGATAGTATGCTTCCTTCTTAGATTTTCTACTTGAATGTTGCCACTAATGGAAACTTAGAGGGTTGCCACCTTTCCGATTTTTTTTTAAATATGTATATGGCAATATGGGTATCAAATGAAATGTATTTTAGGGCGTATACCAACCAGAATATTTAATACACAACAGGTGTCGCCAATGTATGTTAAGTGATTTTTTGTGGTTAGTGTTCGATATTTTGGAAATCTATTTTGGAAATTTATGCTCTTGGTAAGTAAGATTATGCGGCAAATTCGAAAAATACCGAGCAAGTCTCGGTCACACAGGTACTTAATATTGAAATACACAAGAATATATAAGTATGTATGTTTTGTGCATAGTTTTCAAACGGAAAATGTAATGTAGCGAAGGAAAACATTTACGGGTATAATGTATAATTTATTCTGATGAGCTGACTTGTGTTCTTCGATCTTCTAGCTTTGCCTGCTATTTTTGGCTTTTGCTATCAATTTACAGTAGCATCACAGATTTTCTTCTCTTTCTTAAACCTTTAATGTTTCTCTTTAACTCAGTACAGTACTTGCATATTAATCCAACCTCAGATATCACGCTTGAACTTTGCGAGTATGGCTGCTGTTATTTTCCTCAAGTTTAATCAAAATTGATTTCTCGTGTCTCTTTTGAAATTTTCTTTTATCTTATTTGACATTTAATTTTCACAGTCTTTTATGATGTGTGTCACATGCAATTTTAAGGCTTAACCCTTTCACTGATAACCAATTTTAACAGCTGTTGGTCAATAGATTAATTAAAGTCAAAGTTGTTGTCATTCACAGTAGTGAAAATCGTAAAATGGTTAAAATACGCAACTACCTTACCGAGGTCACTAAGACATGCTGTGAATACAGACTTATTTTTATGTTACACTTTTATAAAATATATGTATATCTACACAGGTGCGGATCTACGGGGTGTGAAATCAGTCAATTTCACCCCCCCCAAAATGAAAATTTATGAAAATGAACCTAGTGACTCTTCAGATGCTGATGAAACACCGAGCACGAATGCAGATTTAAGTATTAAAGAAAACAACCATGAGAAGATTTCACTCACGGGATCTGCGTTAGGACAGTTGGCTTTGTAGTAAGGGCTTTTTTTTTTAGAACATAATAAAAAAATTTGATCTTAATTTCATCCCCCAAAATTTGGCTCTACATCCGCCACTGTGTATACACATGTATAAATTTCAAAAATTCTAATTTTAGAAATTATTTCTGTGATAGATTAAGGACAGTGTGATTATATGTTGGAGATTGACTCGATGACTTTCACAGAAGGTGTTTTATTATCCATGTAAACTTAAATAGATCTAGAGATAAGCCTTGAAGGAAATAGAATGGAAGAAAAGGATAAAATGTAAAGGAAATATAAAGGAAATGTAAAGGAAAAGTTGAAAACGGAAGGAAAAGAAGCAAATTTTTGTATGTCCAACTCATTTTTATTTCCAAGCCCGTCCGCGATTCGCTGCGTCTCGGAACTTATAATAGACTGAATATCAATTCCTTGGTCTATTATCTACAAACTCGATTTTATTTATCGTATTTCTGAAACCCGTTGATATAGGGAACTTATTCAAATTGGTTTTTACAGAACTTACTAGCATCTTTCGTTTACTATCCATATTGTACTAACACACCTACGTCAACATAATGGTCGATATCTTACAAACGGTTTGGGTTTTCGAAATACGGTTTCTTTTAAATTTTAAGTTAGACGTTTATTAATGAAAATGAGAAAGTTCCTTTTAGTTCCATTCATAATGTCTGACTCAAAATTTTGAAAATTAGATTCAAATCAAAGTCACCCTATTGAACATGTGAACTGCTTTCGGTGTAAACTAAAAACCACGACACGTGTCACGTGTTCGTCATATTCGCTGAGTTCATTTGATCGGTTGCTGATTCGCATAAATGTCGTTCACTTTGTCGTTTGTGGTTGGCGTGAAATTGTTGTCTTCATATAGAGTTGAGTTTATGTTGAAAACCCTCCTACACACATACATATACATGTATGCAAATCTGAAATTTATAAAAACGACTAAGAATCAAAGTGGATTATATGTATGTAGCGCGTTCTTGGGAACAACTAATTTACAGGCGAAAAACACAAAAAACTTGGTTGGCTGGAAAAACTTGCGCTGGGAAAATAAAAGGTTATGTTCCTTCTTTAGCGTTAGAATGATCCTAATTTTTTTGGGTTTAGTGCTGTGTCGAACTCGAATTCGTAATGCGAGTAGGAGGTATCTCCTATTTTGAAAGAGTAAGCTTTTTCTGCAGACATTTTCTTACCTGTTTTTAATACCATTGAGGTTCATCAAAAATGTCCTACTGCCATCAGATTTTCCGTACCATATGTTAGGGAAAAAGGTTTAAAAGATTTTTTAGAATATGAAGCTTTTTGTAATCATGGCTTTTATTCTCGACCTTTTCTTTTAACTTGCGTGAGGAGTTGCTGCTATATGCTGTTGGCTGATCTATTCAAATAGCTACGATCATTTCCTTTGCCGAATGTGAGCTCTGAAGCGATTTTGTCTCATGGGTGTGTACAAACAGCGGACCAAGGACAACTAATACATCTTTCCAAATTATCAAAACTAAGATATTCGTAGCAAATCTACATGGAAATATTTTTCACCACTGACGGTGACGTGCGACATGAAGAGCTCGTGGCGGTGCATACCACATAGGTGCGGTGTGGTGCGACACACGTAAAATTGTAATTTGTTTTCATTAACTTTTATATTTGTTTTCGCTGTTTTTGACATACATTCAAAAATCCTTTGCTGCAACGGTAACCGCCATGGCCACAAATACAAATGGGCGAGTCAATGGCTTATGGGATGTAATGGGTAACCAACGCAGTCTCATTTTCACGAAAAACAGCAAAACAAATGTATGCAAGTATGTGGTGGTGGGTCATAAACGTCACTTCATTGCTGTGTTTCAATTAATTAGTTTTTTAGTTTTTTTCATTTTCGTACATTTTCACCATGCAATCAAAATTTTTTTTTGTTTTTCCTTTTCAGTTATATGGAAGTTAGCTTTTGATGAATGTACACATATATTCGCTTAAGTGGCACCATTTTTTAATGAATACAAATTATGGTGAGTTGGTAAATAACACTCAATTGTATCACGTTAGCAAAATGAGCAAGTTTGAAATAATTTTTTACTACTTTGTATTAATATTTTTTTTTTTGAAACTTAATGTGAGTGATTAGTTAACGATTAACTTCTGACAGGTATTAAAACTTTTGGTTTTTATTTACATAAGTTTTGGAAACGAGTTCTATATGGGTGAATTAAAACTCATGTAAATAAAATGGCATGATATGAAATCCAAAGCCCTTGATGACGGCAATAAAAGGAAACACTGGGAGTTCGAAGCCTTTCGTCAGTTGTTTTCTGAGATACGCGCTCCCATTGTGGCTGGAACATAAGACAATGTTGAATCTTTGAACAAAAATTTTCCATTTTGTGTTTGTAAAAGTAAGGTTTTGCAGAAGCTCATGCTGAATTTCATATGAAAAACATTATACCAAATTATATATGATGTATGAAACCTATAACAACCAAAAGCCATTAGAGTGGGGTAACAGATTTCTTCATTTGAAAATTTATTACCAAGAATTAAGCCAAAATTAGCGTAAAAAAATTTGAAAGCAACAAAGAAACTTTGCACTTTTACACAGTTTTTCAAGCAAAGCATGGAGAGCAAACTTGTAAAGTTTCCAATGTCATTTTATGTTACCATAAATTTATTTATAATTCCCAGTAAATTAAAAATATATTTGTATATGTATGTGTGTACAAGTTTATAACTATTTATAGACTTAGCACGCAATTTAAGAGAGCAGTGATGCGATATTGAAAATATTCAAGTGAAGAAAAAAACTTGAATACGGAGTTAAACTTTTTGTCAAAAGTCCAACTATTGCAACTCAGTGGCCAAACATGAAAACTTTATGTCATAAACAAAACGAATTTCTAATAATTGAAATAATACAAATTTTGGTTGAAGTGATTTTTATATACTCAACTGCTTGTTTTGAAAATTATTTTCAATCAAAAAGTCAGTGAGGCCAGAATGGGGTTTTACACGACGAAACTTTTAAAAATTTCAGCTTTGCTGTCTTAGTAATATTGATTTTTATAAAAAGAACTAGTGATTTGGTTAGCACATCTGTAGAGATATAGGGATAGGTAGAGGTATAGGTAGAGTTATATGTAGGTATAGGTAGAGGTAGACACAGTGTGCTTGAAGCGAATTATTTTGGTGGAAAAATCACGAAGAAAACGGTCTTTGGGGAAGTTTTAAGGACATTGTAAGTAACATTTTCCTGTTGTAACAAAAATCCTAGCTGATTTCCTTCCGGAGAAAAATCTAGTTTTCCATTTTTATGGGCATTTTTTTATTTACCTACTGGAGCGTAAGTAAACCGTGTTATCGATATAATTGTACCCAGATAGCACTAAGGGACTAGTTTGAGTTCTAACAGACCGACAGACGAACGTGACTAAATCGACTCAGCCCATCGCCACGATCATTTTTGTATGGTTATTGGTGGATTTGTATATTTCATCTTCTCCTTAAAAAACAGTACCTGGGTGACCGAGACTTGCTCGGTATTTTTCGAATTTTCCGCATAATCTTACTTACCAAGAGCATAAATTTCCAAAATAGATTTCCAAAATATCGAACACTAACCACAAAAAGTCACTTAACATACATTGTACCTGTTGTGTATTAAATGTCGTGGTTGGTATACGCCCTAAAATACCTTTCGTTTGATACCCATATTGCCATATATTTAAAAAAAATCGGAAAGGTGGCAACCCTCTAAGTTTCCATTAGTGGCAACATTCAAGTAGAAAATCTAAGAAGGAAGCATACTATCCATCTAGCAAATTTCAGCGAAATCGGTTTAGCCGTTCCCGGGATAGATAGTGGTCGATATCTGAAGGAATAAATAAAATGCGTTCAGGTGGCAACCCTATGTGGCAATCCTACTCAAAAATATTTTGGTTGGTATACGGCCTAAAATACCTTTCATTTGATACCCATATTGCCATATATTGCTTAATATTTAAAAAAATTTATATAGGTGGCAACCCTAAGGACCACCATGCAGGAAAGTTTATTTCTCTCGATTAACGGAAAAATCTAGTGTCAGTCAAATAATATACATACATATTCTAATTTGAATCGAATTAAATTATCATACATTTTTTCTAATAAATCTGACAACAATTAAAAAATAGATTGACACAACATATGCAGGATATGTGTTCGATAGGCAGACGCTTAACAGTAAGAATACCAGCTTTTCCAAAACATGGATCCCAAGAAAGCCACCTCTTAATATTAAGATCGAAGTCTTCTGCAGCTGTACTTACATCCATAGGAACTACTTTTGTTTTGCAGATTCTTAACAGCTCTACTGGTTACTTCGTATAAGAAGAATATATAAATTATTCCTTGTATGATCTATCCTTCCAAGCTTAGCAAGAGCAGGCTATTTTCGTAAATATTTAAACCATAATTACTTCACTGAAACAAAGTTCTTTGCACATAATTGTCAAAATGATGCATCTGGTTATAAATACTGAAATATTACATTGAGATACAAAGTAGATAGTAGATATGTTCGAAAAGTTCATAGATTTTTACTGCTTTAGTGGTGTAAAGTTGAGGAAATTCAGACCAAAAACTGCGAAAGAACATTTGTAGCGGAAGTAAGTAATGTTAAGAAAAATATGAATATAAAAACTTCGGAAGTGACGACAATTCAATACAATTGTATTTATATATGTACAATGTACATATCTATATTACAAACACATCTTTATATGTTTGGTTTATACTCAAAACAAGATGACTCAACGGAAGTGCCAAGGCATAAACAAGTGCTCACAAATTAGGATGAGGAAGTAAATGCAAAGAAACGGAAGCAATGTTAGTGTTTTGTTGCAGTGGTTTTGCAAAAGTTTCTCTCAAAAAGTAATTACTTCTCAGACTTGAGAACTCAATGATTAAAAGTTTAGTAATGGTAAACAATTTTCAACATCAACTAATTTTGGTTATGAAATATGAATGGATTGGTGTAAATGATTTATAAAAATTTAAGTAAATACTGGATTTTGAGGTTTTCATAAATGTGGCCAAGTGTGGATGTGACTCATCATTATCGTTTGCACTTAAAACAATCTGCCTACGAAACCGTCCACGACTCAGGAGCTAAACTGAATTAACAGCTTTTGCATGGGTTGTCTAAGCTTTTAAGTTATTATTATTTTTAATATTTTATTTTATTATTGGGCTCAGGTGCTCTGTGACCGTTTTGCTCAAATTGTATTTATTCATTTGGCTCAGGTTCTGACGACCATGTTTGCCTAAATGTTCAAAATTGTTCTTTGGAGAACGAGAGGGTATGTATGTATGCTTGGTGGCGAGCACTGTTGGCTCTGAGGCATGGCATTTCGTTGTGAAAAACCAACCTTTGGCTTTCCAAAACCTAAACTATATCATCGAAATATTTCATAAGCTGATTGCGAATTACAACAGCTTGCAATGCTAATGAAATAAACGAACGACATGGGTAAAATTCATATAATTCCGTCATGTAAACCTGGTTGTCCTAGGAATGCGTTTGGAGTTTTACAAACTCAGATTTATGTAGCTGTACAACCAATAATCAACTAATTTTCAAGCTGCCTTAATCATTCTCTTTAAATTTCAATATCAGACTTACTTTTATTGAAACCACAGTGATAAAGTCTAAAAGAAATCATATATGGTGGGATTCAGATTTCGTAACTATAAGCAATATTGACGGTTTTACTTCTGTGATACTTTCCACGGCTCCACTTCTATATACTATGGGACAGACCGAAAGACCGAGGTAAATTCCAATACATTTGCAAAGTATGGGTTATATTGTGATTTATTTTTCGCTGGATTTTATTGGAAGTGGGCTTTCACATGGGGAATGAAAAACTCAGTATTTAACGCATAGGTCGGGTCTTGTGAAAAATGGTCGAACTTCAAAAAAAATGCAGCTTCTAGAAACACATTTTTATTGGCAGGCGTTGGTAACTTCTATGAGCTATTGATGGACATCGCGAGATCAGACTGAATACCCTTCTTATGGATAAATCATACTGAGGACACGTACGCGAAAGAATTTGTATTGGGCTTAGTGTAGATATTTTATTGGTTTTCAGCATGGTTGCTTGAGTCCACTGAGTGTATAGATACTTACACATATGGCGCATATTCCTCGTCTAATAGCGTATTATCACATCATACTCACACTGCACGTACATCGTACCCCCATTTAAGTTTGATGATGTGGCAAAAATTTATTAAGAGATTTCCACATATGATTATTGCAACATCACTTTTATCTGCGACCACATTTACTACATACAAATGTCAAAATTATTGAAGCAATAAAACTGAAAACCGCAATCACATAAAATCTGAGTTAAATGAAGTCCAGCATTACTATCCTATTTTACTACGAACTACTGATTTTCGCTTCATTAAAATGGGCATGAGTAAATGGGTACTTCAGTTTTTATTAAATGTGGCCGCACTTGAAAAGCAACCCTAAAGGTTCAAGTTAGTTTTTGCTGAGAAAAAAAAAGCAGGAAAAGGGCAAGAAAAACTCGAGTTAAAGTGCAATAAATACGTTTTAAGATTTGAACATGGCAAATACAAGTATGTAAACTTATATAAAGCACGAATAAATAGAAGTGAAAATAAGGGAAAACCAACAATAAACTGATATTGATTACTTGAATGAGTTTGAGCAGCTTGGGGTATCGAGTTGTATTAGAAATGTTATACATATATTAAACCCAACAGCTACATCACAGCTCACGGAAAGCGTACTTATGTACATACAAACACATACTTTCAAATAATGGGGAAAGTCCTTTTAAAACAGTGGCTAACAATTGTCTATATCTACTTTTTTCTATATCTTTTATTTAATGACCCTCTAGAGATAAGATTTGCTGAAGCCATATACTAACAAATTGCACGAAATGATTTTTATACTCAGCTGTAGCACAATTGGTGAGTCATAAGTCAAAAAACCGGCTATGTAAAATATTTTCACAAAATTGATATGTGTTTATTGAACTAAAAATTTCCGTCCGTTTTATACGTTAAAAAATAAGATCGGGTCGGCAGATTGGGATATTTCTGGTTCCCACGATAGAGATATCCATGTCTTTTCAATGAGAGGCTCCTACTGAAATGTTAGAGTATGTTGGTTATTACCGAAGTAAAAATATTACAACTTTCACCTCTCAGGGGAAGCTTCATTATCGACATCGAATATCGATTAGGAGCTAGGAACTTTAATCGTTTAATTTTGCTTTTGGATTTTTAATGCGGTAACTAATTAATGATCGATGGAAAATGTAATGTGATTAATAACACAGTGTTACAAAAAAAAATAAAATAAAGACACTCATCAAGCGCCCTAGCTAAGATTGTTTATCTAGTCGAGTGTAACACGAAACGGTATTTGAAAAATCCGCTGTACCCTCAATTTTTTTTTTTATTGTTAAAAAACCGTTTTTTCAGTTTCTACTTAAAAAAAAGTTCATTAAAAACCAATTTTCAACCGATTTCAAAATTCTCAACGGGTTTGGGTAGATAATTGTTGGCACTCTCGAAATATATATAGTGTTTTATTTATTTGAAAAAAGTATGATATGTTTTTTAAGCCAGAAGTTGAAATTTTTGGAAATTTCATCCGGTTTCCGGTTTCGACATCATTTTTTTGCCACTAATTAACAATGGAGGCACCTCTTTGGGCATGTGTCATCGAGAGGCACTCACTTCTTAATTATAACAGTTTTTTTTTTTGGAAATGACTTCAAGTTTTCAAGTTATGCAGCCTAATCCAATAAATTTTGGTTCTAAAATGGCTCAAAATGCATCTGGTGTAAAAAAAAAATTATTGTAAAATTTCATGGAAACAAGAAATTATGAATCAAACCATCTTCAAAAATCACTATTTGTTGTTTAAAATTATAATTGATGTCTTAACAGAAATCCATTTTTTTTACTTGCACAGGGTGCCCCTGGAAATGGGAGTGTTAGATTTTTGATTATGCTTCATAACGTAAAAACTTGAAGTCCTTTTCAAAAAACAAAAACTGGTATATTTAAGTAGTGAATGCTTCTCGATGACACATGCCCAAAGAGGTTCATTCATTGTTAATTAGTGGCAAAAAAATGATGTCGAAACCGAAAAACCGGATGAAATTTCCAAAAATTTCTACTTCTGGCTTACAAAACATATCATACTTTTTCAAATGAATAAAACACTATATATATTTCCAAAGTGTCAACAATTCTCTACCAAAAACTGTTGAGGATTTTGAAATCGGTTGAAAATTGGATTTTTACTGAATTTTTTTTTAAGTAGAAACTGAAAAAACAGTTTTTTAACAATAATAAAAAAAAAATTTGAAGGTATAGCGAATTTTTCAAATACCGTTTCGTGTTACACTCGACTAGATAAACAATCTTAGCTAACTCGCATGATGAGTGTTTTTTCACTGTAACACTGTGTATCTAATCATTACATCATTGTTCTTTTCCATGGTGATAATTTTAAACGCCAAAATCTAACAGCAGTGTGTACCATAATATTTTCAACCACTACACAGCCTTCCTTTTCTATTTTTATTGTTATTTTAGTTTGGTTAAGATTTGCATGAGCAGTGCATAACAACTTTTACTTACTGGTGGTAGTGTAGATAATAGCTTACAGCAAGTTTATTTGATATTTTCATTCTGTATTTATTTACTGACCATCCACTTTGCTTTTTTTCATTAAACATTTTTTTTTTTTTACCCGCCCGTAGTCTTTGTCACTAATACCAGCTGTTGACTCATCGTAAAACAGATTGCAACAACAGACATACGTACATATATTTGCTAACAACAGTTGAAGGAAATCAAATAAAAAGGAACTATTTGGATTGCCAAACAAAAACATCAACGCACGAAACAACAGTTATACATTAGTAACAAAAGACTTTATTTTTGTTACCCGTCACAATGAACTTTATTCGCCAGTGTTGCGAATCAAGTGTCCATCCTCAACTTAAGCCGCTTGCATTGGAGTTGGGCACAGACAATAGTTAAGCATTTTTTGTTGATTATTATTTGTGCTCCCAACTACCTTTGCGTACAACATCATATCTCCGCACATATAGATAATCACTTATTTATTTTGCAAAACTTCTAGTCATTGAAATGCGTTGAGCGATTTTGTGCTTGTCATTAACCTTTTACGCTGGTCTGACCTTGCAACTTTAAATATTTACTAGGTAATGCCAATTCTGTTTTATGTGAAGAGTGAGTTGTGAGCTCAAACTAAAAGTCTCGTGCTTTCCATAATCCTATCACGACAGTGGTCAGCGAGGTAGGTAAATTGGCTGCGATTCAGGTAGCCCCAGTAGCTTTAAGAAGTCGTTTTAATGGCTTGAAAACTCGTCGAACCAACTATTATAACACTCCCAGAGCCGACTCAGCTGTTGCAAGATAGTTGACTTGCTTACTCAATCCCAGCTAATATTATTTTTCAAGAGTAATCCTTCCTAGATTTCGAAGCTTACATAATTGTTGGTGTAAGCTTTGTTCCGAAAGCCTTTAGAAATAATTTACCTGTCACCTGGCAGTATTATTTTGATTAAAGTACTTTGTACTTACCCATATAAACCCCCCCTTATATAATCACCAACGGCTTAAAGCAGCTTCTTTTTTGGATACTGCTGAACTATTTGCAACCTCAGTTCGCTTGTTAGACTGCTTCTCATTTTGAATATAGTATTTGTTTTAGTTTCATTACTTTATGTATGACTTTTTCCATTCTGATTGTTTTTGTTTTACATTTTTTGTGTTGTCATCATACTTTGGAAAATGTGTCTACTCATTTTGGTTATTTCAGTGCAGCCAGGCATTTTATGCATAACTTTTTTTTACAACTTTTGACTTTTTGTTTCTATTAGACACTTTTTGCCAGGTTTATTAGGGATTTTCCAGTCCCAATGAAACAATAACAAATCATCGTCTGGTTGCTGTTTAGCCCAGGGCGTCATCGCAACTTCGGCGAAGGGTGAAATATATTTTTATATTAAAACAATTTACATAGATACGTATGTACATATGTACGTATAGATATGGTTCTATGGCTTTGTCAGTTTTATTTATGATTAAAGGTTAACATTTTTTGGCTTGGTTGTTGTGAGTGAATACCATAAAAATAAAGCACATACACTCACCGAAACAAATATAAGAACAAGTCCTTTTATGCAAAGCATAATTTTCCCTTTTATTAAACTTCACAGGATCAGAAGAGAATTTCTTTGAACCGCACATGTCATTACTGTACAAAATTTATCATATATAGTAGGTCGTACCTAAACCATCATTATAGTATACATGTAGCTCAGCGACTATTTGAGTTTTTCGATTCGTGAAAAAAATTAAAACTTTATTTTTGAATAATAAAATATCGCTCCAAGAATAAGTTTATTTTATTTTATTTTATTTTGTTTTATTTTGTTTTATTTTATTTTATTTTATTTTATTTTATTTTATTTTATTTTATTTTATTTTATTTTATTTTATTTTATTTTATTTTATTTTATTTTATTTTATTTTATTTTAATTTAGTTTATTTTATTTTATTTTATTTTATTTTATTTTATTTTATTTTATTTTATTTTATTTTATTTTATTTTATTTTATTTTATTTTATTTTATTTTATTTTATTTTGTTTTATTTTGTTTTATTTTGTTTTATTTTATTTTATTTTATTTTATTTTATTTTATATTATTTTATCTTATTTTATTTTATTTTATTTTATTTTATTTTATTTTATTATATTTTATTTTATTTTATTTTATTTTATTTTATGTTATTTTATTTTATTTTATTTTATTTTATTTTATTTTATTTTATTTTATTTTATCTTATTTTATTTTATTTTATTTTATTTTATTTTATTTTATTTTATTTTATTTTATTTTATTTTATTTTATTTTATTTTATTTTATTTTATTTTATTTTATTTTATTTTATTTTATTTTAGTTTATTTTATTTTATTTTATTTTATTTTATTTTATTTTATTTTATTTTATTTTACTTTATTTTATTTTACTTTATTTTATTTTATTTTATTTTATTTTATTTATTTTATTTTATTTTATTTTATTTTATTTTATTTTATTTTATTTTATTTTATTTTATTTTATTTTATTTTATTTTATTTTATTCTGTTTGATTTTATTTTATTTTATTTTATTTTGTTTATTTTATTTTATTAGATTTTAGTTTATTTTATTTTTTTTATTTGATTTTTTTTTCATTTTATTATATTTTTTTTATTTTTTTTTATTTTATTTAATTTTATTTCAGTTTATCTTAGTTTATTTTACTTTATTATATCTTATTTTATTTTAAGTTACTTTATTTATTTATATTTCTCTTAATGTTTCTCAATTCCGACTTCTCAAAATTACTATTTGTACCTAGTTGACTTTGCTACGTGGCAAATATGTAGGAATGAATGTTTTGTGATGTGACTAACACATTCTAATTAATTAATCATATAATTAGATTGTAATGCATTCATTAAGTATTTAATTAAATTTTACTAAGCTAATTTGGTGTAAAATCAGCTGAACATCGTGTGCTACGGTGGTCATGCATTTCGGTGTTTATGTTTATCTTCAATAATCTGAGTGATAGGCATGCAATGGTCACTAAACGTTATTGATATTTCTGAATAGTTGACCTGAAAAAGTGTTAATTTTTATTTTTTTGCTTCTATGCAAATTTGCAAGAAAATTGGTCTTAAATCTTAAATGATCCAAAAAATAGTTTATGGCAATTATAAAATGATCTGTTAACCTTTCATATTCCCAAATACTAATATATATATACAATGCCTCAACTTGTTAGTTTATAATGATTAAGAAAGCCAGCATTGTTATAAAAACTTCAAGCTAAGATTCATGTGAAAAACTTTAAGACTCCAAACTAATTTTGAGTCGAAGGAATCGGCTGATTTTTTTTTTTTTGAATATTTTTGTAAATTTATCTAGTTTACCTTTATATTCTTGACTGTTAACATGATATATATGGAATCAAAGCGTTTCATAAAGGCTTCCTTTCTTTTATATCCATTTTTGTTTTCCAATATTTTTTTTGTTTCAATTTATGTAAAAGTGAGCTGTGTAACTCCCCTTGCTCATGCTACCGTCTTAACACACCGACGGATGAACCATCTCTAGCACTATTTACATATGTAAAAATTATAAGTACACGTCTCGATTCGTTTAAGTTGATACGACAATAATCGAATTAAGTCGAAATTTGTTGCTCCGACTCCGAGTTCGAGCAAGTTTTAGACATCAGGCAGCTCGTTGTTTCAGCAATCTCTTTTGATATTTATTGAAACTTCAATTTGCCACATGTTTTATGTTTTCTACTTTCTCGACACTTTTTAACTGTGAATACATATATCTTTGACAATGTTATATACATAGATGGAGATATCCAACAGATATTTTATTAATAACAAATAAGGCAAGAATCTAATCTGAGCCTATCGTTTGACAAATTATCTATCAACATACAGTCAGTTATACAAATGTACATATGTGTACGAATATTAAACCGTATCAAAAAAAAAAAATTATTTATGAAACACTTTGTTGACTTCCTAAAAAAATTAAGCAAACAAATTTAAAGCTACAGTAAACAGGAGCTTCACTTAATGATTTTGTGAGCCGGAAAATAAATAAAATAAAATTAGGGATTGCGTTGAATCGACCTTGAACAAGGCGTTACCCTCAGAAAAATTTACATTACCTATATAAATATTTCTGGCCTGTCTAATATATATTTCATATACCTATGTAAGTAAATTGATATGTTTACATGTGTGATTGCCTGTGCTCTAAGCGACTTCGGGTTAATAAATCTGAGATAGCTTGTGTTTGTGTGTGTTGGTACGGATGTGCCATCGTTTATACCGCTATCAATCAATTTCGAAAACTTGGCTTAATGAATGGGAGTGAAATTGCCGTTGTTATGGTGATATTAATCACTTGTTGGTGTTGTTACCACGGCTTTTGCCTTTGCAAATTATGTGCTTTTGCTGTTTTTGTTTTAGCTTGAATTATTAATCACTTAGTAAGATTTTGATGTTATTGTTGTTAAACACATAATTATTTGCATACCCAAAATCCACGCATTCACAAATAATACCTACTAACTAAGCAGTTTTGTGTGTTAAGCTACACCTACATGCATACATACATACATATGTATGTACTTATATTAATATTTAGGTTTAACTCTACTTAGGTCGGTGCGATTACAGGGTTGAATTGTTGTACAAACTCCATGCCGCCCTATGCACCTAAATGACAGGTGGTACATAAATATGTATTTTTGAACATAACTAAGTGTAAATAGTTGTATACAGTGTTGTGTTATACAAAATCAAAAGTAGAAAGGGCTGACCTACGTCTTCATATTTGGCAGAATCTTATAACCAAATGGTATCATAAGACTTTGTTGGGTTAGACAGTTATCTAGAAGTTGAACAGAAATTGCCAAAAGGGGATGCGTTTCTGCTAGTCTAGTAGGCATCTTATTTGAGATCTCCAGGGTCTAAGCTTGTAGCACATCACTAAGAAATTCGCCACCGGACTACTAGGGTTGGGGTGCCTTTAGTCATAACGTCATATCATCCATCTTTCCTTCTAGTACTCCCAAATATGTTGCCCGTTCAAGGGTTAAGCTGGGTATTTTCAATTGTACCAATGCTTACATAAGATGTTTCGTGAAGTCGGTGATATGTGAGATGTTACCTTTTTTAGTACCGTCGATAAATCAGTGAACATTTTATACCAACATAACCACCCATACTCGTATAAAGCCCAAGTCAGTGCGGTACGTAGAAACTCAAATAGCACTTATTTTATGTGCAACACTGTACGTAAACTAGGAGTGGGATTTTTTTTCGAATAATATTCGAATAAACGAATAATAATATTCGTTGCAAAAAACTCGAATAGTATTTATTCGAATTTTTTTATTCGTTTATTCGAACAGTTCTATTCGAATAGTACTATTCGAATATTTTTGTTAATAGATTTTTAAAACGATATTCGCTGTTTTCTTTGCTTGTACAAAGCACAAAACCTACCAAGCAAATGTAACTGCAATAAACATATAAATGTACAAATACATATTTATTTATAGTAACTTTATAGTAAATGTCTATTTACAGCTTCGATTATTACAAATAATTGTATTTTATTATTCCCACAATACTGTACAAATATCTATTTAATTATTAAGATAATAAGCAAAAACTATTCAACCACCATTAACCGAATAAATACAACTATTCGTTACCACTATTCGAATAATGAAAGAAATATTGTTACTGCTTGGGCACACATTTCTACACGAAAAAATACATACAAAACATAAATGCACGCTCGTAGGTACAAGCAAAGAAAACAGCGAATATCGTTTTAAAAATGTATTAACAAAAATATTCGAATAGTACTATTCGAATAAACGAATAATACTATTCGAATAAACGAATAAAAAATTCGAATAAATACTATTCGAATTTTTTGTACCCGCCGAATAAAAGTTTTATTTATTCGAATAGTCCCATGCCTAACGTAAACTTGCACCCACAGCGGATTAGTTTGCTTATATTGCAACTTAACCAATTCTGTGAAAGTTCTTGTTCCTTTTATCATTTAGTCACTTGAATTAATTGTCGCTGATGATGTTGTTGATGTGTTGAGATTATACTTTGATGTTCCATTGTAGTTGCTATTATTGTTGATTATTAATGTGATCCTTGTTGTTGTTCAGCTTGATTGCAATATCATATGCTGATGTTTGTAACCGACTCGTAATTTTGGGTAAATTACACAATGATGTGATCAATGAATTAATGCCCAATGCGACAGGAATGATAGTATGAGTGTCTAATTGTGTATCTATGTCTTAAGTTGAATCAAGATTTCAACACATTTCAAATTAACATATGTACATATGTAGGTATGTATGTATTATATGTTTGTAATTAAAAGGAATATTTCAATTAGAACTCGGTAGCACCATTGTCAAAACAAATATGAATACCGCATACGGTTATAATGGGCTTGTTATTTGCACTTAGTTTCCTGTAATTCGATAATAAGCTTACTTAAATTAAGTATGAAAAAACTTTCTCAAAATTATTTATTAATATTTGTTTAGTAATATTTGTAAGACATGTACTATGCTGTAAAAATTTAACATAAGTTCTTAACTTGGTAAGCTTGAGAGACATACACATATTTTTCCAGGGGTTTTCTTTAAAGGTGAGATACTAAATTATGACGTTTTATGTTGGTTTTGCGTGTTTTCTACATAATTACGAACAATTATTTTTTCTGACCATCACCCAATCTTACCTAAAGAGAATTAGAAAATATGAAAATCTGGTATATGGTTTTACTGCGAATGAACTGAAGTTTTCGTTTTGATAGTTTTCGTGCCAAGAACACCAACTCAGAAATGTAATACTGCACATATAACCAACGTTGAATAACTCTTGCCGACAAGCGCTCAACCGATTTCAATAAGTATCTAAATAAAGAAGATAAACTGCTTTTATAAATCAAGGATTATACACAAATAGTCTTTTCAAAGTTATTAGGTCACGATAATTAATCGCTATTTCGCTCATTAATTAATGATTTGGCTAATACTATCAAAGTGAAACGCTTAATTGATAAGAAGCATATCTACTTATGTACTTAAAGCAGCAATGTATACATAATTGTAGGTAAGTTTTACAAAGCATCAGACGAAACAATGGAGGGAGTCAAAGCAGCGATTAACAGCGATTGAAAATAATATTTTGTACTAACCTGTTTGGATACAAACTCAAAGAGATAGTTTTCAGTTTTAACTTGTTATTTGTGATATCCAATGTGAATGCAACGTACTTCCAAAATGCATTAAGAGTGCTGTATCAGTTGTTACATGAAAGTGTCAGCGTTTCTATATACTACCTGATAAATATTAACCTTCCTATACTCACGTCAAATATTGTAACATCTATACTCGCGCACGGTCTCACAGACCGATAGTTCATACCCTATATAATATATATTTATACCCAGCACACTAGTACTAGTACAAGGGTGTTATAATTTTGTCCACATAACGATACTGTGTAAGGGCGCAAAATAATCTAGTAACTAGATTCTAGTTAGATATAGAGTTCCATAAATGAAAGCTCTTAGGTTGAAAAGCGGAATTGATTAAGGCAGGGATTGGGCAAAACGGCTCGTACGAGTATTTTGCACTTACGGGCGAGCTTTGCACATTTAGGTGCAGGGTGAGGGACATTCAAATGCAGGTATGTGTGGCGAAGAACGCAGGAAGAGAATACTATATGTACAAACACACATACAGTTGATAAAGAGAGTATTTGTCCAACAACAACAACGCTGCCAAACAGTTCTGAAAAGGGTTTCGTCTTCCTATGATTGTACGAGAAATGTGCATTAGCACGTTTTTCTACTACTACTTCCTCTAATGCTACTACTTTAAAAATACTTTTTTAAATATTTGTAGGCATATATTGCAAAATGAATCGGACTGCATATAATTAAATGTATGTGAAGGCCAAATGGATGTCAATAATGCGCTGCTTAACGTAAAGTCGACTTCCGCCTATGGTTATTCCACTTTTCGTATTTCTTGCCAAAAAAATTATGTTTTTGTTTTCGTACTAATGCAATACCGTTTGAGAATTGGTTGTCGATGTTGAGAGAGAATGTTTTTTGTTCAGTTGTTTAGTGCTTCCGTAACCTTCTTGCGATGAATATCATTTGAGGCGGAGCGGAGGATTTTTGCAATGCATTTTTTTTACTCCCCCGACACCGCAAAAAAAATAAACGTCTCACCTAACACCCGCTGCACTCAAACTGATTTCGGAGCCGAAGATATGCCCATCCCTGGATTAAGGCATGTCCGTCCGTCTGTCCGTCCGTGTACACGATAACTTGAGTAAAAATGTAAATCTTTGCATGAAATTTTACATACAGGTTACATTTTAGCCAAGGTAGGTTGCTATTGAAAAAGGACGAAATCGGATGATAACCACGCCTCCTTTTTTGATATAGAAAATTTCAAATAAGATTCTAGGGCCTTTATCATTGCCAAGTCATGGTATTTTTATGTCGTTCTGAAAACTAACGCTGGGTATTTAGTGTTCGGTTCACCCGAACTTAGACTTCCTTACTTGTTTTATATACTTTTTTTTTTTAAGTAACTCATTACTTTAAATTTTCCATAATTATTTTGCAATTATTATTTATATTATTTGTTCTAGATAGCACAGGGGTGCAAGTAACCTGTTACACTTTATATGTATTAATTTGGACGAACAACTGTGGTTCTGAGTTATAAGCACGGTATTGATCTCTTCATTTTTGCTGTGAAAAAATCGCAGGATTTGTTATATCATTGGAACAAACTATTTTCATTTTACTTGTTGTTCTTCTTGTTTGACGGAAGACCAATTAGAATTTTGGAACTCATTTAGGCCAGTCAAGGCGTTCTTTAGTTATAAGCGTTATAACTAACGCTACCATGTCATATACTTGAATATGTATGTGAATATATATGTTTGCAATTTTATGTATGTATATTTTGTACTATTTTTCTGAAACTCCAGTTTCGAACAAAAAAAAAATATATTTATTTTGCCTCAGTTTAATATAAATTCGGCACATTGTAACACATGTTTTAAAGAGCTTGTACGAAAATGTTTTTACATTAACCGCACTGAAACACTAAACAAGTCCAGTATAAAACTGGTTAAAGGTTAGATCGTCCTGAGTATTATCAAAGTATGTAGTCGTAAGAACTTATTATCAAAAAGTGTTGAGGAACACTGGGGCCGCAAGATTATAACATACGAAGTAAAACTGAGGGAAGTGATAGGAAGAGAAATCGCTGAAAATAAATGAAAAGTTACAAAATATCATTATTATTTTGTTGTTGGATTTTTGCGGTCTTTCTTGTTTTACACATTTGTAAGTTTTGCAAGCTCGATACCAGTGAACAATAATTCATAGTTGAATTTTTATTGTCAATTATCAATTTTTCCCAAAAACTGACAATAAAAATTCAACTATGAATTATTGTTCACTGGTCTCGAGCTTGCAAAACTTACAAATGTGTATTATTATTATTACTAATTTAATTACATTACTAATAACATATATAATTTAATATTAATATACAGCGTGAGCTATGGCTGATAGAAATGTATTGAGGCTTAACAGCGATTTTAGTGTAACACACAAAAATAAAATTTGTAATGGAACAATGTTTTGTGAGTTGTTGTAAAACAGGCAGAAATTTTCGATGTCTGTAATGCGATTGACAGACTAGTTGTTGCTTTATTTCTATTTGTTTTAGCAAAGTTCACCACTAGTTCATTTGCCTGCAGGGCTACTTTCGGGATTTTCTCTGCTTGTGTTCGTGTATTTACGTATGCAAATTCCGAACAAAAACAATTTGCACTGTGCACAAATACAGTCATGTAAATTGGTTTAAGTGCACGCATGTGTTTGTTTGTAAGAATGTTTTCACAAAGGTTAATAGCTAGTATTTGCATGTGTAAAGCTACCCTGCACTGCAAAATAGTTGTGAGCTAATGTGCTGTTCGTGCATTCGGAAGCAGTACTAGCTCGTATGCAATCTAGTGATCATACAATAAACTAGGGGATATAAAATGATGGTGCTCTGAATTTTACAATTTTATTACATTCTTTAATGTCAAAAATGCTTTGTGTAGATTACTCAGCTACCAGTTTTTTATTAACAAAAAACTGTTTCACTATACAACTAGTTCTTATTTTGTACTTTAATTTGATTTAGAAATTTTATCTCCCTTGTTATTGTGTTCCCTGCAGGGCAGTAGTGCGTTTGGTTGACCAGAATGTCAAGGTTTGGTATTTAAGCACGTTCGGTTAATGGACCAGAATTTTCTGCAGATTGTAAAGGGATTATGGCCGCTTTCCCTTACGGATGTTAGCATACATTTTCCTATTCATTTGTGTGTTTGGACATGTTTTAGGTGAATGTTTGTCAATTTGTGCATTTATCAAGTGCCAAACGTCACTATGATCACGTACTACTGTTGTTGTTCTTGTTGACTTATGTGTGTTTATGCCATTTTGTTTACTTTAGTGCTTATTTGTGAAGCTGTTAGTGAATTTGAGAATAAAATTAGGTACGTTGTTCCAATCGAATTGAATTTAAATTTGTGGTAAACGAAGCTTAATCTTTTTTTAAATAAAATCCTCAGATTTAGAAGTTAAACTATTAGTTTTGACAGCAGTGTTTTACTTGGCTGTGCTGTTAAATATATTAAGCTTAAAATATATACGAAATGTTTTCAACCAAAAGTTTGTATGCAAAAGTTACTTGCCTTGAATTTGAATATACCGAACATGGTAGAGTAATAAAGCAGCAATCTTTACTAACTGAGCTGCAGAGAAATTAAGCAAAAATTACTCCGGCTGACTTCAGTTTTGTTAATTACCTCTCTGGGCTGGTGTCATTAAAGAAGGATTGTGTACTTTTTAGGTAAACCTAAGACATGGCTATTTTTGGAACTTATTTCGTTCAAAATATTAGGACGTAGGATTTATAAAAAGCTTGAGAAATTTCCATATTTATGTTAAAAATTTCAAGCAACTCCTTCCATTTAAAAAAATTGTACCTTGAATTATTTTTCAGTGTATAACAAAATATTACTCATACGCCCCGACAAACACCATTTTACGCCGATAAGAGATGTATGTAAATGTTAACGATGTTCGTGATTGCATTTTACAATTCTGGGACTAGTTCAACTGGTGGGAAATTCACTTTCTTTCGCATCTTATTTTGAACAAAGTGACGATATAATAAATAATTAGCATGCCTAGGTTTTTTGTGTACTAAAAATAAACAATTTAATAAATATCATAAGATAATCAAAAACTGACCCAAAAGTATATTCAAAAATTTGTTTGCTACCATAATTGCTACCACATACCGATGGAACACAAATTCGTTAGCTAACTATGTGAGTTTAACGTTAAATTGAGTTATGGAAATCGTTTCTGACTTCATCTTTCGTATGCTATTCGATTTACTTACATTCACTACCATTTAGCTCCACTCAGCTCTATATGAAGCGTGACATTGCCATTCGAAGAGCTGTGCATGAATTCTTCTTGTACTTGTACATATATACAAATAGTACATATGTATGTATGTATTCTTGTGCCCATGTTCCACAAAACTCTTTGCACTTAGATATACATCTATTGGGATACGCAAACGACGGTTTCATTGGCATATGAGAAGCCATCCAGCCCCATTCTTACTTCCTCAGCTGGTTATCAAATTGATTGTATTGAATTGGATTTTGAAAATTGCTGATATACATTTAGTTTATATTTCTAATCAGCTTTGTAATACTTTAGAGATTTGGTAAGCAATTACGGCCACTGAAGTGGTTGCCACAATTGGTGTTGCAACAAATAAATGTTTCAAGTTTTTGCACAAACCGACATTTATGTATTCATATTGATATAGTATGTATGTAAGCTGATCCCGGGAAACGGTGCCGAAAACCCCGGAATTGTAAGAATTAAATTACGAATTTGTAATATTTAAAAAATTTCAAACGTATAGGCCTGGTAAACATACTCTTTTCAAAATAATTTTATTTAGTAAGATGAGCCATTCTGAAAAGCGCATCGCATCAGAAAATTAAAAAGGGGGGGGGGGGGGGCGAAATGGCTGTTAACATGATTTTGCTTTGTTGTGATTATTAATTAAGTAACTTATGCTTTGAATAAGAAATCGCATTGAAAATGAAATGTTTTACTTAACAAATGTGGCCAGTCTCCCAATCTCTTTATTAGTTACGTTTTGAATCTAGAATCTTGAAGAATAGCCAGTACCTAATTTGGCCAACTAATCCCGGGATCCCGGTATAAGAATTTTAAAACTCATAACCTGGAATTGTAAAAATCTAAAATATTGATATCCCGACTAAATATGTATATGTATTAGTATAGAATATAAGCGTAGAAGCATTTACTGCGTTTAGGTAAGAGTTCTATTCTAGCGTTGAGAAGTTCGTGAATATCCTAGAGCAAGCAGTGCTGTTCGGTATAAAGAAATTTTGCGGTAAATAGAAACAACTCGAAGTACTTAGTTCTTTCAAAAAATAACTTGAAATGGTCTCACTCTTATCAATAATCAGCACTTTGAGCAGAGTAAGGCATGGAGAAGTTGATATAGGGTGTAAAATATTCAAGGGAAAGAAAGGGTTTGAAAAATTGAAGGTCTTCACAGCCATTACAATGGCTACGATAATGCGAAAGGCAACATAAACGCTGGCTTAGTAATCTATCGCGAATAGGTCTAGAAGAAGTTCTCCATTGAATTAGAAAAAAGTAGGTGGAATCGCCAATTAAGAGCAATAAAGCGTACACGTGGGTGGTGGGGTGCGTTCTTTAAGCTACTTTTTGTGGTTAAGGGCCATGCAGTGTATGAAGACCCAATTTTGCGTTATCGTGACTGGACTTTATGAAACTCTCCATAGCTTAATGGAAAATGATTTGTCTATAATATTTAAATGAAAATGCAAAGGCTAGTCGCTAAAGGCTTAAGTGAAACTTTGGTTCTTCTCGACCAATTTTTTGTGTGCTGGTTTATCCTCCAATTTACAGGGACCTACGTTGAGAGGGACATTGTGGAGAAGCGTGCCATGGTCCTAACTTTCGGCAGGTATTTTTGCCTTTACAACAGCAAAAGCGGAAATAAACTCAGACTCTTAGCTTTAAGTGTCCCAAGTTTCGTGTCATGGACCTCCCAAAAGCCCGGGTTTGTAAAATCCTGTGTCTACTTGCAAACGAGATACAAAACTTTTCAGATTGTTTTAACTCTAAAAAATATTTATCATTTTACTCTATTTTGTCCATTACAAGTTGGCAGATTTATTACACAAACAAATAAAAACATATATACATACATACATACATACATACATATGTACAACGTTAGAAATATTTTGTTTGGTCCGACTATTTGATGATAATTTTATTTTATATGCAAATCCGTGTTTGTTTTTGTGTAAATGTGTTAGACTTTTAAAATATTTGTATATTTAACTAAGTTTAAATTGTTTTTCCAATAGTCATAAATACGATTAGGGATTACTTTTAGCAGTTTCAATGAGAAAACAAATTTCAATGCATGTATGCAGAAAATTTCAAATTATTGATGGATAAACATCAATAATGGTTCTGTTGTTGTGTTTGGCCGCTAAGCTGATTGATAAATGTTTCACTATGTAGGTACCTAGAAATAATAAAAAAGCCATGAAAATGTTTTAACACCAAATACTAATTGACTTCTTTTTAAAAGGCCATTACGCCCTCGGGCTATACTGCCTTTTGTTACTCACCTAATATTTTTTAGGAAATAAAAGACCTCATTTTCTATTGCGAAATGAAAGCTCGTTGTGCCTCAGAGACAAATTGTTCGCCTGTTTGCAATATGTAAGACAATCAAAGTAACAAAAAAACATTTTATTAACAAAATTAAATAAATTCGTTTTTAAAAAAATCATAGGCGGACGAAAATATTAGAGAATACGCTTGTTAGACGATATCGTCAGGAGACGAGTCGTTCGTCTGAGCTTATCTTTTTTTAGTTTTAACGACTCATTTACCTAACTTAGGTATAAGTTTTATAAATGAAAACTTTTTATAAAGCAAATTAGTAAAAGGAATCGAAACATTTTTGAATCACCTTTGAATGCAATATACTTTTGTGAGCCACTGTACATATGTATGTGTGTAAATCCATATGCAAATAAACATTCCCGTTCTTAAAATGGCATCAGAAACTTAAATTTTCATTTTACATTGAGAAATCGAAAAATAATGTTAATACAAATAAAAAGAGAAGCCGATATAATAAACAACCAAGTAAGTGCATACATGAAATCAGTGTGTCATTGGAAGTCTCGAGATTAACTCCAAGGACAAGAAAAATGGAAAACAGCTCGCTTGGTGGGTATGATGATTTTTATTTTATTATACGTAAATCCGCGAAAATTCATTTCATATCCGGTAAGGACATTCCACAGAGATACAGTGAGTAGTTATATTGCTTTTAATTTTTTGTAACATTTTCTTTATTCATATATGTGTATGTACTTTGCGTATTTCTTTTTGTTTCACCTAACGAAGGCAGAGTAAAGTACGCGCAATCTTTACATATGTATGTATGTATGTATGTGTGTATGTCGGATTGTTCGCAACGCTCAATGAAATGCCAAAAACATTAACAATAACGATTATGATGTGCAACGCAGGAGTGAGAAAATGAATAACAACTACAACAAACAACAGCAATATACACATTATTAAGTTATGTAATAACCCAGTAATATTCAGCGTTAAGTCAAGTATATACATACATACATACATTTGTAAGTTTGTTTGTGTTTATACATACATATATAAAGATAAATAAACAGCAGTTTGGCTTTAATAAGGTTGGACAATATTGTTGCATCTCCTGTTGTTTGATTGTTGCTGTTGCTGTTGCAGCGCTAGGCAGCGTTATTGTTATCGCTTGTGATGTGGCTATTATTATCTACGTTGTTATACTGCTTACCCGTTGTTGTTGCTGCTGTTGTTCTTGGTAAACTTATTGTTATGCTTGGCACTAGCTGTTGACTGCTCGTTTAACGATTTTCCTCTCCATGCAAAAAGTTGACGAGCATGGTACTCTTGCACCGAAAACTGAAGCGACGAAAGAAAGTGCAACGTGCAACCCAGCAGAATATGCAACCAAGCACTAGGCTGCTTTTATATTATGCAGCAGTCGCAGGTCGGCTTGAAAAAAAAAAAATTTATAACAAACAGGCCACTCTTTTAAGCTTAGTATCTTAATATACTAAAACTGATTATTTAAAAAAAATTTTAGAATTTGTTGTACAAGAATTAAAAAATTTTAATAAAAATTCGTAGACTTTTTCACAAAATCCTACAAATTAATTTTTAAAGAAGTTGTGAATAAGAATATAAAAAATCCCCATTGAACCACAGCAAGGAAAATAATTTATTTCTCAAAAACAATTTTCAAGGGAAAAACCAAAAAATACGTGTAATTTAAAATAGTTTCCGAAACAATTTTTCAGTTTCGGCGAAAATAGAATTTTGACATAAATTACGTTGTGATTTAAGATGGACCCCTAAGTATTATTTTTTAGTATATATTTGCCTATAATGTATTTTCAAGAAATTTGTCGAAACTATTACTCGTAAAAAGAGTTCTTGCTGAAAATTTCCGAAGGATATTTACTTTTTTTTGTTATTTTGTTCGTAAGGGGCTAAGAGCTTATCAAAAAAATAAATCGTATATAGCTTTGTTGATCGGAGCAGTGCTCTCTTCATAGCTCTATTAGATCCCTATTTCAAATAAAATAGTTGTTCTGTTCGAAACTCGTGCATTCGTCTGATACAGCAGCTCACCAAACACTTACATACAACGAGTAGCCATTATTATACTTACATACATATGTACATACTTACGTACACACATACTGACAGCTGGTTTTGACGGCATCCTGGTGCTTGCAGTGATTACTCGTATTTTATTGTGTCGATTATTCAGTGCAACAAAATTATGAAAAGTGAATTTTAATTGTGGAAAACTTTTGGTGTATTGAAAACGCCCCAGCTGTGATGTTTATTAATAAAGGCGACTTTAGTTTTGATCTCCCTTACATCTGCTTTCTTCGCTAGCCTGCAGGTTGAGTACGATGTGTAAGCAATTTTCATGACAAGTAATGACGTACGACAGACAAGTTCAAAATGGCCGAATAATAATGCTGTTGGTTATGGTTATTGTTGGCAGCATGGTTAATAATTTTTAGTTTAAACTGTAAATTTATTGTAATTACTTTATACATACGTGCTTACACACATACAATCATAGGTACATACATCAGATTCATGTCTGCTAAATGAGTTTGCGGCATGTGACACAGGAGTGAATGTCAGAAGGAGCTTTGTGAAAGAGTGAAAAGGAGTATTATTATGGGTAGCTAAAGAGTCATAATGTTTTCATTAAAAATCAAAGATGACTTGATACGAAACTCTCTCCCGTTCTCTCTTTTCGGTCCTCGATTATGCAGTGTTGCCTACTTTTTTATGTGTGCGCTAGTTGGCAATACTACACAATCGAGGACCATCAGACATTAGATACATAAACAATGAGGAGCCAGAAAGCAAAAAACGCACCAAATCTGGGAAAATCAAACAAGTGAATATTTCGATAAACCTAAAATATCGCACGATTGAGAACAGATACGTAAAGTATGAAATAGTACAATCTAAGAAAATAGCTGCAGAAAATATATGTGGAAAATTATTTTTTTTTACGCATTTGAGTGGTTTCCAGGTATAAAAAAAAGCTTACAAGATACAAACAATACGCCTTTACTTTTTGTATTATTTGCAAATATTTATTTTAATTATAATTATTTTTATTTGAAATCATATTACATATTTCCATTACCATGTTCTATTTCATTACGAAATGTACATCATTCAGGATTTTACCTTATTTTAAGATATCTTGGAAATTTTAACTTTATATTATGAATTATTTATTATTTCATATGTTTTATTTTGAATATATCTTGTCTCATTTTATACGTTCCGAGCAAGAAAAATTCAAAAATGAATTCGATAGCACCTTTTTTCACACCTCTTGGGCTGTGGGAATTGCAAAATTCCTAAAAAGCTACTCAAAATGCCCATATTTTGTTTTCACCATACTGGCATCATTGGAAAATGTTATAAAAAATGACCACTTTTTGAGCGCTCTCAGAGAGCGCGAAGTTTCGTATCTAGTCATCTTTGTTAAAAATTCTGTACAAACATACATACATGAGAGAATGCCAATTTTTGTGTCGTACTTGAAAAGCAGTATGTATGTATATTTATGAAGAAAAATAGGAAGCGTCTTCGTGCGAATAATACTTATATTATCAGCAACAATAATTCAGTGTTAAATGCATAAGTGATTTTGACCGTTCGGTAGCAAAGTAAGCCAATCGTACTTCCTCCATATATATAATACCTCCATAATATAATATAAGGTAGGTTTATATTGAAAACGGGCGATATCGGATGATAACCACGCCCCCTTTTTCGATATCGAAAATCACATAAATAGACATAACTTGCGTAAAAACTGAGATATTTGCATGGAATTTGTTATCCAGGCTACTTTCTGGCCAAGGTGAGCTGCTGTGAAAATTTTCGAAATCCGGTGATAACCACGCCCAATTTTTCGATATCGAAAATCACATAAATTAACATAAGTTGAGTAAAACTTGAGATATTCGCATGAAATTTGGTACACAGGTTACTTTCTGGCCAAGGCATGTTGGTGTTTAAAATGGGCGAAATCGGATGAAAACCACGCCCCCTTTTTTGATATAGAAAATTTAAAATGAGATTCTAGGGCCTATATCATTGCCAAGTCATGGTATTTGTATCTCGTTCTGAAAACTAACGCTGGGTATTTAATGTTCGGTTCACCCGAACTTAGACTTCCTTACTTGTTTTTACATGTTTTGGATTTTCTTGAACAAATCTAGCTCTTTTCTAGCTTTTTTTCTCGAATCTAGCTAAAAATTAAATTATATCCTGGCAACACTGATAACAAATCACAATTGGATCCTTCCATGTCAATGAAATTCTGTAAATCAATTTTGTTGGTTTTTTTTGGAAAAAAATTTTGGAAATTACTAATGTTGGAAAGTTTTAAATTTTAAACAAAAAAAAACTAATTTCGATATTCTATCTCACATTTGATTTAGAGATCTTACTTGATTTCTTAAACTACAACTTTTCATGCTTATATCTGGGAAGAAAAATTCACATCACATGCAGCATAAATATCTGTAACAGATTTCCATGAGTTTTACCATTTAATGGCGTTAATTAATATGCAATGCTTTGAGCTATGATTTTTTGAATATATTTTTGTATTTATTACGAAAATTTAGCGCGGTCTTTGCTTACAACATTAAGTCGCATTTATTGCTCCCTATCATTTTGCGGTTGTTTTCTTAGTATTATTAACGACCGCTTAGAGTCGCATTAAAGTTATTAAAGAAAACAAATAGAAGAAATGATTTATGCAGTTATAAACTTACCGTCCCTGGCATAACAGGCAACAAAGATTTATTTTTATGGAAACCGTTTAAGTTCATTCTGCAATAAAGTCAGGCAACTAAAAATTTAGATTCTAAAGATAAATGCAGGATGCATAGAAGTACAAATATAAATAAAAAAATAATTACATATGTGGATTTTTAATACCAATAAGAAAATTAAAAGTTATATAAAATATTTATGAACATGTTTTAATAATTTAATAAGAGATATAGCGCTTTCTTCCCATTCCCATTAATAATCATTAACATTAATAATGATAAATATCTTTGGCTCTTTTTAAAAAAATAAACAAAAGAAAATCCATTAAAAAAGATCAAACATAATTTAAAAAATGAACCATTATTTTTAATAAAATAAAAGATAACATTTAAAACAATGAAGTAATTAAAATTAATCAAACCTTTCAAATTAATCAAAGAAGCGGCGCGATGACCATGAAGCAACCGCATATCTTCATTATACATAGTTTATTTTCACTTAATATTCCATATAGAAAAATAAATTTCACATTAAAAAAACTTAAGAAAATTTTCCAATGCAGACTTTGACAATCGAGAGCAACAGATTTAGAGCAAATAGTAGGTATGCTTACTATTCTTACAGATTATTTCTTTTAAAAGTATGAATTAAATAGTTAGTATCACCCTGTAAAACATCAAAGAGTGCAAATATAATTAATCAAAAATAATCATTTGAGAACGTTAATCATATTAATCACATAACTAAAGATAATCAAAGTTAATTGACATTAATCAAATAATCATATGGAAACCTCAATTAAACGACAATAACAATAATCAAAAATAAACTTAAACTTTTTATTAATCATGCAATTAAAAATCATTAATTAAAGAATTTGTTTAATTTATTAAATATTAATCATTAAAATGTTGCAGCCACTAGCAATTAATCTTAAACAATTTTCTGAGGCTACCGCAATATGGTTAATAGTCAATAACATTTTTAATTATTTTTTAAGAGGTCTGTCCCATAATACTTTTCAAATGCAGAGAGTCCTCCGCACCTTGAGATTTGTCATTCATAGCGTAGCTGGAAAACCGATATCTTCCTCTTTTCCGTAACTTTGCTCACCGAAACTCTTTTGACTCAAAATTATATAATATTGGCGGACCTTTGTCGGAATGAATTCGGTAATTATAATAAATTTAATAACAAATTTTCAAAACATGAAGTTAAGGAAATTTAATTTTTACTGAGGCGCAATTATAGTTAGCTTTTGGACCACATTTACAAAGCCGATGTTAGGGACATGAAGTCAGTGTAGAGTTCACGTTTTGTACTCGTTCCAATAAGTAATTCGTCTCATTAGTTTCTGGCTGCCCAAATATTTTCTGGTTATGATGATTTGAAGATTTATACCACCTCTCAACCTGCCTCTGGGGTGCTTCAGACACTCTAGACTTCACTTCGTTATTTAGCTGTTCAGAGAGTCAACTCATGAGGCTATAACTTAAGTACTTTGCTTTTTCTGAAAAACGCGTCTTTTGAAATAATTGATATTAAGAGCTGCGATATTCTGCCGAATTCTTGAATTTTAAATTTCAATTTCGAAACGGACATCTAAATGTCGCTTGAAAACAACGGAGAGTAGTTTTTCTTTTTGAGTACAGACTTGATCGAGCGATTATTGTCTGCGAAAATTGTCTTCCACTACATAAAAAACTACGCGTAGGTACATATTTCCGACTTGATTGTACAAAATCCGAGACATTCAAACATAGTTCGTATATGCATATGTATTTAGATATGTATGGAAATTTGAGCCGAATATTTATATACAGTTTTCGCGTTGCAGTTGTTATGGCTTATATGATTACATGAGTACGAGTATGCCCAGTAAAAAAATGCGATTAGTCTTGTATGAACTGGGAATGAGTCGCAAGGGAGCATGTGACTCATACCAGTTTCATTCCCTTTATATCGATTGAACTGATCGCTATTGTTTGAGCATGGCCTATGAAGAGACTTAGTGGTTCCTTTTATGACTGAACGGGTCGTGTCAGACAGGAGTAGACTACACAAGTTAATATCTATAATTCATAACTATACCAGTAAATGAAAAGTTGGGTTCAATTTCCGCGAACTGTGGACGTAAAGTTTTAAACACGGACAACCCTCTTTATTGATTAGCCGAACATTTTATTCAGTAGACACATACATACCTGTATATCAACAATAAAGCAACAAATTAGTCAAGAAATGTACACGAACACAAATTATATTTTCTGACTGATACCGAACTAGTTCCAAAACAACTAAACTTATACTGGGACTGTAATCTTAGACTACGGCGATGTGAATAGCGAACTTTAAATCAGAGCATTTTAAATCATTTTCGGTTATCAAATTCCAGTTAAAAATTGTTGACCTATTTTGAACTAGTTTTGGACTGTAGTAGAAAAGGCAAACTTCTTCTAAGTATCTAACTAAGACACTAGTTTCTTTTGTTGTGTTTGGTTTACATACTAGTTTTGAAGTAGTTCTCAACTAGTTTGTTTGACTTGCCGTTATATACAATTTGAATATCTACATGTCATTGTCATTTTTGGCTTTGCCCACATTCATTTTTATGCAACTCACGTACTGAACATTAGTAAAATGTTCCGTGTGCATTGCATATTCGGCAAACATAAACAAAAAAGTTGGTTGAATTATGCATGTGGTGCATGTGGAATGTGCGTATGTGGGGGCGTTACCAACAGTTTGGTAAGAAACATAAATAGCACGACAACTTAAGCTTTGCATCGAATGCATACAAAATATATTGATTGCTCAGCGCAAAACCCCTCTGATTCAGTATGCACTTTTGAATTCTGAAAGATCTGGTGAATGTTTAACATATTCAAGAGAGAAGTGAGAGCGTGTTTCTATCTCAACTCGTACCGCATTCGAGGTAATTGTATAAGTGAAGCGAGACTAGACTAAAGCAATGAAATATAGCGCTAGCTCGTACTAGCTTAATCGGCGGTGAGAGTGCGGTTGAGGGCTCTACGTCTAAGTACTGTCACAGCAACAAAGACAACTAAACCAAATTATGAAGAAGAACAAACAAATATATCGATGAGATCCGGCACCTGATTTCCACGCCATTTGATCCTAAGGTGCAGGCCCTCATCATCATCCACACCGATTCGGTAAATTCCTATGTCAGCTCTCTCCCAGCGAACACCGTTCTTCAGGCAACAACTTCACACGTTGCCGAAGAGGAGCGCGAACTGCCTAGGGAGACAAGGGTGATGCTGGCCCAACTCAGCTCTGGATATTGTAATAGGCTTAACTCTTACTTATCCAGACTGAACCCCGACTTGCCGAATGTTTGTCCGGCATGCGGCTTGTCCCCCCATAATACTAACCATCTTTTTGTCTGCTCAACCGAGCCTACTCTTCTAACACCCATATCCCTCTGGTCCACCACTGTCGAAGACGCTCGGTTTCTAGGACTTCCGTTAGAAGAGCTTCATGATACTACTGGGTAAGATACTGACTACCTAGGTAGGGCTAAGTAGCGCTACAAAAACAACAACAACAACATGAAGAAGAAAATCAGGCAGCGCATGGATTGAAAAGCATAATCATACTTTAGTTAATTTATATGACGATCACTTAACCTCTAACCTACTTGAGTTTCCCTGTACGGCTTTACCCACATAGTAGTATACGTTTTTTCTGAAAAATTATTTTTTTTATTTTTTTGGTACACCGATTTGTTTCACCCCGCACCTTGCGGGCCATGAATTTAAGGCTCATTTTACGAGAGGCAGTCCCATTGGTTGTCTGAACGAATACTTTACCACACAACGAAAATTGCAATAAAAGGCACTGGAGCTATGTATATCTGGTAGCCAGGTAAGGTAATCGATCTTCTGAGATTTATCTGCTATCAACCCAGTATCTTCACAGTTCTTTACATACCAACTAATAACATTACTAATGTCTACTCTCTTGTTTACAATAACTAAACTCGCCCGGTTACCTCTTGCTTGGTACCGCGACCTTTCTTAACCCAGTGTCCAATATTCCGTGGCTGTCTTCAAAAAGCAGTCGCATGCGCAACCGTCAAAGTGGCCCTACCGCAAACGGGGTTCCTTCGGAATTTCCAAAACAATTCTCATAATCCTATTTTATATTATTGTATCGTGCACTGTGTTTTCTCGTAGTACTTTATAATCGTCAATAGACCAGGTACCTACAACTGATGATTTCCTCAGAGAAAAATTATGCATTTGGGGGACAGTTTTCAAAATATATACATATACATATCTACTGTGGAAGGCACATCAATATTTCATCATATATCATGTATTATTTTCAAGGGGATACAACAACAATTTGTTTATGTCGTTCAACAGCAAGGACACATACATACATACATAAATACGTAAATGTAATAACATACAACTTTTGCTGAAAATGCGTAGCAAGCAACGTATACGCAAAAACAGTAAAAAGTTAAGTAAACTCGTAACAACTTTCGTGAAACTACGGCAACTCTTACAAACGAATGTGATTGGTTTGACTTGTCGGTGATTTCCCGTATGGCAAAACCCTTTTAAAATAAGATCGAGTTTTGATTAATGACTTTTAAAACTCAGCGATAAAAGAATTTCACTCTTTTGCTGTACACCAGCTTATCCACGGGCATAAAGAAGCGCGCAGTGAAAACAAAGGTGCATGATTTCGTAGTGGAGAGTAAACAACCCAGCCTGTAATGAAATCAATCGGCTGAGTTGTATGGAGTAGAGTTTGAAATGGGTTTTGGCATGATACAAACTGGCTATGCAACCTACTCAAATGTTGAAGCACCCGCAAGTGAGGAAGGTACTTAGTTATTCCTAGCAAGCTATCGATCTGTCGAAGATTTTATAAAGCGTAGAAAAGATTATCAGCTGTCAGGCGCCTGGAACAAGTGCTCTTGAATTAAAAACGGGAGAAAAATCAGCAGTGTCTTGAGAGAAGATATGTTAAAAATACGCGAGCTTATGAGATACACGACCAGAAAAGTGAGCGAAAAGATGATGGCTAGGTGCGACAAGGGAGGAGATATTTTCTAGCCATAAATCTGAACAAAAAGGAAGAAACATGCTTGATATCATATGCAGAGCAAGGTGCTGTAACGTACATGTATTTAATCCTGGTTCGGCGTACAGTGAAAATATAGCGATTGCATACTAAAAAGTCTTTAGAAGTGATTAAGCTCTATCTTCCATAGCTTCCTCACGGCTTTAGCAGGGTTAGAATTCTTGTCCACGAGTCCATCATTTTCTCTATTGTTACAAGGCACTTGAGGAAATGTGCTGAAATCTTGTGTGTGTGTGTGTGCCTGTGTATCCGAACATTAATGTGCCCACTTATCCTTGACGGTGTTTGTATCGTTTTATTTACGACAGTCATTTATCACGCTGTAAAGGAATTCGAAAAACGGTCGAGCTATGGTAGTGAATTGTTTGCTCTCCCATAGTGAAAGATAAAAGTCATGTCTCAGACAAAGAGTGCTGAGAAATTTCTTATTGTTCTTCCATGAGTATGAGGAGCCCTCGCATTTTTTTTACGAATACTCGAAAAGGGCTATTACTCAGGTAGTTATTATTGATTATTTCAACAATTATAACAGCTTATGAAAAATTAAATAATTAGTTAAAGAAAGAGTTTTGCAAACTGTTTCTGCAAAAATTTGCTCGTAATTAAAATTCGCTTAAAATTAGGACATCTTGACTCTCACCTTTTATCGATGACAAGCTGCTATCATTCAGTATTCTCTTTTCAATAGTTAATGGTATTAATTTATATTGTGAATTTGAAGCTGGCGGTCATTTCATAACAACATTTTTAAACAAAGTGAAATGAATAAAACGAGTCGTGTCCTGTCAAGACGAATAGAAAAGGTTCAGTCATCCGTCAATAATAACTTCATAGGCTTATGTGTACATTAGACTGATAGAGAAACTACTGAGCACTTTATTAAACTGTTTACACTAGCTTGAATATGTCCTTCGGATAGGAAAATCCTAAAAATGTCTACCCACGCGGATACGGTCCGACATGTCTTTTCAGTGGAGCATATTTGAATGACCCTTACTAAAAATAAAATTAGGAGTCTTAGTTTTTCTACATTTAATATGGAACTCAAATATCAAAAATATTTAAAAATATTCTGAAATAGGGCGATCTTCCACTCAGCCGTCGCTATGTAGCAGTTTTGGGAAAACAAACTTTTCCTCTGTCTAATTTACTTACACATATGAATTTGGATATGAAATTTGAGTTGAAAAGGATAAGCCAGACGTGCGACTAATCAGATAAGCAAAGAAAAATAGCAAAGCGAAACTGATTTTTTAAACAGATTTTTTAAATTTAACAAATTTACACATTAAAAAAATTCTCGTACTTTTTGTATATCTACATATGCTTACAACTCCTCTGGTTCATCCTTGCACATAGCCTCCATACGCTTGTTGTCCATAAAGTGGCACACTTCAATCGTTTGTCTTTTACTTACATACGTAAATATTTTCGTCTGCCATCGCCAGCTAGGGATGTATAATAAATGAAGCTTGCTTGGCTGGTAGGCATACACAAATTTTCGACAGTATGAAAATCTGGAAGATTTACGAGTCCACAACATAACCAAAGATATTGCGAGCTTAAGTATTACTGTTTTTATGCGATTTAAGAAAGACGTTCCGAGCCAGAAAGTTATCCTGTTTGTAACCGATTGCGGCAGCCAAAGAATATGAAGTCTCCAACTTAGATGGAAAGAGTATCCAAACTAAATTTATCAGGTTTTGCTCTGTGGTCAACACTTATTTATATATATCTATGCGAATACAGCTTTTCATATCACAATTACAAATACGGAGTGTATTTCTGAGGTACCCATGAATCATACTACTAATTCGCTTGAAGATATTTGATAATAGTTTTTATATTTAATCCTGCATCCTCGAGACTAGTATCCCTAGTATCCAGTCACAGGACAAATAAGGTACGTTTGCTTTTTGTTTTGGTAGTCCGAACTTGTTACGAATTCCTAGATGTTCTGTTCCCAATACTGTTAGTATTGTTTTACCATGTCTGCCGCCTTTTATCCTGCATTGGCGATTGTTTCAGGGGGTTTTTTTGTAGTAAATAAGATTCCATCTATAAATTTTATATTTTTTGTTTTTTTATTACTTATTCACTTTCGTTACAGTTATATGCATTTATTTGATTTCCGGTTATAGCACTTCACTGGACTGTGGAGCTTCCGCGAAATTCTTTATTATGTCAATAGAGAAAGGCACAAAAAAGTCTTGTTTGCATGTTGAATCACGGTTCAAAACGTCTGTTGTGTGTTGGGAGCCTTAAAAATTGACCTGTTTGTCCGTGCTCGAAATTCAACCATAATACTTTTTACGCATCCAGGAGAGACGCTGACACTGCGAATCGTAATCAATGATCAACGAATTACAACAACTAAAGCTAAAATGAAAGACACGTTTGCTCACACAACAGTGACGCTATCCCCTAAAAACTCTTCGCGCTAACAGTGAGAGCCACCCTGCAATCAAACCAACTAGTTGAAAACTACTTTACGTTTACGAATGTTTGTTTTTCATTTTATTTTACCTGAATCATTTGTTCTCTTGTATAGCGTACACCATGGCGTATGAGCAACATTTTGTGAAAAAAATAACAGTTGCAATAAATATTCAAAGTGAAATAACTTCTTTGTTTATTATTTTAGTAATATAGTTTGAAGGCAACATTTTCTTGAATTTTTAAGTACTTTCGTTTGGTAAGGAAAAAAATATACTTTAGGGGGGGTAAAATTTTGTTTCTGCCCTTATCATGCGAACGCGACTTCAAAGCTTAAAAAGACATAAGAACGAAAAGTGAAGCTTCTCAAGACAAAAATAATGACATATCAATTTTAAAAAGCGGCCGTCAAATAACCAAGTTACAACGAAAAAACCATTTCGGCTGTATTACGGAGGGTTAAAAAAAAAAAAAAAAATTTTCCAGAACCCTCTCAACATAATCTTTAAATTTAGGGGCGGACATTAGCAACTTTTTTTTTCGACCCAGTCTAATATCTGTGTTAGTGGTTTTTTTAAACTGATTAGCTTGAAGTAAAATTAATATTTTTTTAAGTTTCTTGATTGTCTGCCGTCCACCTTGGCCATTCTTATCCATACATATGTAAATGCTTATACCCTAGATGTGAGGTTTGGCCGTAATGTGGGACAATTCTCCCGAACTTGCTCATTTATGTATATTACAGTTATTTAGGTTATTCAAATTTTAATTTTTGAAACTAAATATCTAAAAATAAGGAAATTTAAAGAAAATAATATATTTTTTTAATGCCGTGCTTAAGAGTGTATTCCATCCTCGGAAGCTAGATAAAGTCCTCTACAATATGCATTTACTTTTGAGGCCTGACGAATCGGAGCTCACTGTTAATAACCTAAGAATGTGACCTTAACACAGTTTTTTGGAATAAAAAATATCAAAGCGCTCAATATAAGTGAGAAATACCTTTATTCGAATCGCCAGGGACTCTTAGTGAAATTATATAGTTGAAAAAAATTTACATTTTACATATTTGCAAATTTTAATGAGCTCAAGACCGTTTATAATAATTCTTAGTCAATTATTATTATTTTTGAACATAGGAAAAATAGGTAAGTAGATAAAAATTACAAAGATACGTACAGCGATGGACGGGATGACATGTTTCAAAGTGTCCTACTTATCATCAGACCCCTTTTCGGGCACTGGGATACGAAAATGTCTGCCCGCCAAAATTAAAACCAAACCATATGCAAATTTGCATATGTATAGGATTTTCTATCTATGCAACAAATATTATGTTATTCAACGGTTTTTTTTTGTATCAGCCTTCATATAGTCGAAACGCTGTGCATCATGGTATTAATATACCTAGTGGTAGTAAAAAAAAATTTTTTCAGTAAGTTGTAATTTTGTAATAATTATATGTATGTATATTATAATCCACCTCTTGAGGGAGCACGTGATCATTCTGGAAAATGGATTATCTTTCTTTCATAAATCTATTATAAATGTCATCCGATAATAATAAACCAGATATCAACAATTATTTTCTTAATTTTTCTATGATTAAGAATTTAAAATATTTTACTTGTCATATTTATTTTTCTGTTTCAAAAGTTTAAATTCTGTTTTGTTGTTTGTAGACTTTCTTGCATTTTCCAAAAAGGTATTTCATAATTTTCTTTTGATTTAATCTTCAAGTCATGCCACAAAAGTATAATATTAAATCAAATTAATGCATGTATTTATAATTGCAAAAACACAATAAAATGTAATTATTTATGTAAATGGGCATTGCGTGTGTGGCTTCCATCAAAAACCACACAACAAATCATAAAATACCAGTCAACAAATCATAGTTAAATATATACATATATGTACATACTCAAACATGCTAAGCTTTAGTATATTCAAAAAAAAAAAAAAAAAAACACCTACAAAATGAATCAGAACACTATATACATACTTAATAAAGGCGGTTGGGCAAAGCAATATGAATGATTACTTTGATTTTTATAAGAAATTGTCTAAAGCCTTTCACGTTTTTGCTATCTAATTTGATAAACATTTACAGCAACTAATCCAGCATAAGGAATGGCTTCATAAGATAAGAAAAATGTAGGCTTAAGAAATGGTGAGTCGACCATATTTAGAAAAAGCTGTTTTCATCGATTCTGCAAAATCATCAATGTAATTAACAGAGGTTTACATCGAGCTTGTTTTCCAATTTTGCTATTTTTAGTTTTTATTTTACGTTTTTTGTGGCGACTTCAAACAGCAGCTGCTAATGGATGCACTTTTTCGAGAAGCTTTTCATAAATTGGTCATGGCAAAAAAAAAAAAAAATTGTCAGATTAGTTATATTGGGGTCTACCAGCTATTCCGGCTGGGCTGCCAATGCGGAAAAACACAATAGACCATGAGACAATTCATTCCATTTAATCGGAATTTGGCAGTTCCACCGAAATATTTTATAGGCGCCATTGTCCTATCATGAGAGTGGGTAAGTCTCGGTATATCTGAAGCTAATTGTTGAAAATGTCCAACTTTTTAAAATATGCAGGGTACCTGAGGACTTTAAAACACATTCCATTGTAAAGGTCAATTATGAAAGATTTGAGTTTTATTTTCAATGTAAAAATCATATTCCAAAGATGCTTTTACACCCAAGAAATTTTATATATCCATAATTAGAAGTCGTCGTTTGTATGAAGTACAGCTTGGAAGATCGTTCGACTTGTTTTTTTTTATTGTTCAAATATACATACGTACCAGTCAATTTTTGAACCAAATTTTCCTGACTCCATGGAAAGAGAAGTAATTTAAACCCCTGTCTAAAAATTCACGAAAAGCAGTATGGAGCAATTATTTTGAAAATCATTCTAAAAGAAATATATGTATATGTCCAAGTTGCTACGAGGTGAATATCTTCCCTCTTATATTAGCAGATGAAAACAGTGTGGTGTGCTGTCCTTGCAGGATAGCAGAGAGCATGATTTCTTAAGTTGATATATCATATGACTTTTAGGTAGTATATCATGGATGTCAGATCTTGTGGAATAAGCCTCTAATATCATTTTGCAAATTTTGAAGCAACTCTCCTTAAAACTTCAAAAAGTTGTCAAATCTGATAAGTCTCACTATCCTTAAATGTTTCTAGCTTGTGCGTAGAGCAGTAAACTCTAGCCACCGAAAATAAAAACTAATTTTTTTTTTCGATTTTATAAAGGTACCTACATATGTAGTATTTCTGAAGAAAGTTTTTAATTTTTCTGTCATCGCAGGACTTCTAGGTTCAAAATCCTCACCACAATTAAAATTTTGACTTTTTTGAGAAAAGTTGGATTAAAACTTACCAACAGGACAGTATAATGGTCCTTCTCAACAATTAAGAAACCGCTAATCTTAATTAAACAAATTTGGTATCATTAGTCATTGAAAAAATCTTTTATCCGCGGGTGGACCTCGTATTTGTCCAGAAATAAAGTTTTCCTTTGGTTTCTTGTTTTAAAAGGATTAAAAGTCCCGCTCCCTGTTAGATTCAAAAACTAAAGGCCTTCTACTGACAAGCATCTAATTGCCCCACCTTGCAGCAGTGTGCCTTAATTTTGATGAATTATAGTAGGCAAAAAGTACATATTTGTGCTTGTAATAGTGAAATGTGAATTTCGTGTTGTGCTTTTTATTCGGGTTTGTTTGTAATTTGTTCAATTACTTTCATTCATGCTACAATATTTACACTGACAAGCTTTGCTGTATAAGTTTGACAACAACTTATACTACGATGTCTCAACATAACTATGACCCCGAATACATTTTTTGTAGGAGGCATAAAGCAGGGACGGAAAATAATGACAATTTTCTTCTTTTTTTTTCTTAAAAAATAAAACTAAAATCATGGTATATACTGAGAAATATGCTGTTTTAAAAATTTTAAAGAACAACACTTTTGCTCTGAAGTGGCTGATATTTACTTAAGATATTTTATTCGAAAATCTATTATAAATGTTGAATAATGGTTGAGAAAATATGTATGCCTCCATTTTTATGTCAGAAATACGTTTTGCCACCATTGTTTATAGCTTTCTTCTATTTAAGCTAAAACTTTCCTATAACTTATCTTTACGATCAGTAATATCAGAGCAAGCGGAGTGTTTGTTATAATTTTTAAGGCGAAATTCAGCATAGTTTTCATGATATGTTATGTCTTGGGTTTTTTTTATTATTATTTAAAATTCGTTATTATCCGTCCCTGGGATAAATACTTATATTGACAGCGACAGGTGGAGAGACAAATATGTTTATTGAGTGTTGAGTTTGGGTAAAAAGCCCTGTAGCCAACTCAAATGGTTGTAAACTACTGCAAAACTAGCATGAACACCGACCCAATTAGTCTGCGAGCTACTCTGTTTTCATATGAGCTTTTGTAAGCTGTCCACCGAGATGCCAATTGATACATTTCGTACAGTCTCAAACTATTTCAAAGCCAAAAAAATCATATACATATAAATTTTAGTGGTAACTTTTAAGTGATAATAGTTCAAATACATAGTGGATATACATATGTATACTCTGCTCAAGTGGTAGAGGTCACAGATGAGAGCCGTTATATTCTACTACTCCAATTTTTCCAACTTTGAACACTCTAGGATTTTCCGGTATCTTGCTGTTTATAAGTTAACTTTAGAACTAGTTTGAGTTGAGTTCGAAAATTCTGGATGTATGTTTTGTGCCGAGTTTGGAGCTTCACTGCGTGGTATTTATATTTAATGTTGGCAAATAAATGTATTTAGTTATATATGTACATATTAAGATATGTATGTATGTGTGAGAATGTAAAGCGTTGTTATGATGTGTCATTAATCATAATTAAGCCTGTGACAAAGCCAAATTTTTTATGACAAAAACGACTTGCAACAGAAGTGTTTGGTAACCAATTGCATGATAGTTAAATAAGATTCTGAAACACTGAAAATGATAAATATGTACATATGTTGCGAATTGGTGGGTAGTTTGTCTGTTAAGCTGAATTTTTTTTTTGTTCATAGAAACACCCATTCAAAACTACAAGTTGTCATGGGAAAATTTTCTCATAAATAAAAGTTAATATGTGTTTTTAGGGGAGTCCCAAACCGATCTGCAGTGAGTGCCACGCAAAATATTTTGAAAACTTCTTCAGCTAAAATTTACAGCGTTGTAGACGTCCTCTTCAGAGAAATTTCGGCACGCTCTGTTAACCATTAGGCTATCTGAACGATGGATTTTTGTCAACTAAACTCCTATTTCTAATAATTTTTAACACCCCATTACGCATTTTGCTTTTCGTCTCTACCCCACCATAAATACATACTGATACTCAAATACCTTAAGTTATGTATGTATATATGCTTAATTCTCCCTAACCTTTAATATAGCAATTGCCACTCAGTGCCAAAAACATTCGTATACAACTAAGCGGATTGAGGTATCATTGCTTCCTACGTATTTTGATAAATCGATGGTTGGGTGTGTGTATGTGCGTATACACATATATGTGTTTATTTTCGCATTAGGAAGCGACAGGAAACCCATCTTCTTAATCTTAATTGCGGCACATTAGCACAATAATGCAAAGGAATGATACAACATTAAAATAAATAATAAAACATCATGTATCTACCAATACCAACAAAATGAGCACAAATTCAAAATCTCGAAAACGTATTTATCTACATTTACCATAACACAGCGTCTGTAATCCTTAAAGTATACCTTTGAAAGTAAGAATAATGTACAACTAACCCTCTTTGTGCGGTCATCATCTTAATTACAAACACACACACACACAATCATGCTAAGGTGGTACTAAAGATTTTCTGCTAATGAGGGTGTCATATTGCTGTTTTGTGTTTGCTTATGCGGTGGGAACCCGTTGTACTCATGCATTAGTTGCTAAATTATAATAATCATGCGTCTGGATTCAGCATGCGATATATGATACTTTTATGAGTACATATGGTAGTTCGTACCAATAGTCTTGTCAATTTCGACTTTCCATCGGAAAAGTAAAGAGCAGACAATATATGTATCTGAGATAAATAAAATAAAATAGTTGTAGCAGTTTCTATGGCCGCCGGAAATAATTACCAAAATTAATCAAGTTTTATGCGACAAAAAGTTAATTCACATCCATTAGTGGGATTTTTAGACAGAGTTTTTATACAATTTTTGAGTCCACACCTTTGTAGAAAAATAACTTTTAGCAGCATAAAATGCAAGTTAGAATTCGATCAAAAATTTCCACGCATTTTCAAACTTCTTTCGCCAAGGGTGTTGAGTATATTGTATGGAAGAAACAATCAACACTTTTTACGAACAAAATTCTAAAATACTTTTTATATCGCTCTAACTGGTGCTAAAATATATTGGTCTAAAGAGCTGTGTCCCCCAAAACAGTATACAAAAATTTACAGATTTTGATGGCCATTTTTCAAATTTTAATTAAATTTCCTGTACTTTATGTGAATTCTGTCGCAGAATTCGCTATATTTATTATTATATTTAAAAATTCCAGCTTCTTCTTATTTCGTCAAACGATATATAAACATATTATTTATTCGAATAGTCTGATGCCTAGTTAAATACATATTTAATTTTTGTTGCTGTCTCATTAGAGTTAGAAAATAAAACCCGTCTCCAAAAAAAGGCAGTCTTGAGTTAGGTACACACTTCATGACTCTTTCTTAACCGGTTACGAAACGTTAACTAAAATACACTTTGAAGTATTTGATATCGATAATCACCCACAGCCACAAAAACCCCTAAACTACCGAAAATGTAAACGGTTGGTAACCCCCGCGAAACTCGCTTCAAACTGTCGCAATAAAACCGGTTTATAAATAGTACACTGGGCTACAATTGCCAACGCCAAAGACAGCGCCATGACAGACAGATCCTTGGTCCCAGAGCCATTCCAGTACTATAGAACCGGCTATTGTGGTCACTTGAAATCATTTCCTGGGTATTGAGTTGGAAGTAGTCCTGTCGGAAAATGGTTTAGCTTTAAGAGAGTTGAGGTCTAGCTCGATTTTCTGCAGTGTACATGCAAATACTTTGCTGCACATATTAACATTGCAATAAATCTTTGCTGTTTGTAAGTTTTACCGTGACTTTTTCAGCAAATTGCGTTCTTAGGGGAAAATTTATGCAAACGAAATTCCGGAAATCGTTTCAAAGTACTTTACCACATTTGTGCATTAACTTTTAATTAATTTTGCCAATTGAAATTGCTTATTTTAAGTGAACGCATATAATATGATTGTTTTCTTGATTTTGTTATTCCTTGGTGGGCACGACTGATTGCCAGCTTATTTGCCGGATTTTCTGCTTGAAATTTGTGATTTCCTTGTTTGTCAATGTGCAATCGAACGTTAGTAATATAAATAAGCTATGGGCGTGTTTACATATAATATTACGTGGTTATAAAATTACTTACATTTGGATATGGTAAAAAGTTATGCTCTCCTTTTGCTATATATCAAAGCAATTAATTCATTTATAATTTCCTATTTCTTGTACAAAATGTATTGGGAAGTGATATTACGAAATTTCATATCAATTACAAATAGTTGCTTAAGGAATTTGTTAATGTACAATTTTCAAGAGATATATCGATATGTATGTACATATGTATGTAGATACATACTTAGTAGATATATGTGTGTATGTGTTTTCACAATATTGCAATTTTAATGCAAAATTAATGAAATTCAATGAATGACATTACAATTATTTATGGATTTCCCAATGCGTTATTTCAGCATACCGCACGTGGCAAGAAATTAATTCTAGCTTCTGATTATTCATTAGAATTGTCTGTAAGACATATGTAAATAGCTACATATGTATATATGTATGAGTATCCATAATGTTAAAAATCCAAATGTGCAATGTGAGTTGTAATATATAATTTCGATAGCCTTATAGTCCATGGGATTAAGACATATGTATGTATGTATATGTAATACTTCCATATAGGCTTTAATGCATCTTCTCAGTATGTAAATATCAATTCGAGACAGTCTAGTACCGTTTTTGTGAATGTATTGTGTTTGTATAATTTAAAAAAGGTAAATTTTTAAAAACTGTCTAACTGATACAGTAGTGGGCTCCAGGAACACAAAGGTAGTCAAACAAAATTTAAGAAGGCTTTGAAGTAAATTATATCTGTGGCAACAGATAATAATAGATAAAGATGTTTCGCCCTATATGAGTTTATCTGGTTCACACAATTATAATTTTAAAGCATGACTTGCTTTTCATTTCTGGCTCCCACCTTTAAAGGATTATTGTCTATTTAAATATTCTGCATGCTCATCTGTTATAATAAATTTATCAAAGAAAAAATATCTTTTAATAGTTTTTAATATCTAACTTCATTTGTGATGACTATTTTGAGAATGCTAAATCTCAGAGAACAGGAGAGACAAAAAATTATAAATTCGTTAAATTTTTTATATTCTAATATATTCTAAATATTTAAATGAAATAAAATATTAAAAAAATACGTTTTCTGAAACTTTTTGTTCGTTTGTAATTGGTTACTACAGGCCATTTCTTTAGTTTTTGCATTTACTACCTCAATGGCGAAATTTTTGGTCATCCTTGTTTGTACTTTTATATATCGTTAAAACATGAAGACATAATATTCGTTGTGTTCAATTTTTATGTGCACTTGTATGGAGAGAGCTGGGCCCGCATCGTGACAGACGTGAACGAGTGAACTATCGTACGATCAAAAATTACGTCAGTCGAAGAGCGAGTGAATAATATCGGCTTATTACAAAAGAAAGTGAACGAAACGTAATTGTCAGTTTTGTTATCGATTGTTTTCTCCTTCTTCTTCTGTTTTCAAGGTTACAATAGGGTTTTAAACGTCAAAATAAGGTTGCCAAAAAATATAAAATTGGTGCGAACAGACAACGGAATCTAATTTTATGTGTTATTTAAGCTCTAATGAGAGTGAAAACGACGCATATGCACACATTTAACAATTAACCTTTGTGCTTGTTTATATATTGCAGCTTTATTAAACAATGTGGGATGAACAAGAGGTGTCCAATTATGTTCTCACTAAAATTAATCTTATGTCTTATGTGTCATGACAACAAGTCGGTTCCTTTAGTCATGCAACTAACTACAACTTTTTCAGCCCTTGCGAGTGGCGGAGATCAACACGCTATTGGCGTGATTATTGGATAGAAATGTGTCAGAGCACCATATCCGTCCTCAGTATTCCTTAAAATCTGAGAAAGAATTGTCCGGAGTTTGTACGTTTCGAAACAGATGATTCGCAGAGCAGCAAAAAGTGGTTTGTGGCAAAACATAGAACTCTTCGAGGCTGATTTAAATTAGCACAAGTTTTTGGGTGCTATTTAATATTTTGTCATTTTCAGTTATTGGATGCTTCAAAGCACCTCCCAAATGTGTTTTGCAGCCGTTTTTTCTTACTCACAGTTTGGTATCAAAGTTTTGGCCAAATCGGGATGCTCGCTAATAAATTTCAAAATTATGTCCTCTTACGTTAAATTAAGTTAACTATAGTTTTTTGTCTTTTATCAAAAGTATAGTTAAAATAATAAATATATACAAATATAAGCTCAATGCGCATTAATTTTCAAATGTTTGCTTCTATTCGTTTCGCCTTCGATCGACAATTCCTGAAAGAGCGGCAATTCGAACGAACGAGTACGTTCACCCACTCGTTCAGGTTTGTTATCATCCGAAATTTCGATAAATTTGTACGTTTACGGCTGTCATAATCCGATATTGACATTTTTACGTACCGAGTTGCTCGTTGAAGTTTGTAACGATTCGGGCCCTGACTTCGTCTGTGCCGAAGCCTTTGGGGACTTCATTAGTATAAATCACGACTTTCACTTTCGGAATTCTTCTACTTCTTCGTGTACTCTTGTCGACAACCCTAGCAGCAGGGAAAGCGTAGAGCCTACTGAGTGGAGAAAAGCTGCCGAAATCATACTTGAGTACATTTGTCTTAAGTGTGGTCAAGTGTTGTAAAAGAGAGATGAGTTTCCAGTCTCGTAGATGGTCAGGAAATCGCATTTAGTACTAGTACAAGGGTATTATAATTTTGTTCACATAACGGTACTACGTAACGGCGCAAAATAATCGAGTTAGATATAGAGTTCCATATATGAAAGTTCTTAGGTTGAAAAGAGGAATTGATTAAGGCATGTCCGTCCGTCCGTTGGTGTATTGGTTACTTTCTGGCCAAGGTACTCTGCTGTTGAAAATTGTCGCAATCGAATTATAACCACGCCTACTTTTTCGATATCGAAATTTTCAAATAAGATTCTAGGGCCTATATCATTGTCAAGTCATGGTCGATCTAAAACCTAACGCTGGGTATTTAGTGTTCGGTTCACCCGAACTTAGACTTCTTTACTTGTTTTTAATTACAAGTCTTTTGCCAGAAGTAAGTTTTCAGCAAATGTCAAAAAGCAACCAAAAAATATCAGCTTTAAATCATTATTACTTATGCTATTAATATTTAACCAACTCCATATTGCCGTCTACACATACTAGATATGCATTTGCTTATGATAACCCCTCTTAGTTTTACCGCACTCTATGTGCTACGTAAAAAATAAATACTGTTACTTTTCCGCAATAGCATGACTCGTTGATATTGGAAAATGCATTGCGCAAATCCAATAAAACGTATAAAGAATGGGGCGTATGAGGGGTCTTCAAGCACATAAATTATGGTCTTTTAGCACTTTGTCAGCATTTTAGTCATGATAATGGCATAAGTGACATCAATATAGTTTGTACATATGTATGTATGTATGAATGTTTGTTTATAGCATTGGCAGTCAACAAATTGTCAAAAGAGCACAAAGACAGAATAATAATTCAATGAAGCTAATGGTGAAAACATCAAAGTAACCACGAAAATGCAATCAAAACAATAAACCCAAAGTGAAAGTCTTTTTTGGTTATATGTACATATCTGTATGTATTTATGTATGCATATATTAATGTATGAACCATGTGGTTTTAGCACACAAAGCAGCTTATAAGGATGCACAGCGAGTGGCAAACAGGCGTGCCATTAAATACGAGATGAAAAAAAATATCAACGTAAATGTCAAAGCACCCTAGGGGTGCGAACGCACCTACATACATACATCGAATGCTAAATGCACTGCTAATTGTGTAGCGTAAGCGAGAAGAAAACAAAAAATTGCAAAGAGATGCATTCATTTGTACACAAGTTTTTTGTCATTATCCCAAGACAAATTAAATCAAAACATTTTGAATGCAGCAAAAAATTTAACTAACAGATTGACAGATAAGAAATGATTATCCGAGGGTTAAACTGTAATATTATAAAAACGGTTTTTTCCATACGAGGGGTGATCAAAAAATAGCCGTTATTTTATATTTCTTCAAAAAGTATCTACGTATGTATATATTTATTCATCAAAAGCTATCTTGTCCCCTTCAAAGTAATACCCCTCAGATATAATACATTTATGCCAGCCTTTTTTTCGAATTCTGGAAACACTTCTGAAAGGCGCTTTTTGGCATCTCCAACAGCTATTGTTTCGAATTTTCTTTTATCTCCCTATCTTATCTTAACTTTGGTTTCAATGTCATAGCCATACACCCATGATTGCCCACAAGTTATGAAATTTTTGAGGAAATCTAGATCGTCGTTGATGATGTTCAACAGCTCCTGAGCGATCCCCATGCGACCTTGTTTCTTCTCAAATTTTAGCAATTTTGTAACAATCTTCTCTGCGTTACGCTTCATGCCTAAACAGCCGTAAAAATTGCTTGACGTGAGCCGAACGATATGTCACCATCATGAGCAACCTTGCTGATAGTAAATCGACTATTATTCAAAATCTATTTCTTCACTGGTTTAATGTGAACCTGTCACTTTTGAAGTAGATCCGTCTATAGGTTCACCTACTTGCCCAACAAATTCGTCAATACATAGCATTGCAATTTAAAACAAGTAAGGAAAGGGCTGTCTTCGGCTGTGCCGAAGTCTTTATACCTTTCATGAATATGCACAACTTTTCTCAGTGTCCGCTCCTTACTTACAATTACTTACAAACTCTCCAAAACTGTTAATTTAAAAATACATAGCCAAACCACATATATCGGAGCAATCGGTAATATGGGAGCTATATGTTATGTAAGTCCGATCTGTATGATTTTCACTACACACATCACTCATATAATAAGTACCAAACCTGCAAAATTCTACGTTTCTAGCTTTCTATTTGAAAAATTTATAGCCCGAAACCCATTTATCGAAACTATCGATTATATGGGAGCTATATGTTACGTTGGTCCGATCCAGGTGATTTTCACTACACACATTACTTATATAGTATGTACTAAACCTGCGAAATTTCGCTCTAATAGCTTTTTAATTGCAAGAGTTAGAGGCCAAAACCCGTTTATCGGAAAAATCGATTGTATGGGAGCTATGCGTTGTATCGGTCCGATCTTGCTGGTTCCGACAAATGATTAATCCTATGCAAAATGGCGCCTGCTTGCAAAATTTCATCGAGATATCTCTAAAATTGAGGGACTAGTTTGCGTTCAAACAGACGGACGGACAGACGGACAGACGGACAGACGGACGGACGGACGGACGGACGGACAGACGGACAGACGGACATGGCTAAATCAACTCAGCTCGTCGCCCTGATCATTTCGGTATACTTAATGGTGGGTCTATCTCTTCTTCTTCTCATACTTACAAACATCGGACCAAAGTTATAATACCATTTCAGGCTCATGAAAGGTATAAAAAGATGGTTCTAATGTAACAGAGTCGCATAAAACTCGATACGTAAATGAGTCATTGTCATCGCCATTTAGCACTAGATCGCTCTTAAGGCAGTAACTATACATAACTAGCAGGACTTTTTCTCGCAATTTTGTTATTTTCTTTACGGCTTCTGCCAGAATGTCGCCTAATTCGGGTTCTTTATTGTACTACAAGCTTCGGTTGGCTGTATTTATATTTTGTTAGAAGCCGAAGGTTGGTATAAGCACTAGAACTTCGCCTGATTCAAGTCACTTGATGTTTTTTTGTAGAAACATGCAGGTTATCCCTAGTAAAATATACTATTTGTATATGTTTGTCTGTAAAAAAGAAAACTGCACCCTTATTGCATTTTATAAATACTTTCCACACTGCTGCTATTGTCAATATTGGAAAAACCATTGTATATCTTATTCCGTTTGTTATTATTTTTCTTACGGTTGGTAATTGTTATTTTGTTGATTTTGGCGATGGTTGCGGCATTTTGCAAATTTTTTAAATCTCTTTCATCACCACCAGTGTCAACAATCACGGCAGCAGCAGTTACAGTGAAAGAGACAAAGCCCACTAAAAAAAACAACAACAAATGCAACGGTTCAATATGATTACAGCGTAATATCAACAACAAAAAAACATCGCAATAAAAATATTTAGCTATGAGTGCACAGATGGTCTATACTCTGTATACCTAAACTGGTAGCAATAAATAAAATTGTAGGAAGTCTATTAGGAAACCAGCTTATAGGGCATACAGGGAGTAACTAAAATCCTCTCTTCGCGCACAATTAAACGGCTTTGAAAGTCTACTATTAAATCAAAACTTGTTGGGTATGAATGTACTTATATAAATCCATTAACATATATATTTACCGCCATTTTATCATTTTTTTCATTTAGCCATTAGTTTTAAAGGTCACTTTAATGGCTTTTAAATTTAAATTGGCCTATAAAATGAAATCCTTGATCAGACGACGACCCCTAGGCTAGCAACTGCGTATTTGCATGTGACAATTGTAATGATTGATATAGTGTGTGGACACTGCCAATGACTGATGATAACTGACAATTCATTTGTATATTTATGTAGGGAGTCAATTATGAGCTGACAATCCCGTTTTATCGTATCTATTTGTTATGTGCTGAACAATTCGGGCCCTTTTTTCTACAATAACACGATTTTCGGGATTGACAATGTGTGGCAAAAGATTAATGTATTTATAAATCCTATCCTAATTTACTTTTTTGTTGTTTGAAATCAGTGGGCTCGAAGAACCTACAAGCGACTGTGTTCCTCTTTTTGTTAAATAAGAGAATTTAATTTATGTATGTGTAATATCTTGTTTAATGTTTACTTAAATGAAATTGTGAAAACAAATTTTAAAACTTATTGACCTCATAAACAAAAATATTGTGCACAAATTTCAGGTTTATACAGATCGTCTCGAAAATTTTATTTTAAAATTTCAAAGTTTGAAATGTTTCCCAAAAGCCTCGAAAATTTTGTTTTAAAATGTCTTTTGAAATTTTCCAAAAAATTCCAACTTCAAGTTTTTAAAATCAGATCGCGAAAATCCAGTGATTGTAAATAGGAATAAGTTTTGCATCCCTACTACCCATGCACGCAAATTACACTTGTATGCTTTCACACACATACTCGTACAAATGTATGTAGTTGTAAAATTTGTTTGAACAAAAACAATAATGGATAATGCCGCTAACTGCATCCTGTTGGCTTGTTTATTTATTTGCCAATGTACTTCGATCCAGAAATGCAGCCGCAAAATTTCTAACAACGGCAACAACAACAAAATGTATATTACCAATTCGAATATCCAATAAGCACAATGGAAATACCACAACATATTTGCTTTCCTCAAAACATAACCATATGTACATCGGTGTTGACATATTTGCAATAGGGATGTTGTCAATATAGGCGTTACTAATTTCGGTGAACAAAAGCTCCTGACATGAACTCGTCTCTTCGTGATCGTCAGGGATCTGGGGAGTAATAAACTAATGGCAGAGGATTTTGGTCGATGTCAATTTAAATAAGTTGTGCCACAGGATGGCGCCCCATCACCGATTTTGCTTAACTACTGCAATTCGGATTTCATTTCACACCCCGATGGCAGCTCAACACATAACACCTCGTTATCAAATTCTTGCTTTTCGTTGCACTGGGACATAGTAATAATTGAACATGTTCTAATCGCTTTTCAATAATGATCGGCATAGTGTTGGAATGTTCTAAAAACGGAGCATAAAGAGTTTATAACGACCTCATTGATATTTCCATAAGATTTATAGCATATTTTTAGCTTACAAATCACAACAACAACAATATTATGCACTTACTAACTTAATTGAATGGTGCTTAACTGTCGAAAACTGTCTTTGAGGATTCAAACATGCTCTCCACTCGTTTCACCGCTCTGCCAACTGGCGTCAATTGAAAAACTGCGCCATCCCAAATCGATATCCAGTTAAAATTTATTTTTCATTCCGAAGATTTCAATATTACTCATGCATATTTATTTATAATGTTCACTATGAAAGGTTCAACCATGACAGTTTTCCTGAGATTATTTTCTTGTCCCAAAAAGTCGCTTATGTTGATCAGTTAAACGATTGTTCACTTGGCCTGTCGTTGGATAGTCCGACTGATTCTAGTTTCTCTTTGAATATTGCGTACCTCAGATGCTGCAAATAGGTTTTACTGCTACTTTATAATTAACTGTTGTCAATGACTGAATTTATCGTATCGAATGTATATGTAGTTTTAGAGATATCTTGATGAAAATGTGTAAGCTGGTGCGCACAGCAAGATCGGACCAATACAACGCATAGCTCCCCTACAATAGATTGTTCCGATAAACGTGTTTTTAAAAAGTGTTAAAAAGCTAGGACAATACAATTTTGCAGGTGCGTAAAGTATATAGTATAGTATATCAAACAGATTGGACCTACATAATAAATAGATCCCATAAAATCTATTGTTCCCATAAATAGGTCGCAAAGTCTGTAAAATGCTGGAAAAGTTACAAGAAGAATAGCGACAATGTAAATACGAACGTATTGAAAAATCAAGAGCTTTTTTGGCAACCCTTTTTGAGCGAAATGTGAACAGACCGTAAAGGACATCGCTTTCGTATTGCCTTGATAAGTAAATTTGAGGTTTCATATAATTGTCACTTCTTTTATTATTTTTGCTTTCAATGCTTTAGTAGCTGATTTATTACTCAAGTACAAAGTGGACAATTTTGGTGATTTTGATTGGTTGTTTTAAAATGTCATTTTTTTAAATCTTACATAATGTGATAAACTTTGAAATAGAACGAGCTTCTGCGCAACAATCGAAATTGTCTTCCCCAAGAATTTATAGTGCGCTGGGAATCCGAGGGTTAGATCAAAAGGTATACTTGGCTTCCTGAAATATAATCATGTGAGGACCTACACGATTGTCCAATTGTCTTTTGTGTAGATATTTACATACATGTATACAGATCTGCATTTATATGAATGTACCAATATATATGTATTTGTTGTTGTAACATTGACATCTGCGCCAAAAGTATAACCATCCACTCCTTCGTTGACAGAGGTCACCACAAGTTTGAAAGTCATCAACGTAAAACATGATTTGTGGCATTTATATCTGATTTAAATGACCAACAGGATTGCTCATCGACAGCAAAGAGGAGCGTGGGTGAGTATAAAATGCAAAAAAAGGTAGAGCAGCCGACACTATACTTTTCCATTTTAACTTTACATTTTACTGATGCACAGTGCTGCGGATGCCAGTGACTATTTATTGTCACTTTTGGGGAGGCGGAATAGCGCACGGTAATTCACTTATCTACACACACAAATATTTACATATGTATGTATGTATGTTGGATTTCTCTGAAAATGTATGTTGTTGTTGTGCATGTTTGCGGGCTCTTTCTTTTTATCATTTGGTCAGTTGCTGGGAGCTTCGCTTGTCGTTGCTGATAGTCAGCAGATGTTGCTCTGTCTGCTTGATAACGGTTTTGTGACACCAAGTTGAAAACCTTCAACGAGTACATTCAAGCATTTATAGTATGTATATGCGAGCTGGCCAGCGTTGCCAGAAGAAATAATTTTCAGAAATTTGTTGTTATAGAGCTTCGCTGAGTATCCTTCCATTGCAGAAATACGCTTGGAGAGTTTACCAAACTATAGCCGAGGAGCGACTCCGTTTTGAAAACAATTTTTTAAACCACTTTTAATTTTACCTGTTCTGTGACTCGAACCTTTGTTCTTATGAAAAAACTTGCTCCATACGGTTGATGTTACTTGTCCCGTCACTTGAACCTGACATCTTAGGTATCCTCTTCTACACTACCTAATCTTCTAAGTACACTTAACTAGTTAAGAGAATCAAAAGTGTTCTGAAAGTTAAACCCTTAATATTACATCCAAATAACGTAGAAAAGTGCACCATGATGGCAACACTGTAGCTCTGACGCTTTGTGGACTTTGCTGATTTTTCACAATAATTGTTGTATGTAGTGACTGTCGTATTCATTTAACATTCGTTTATTCCTTCATCCCATTTTTGGAATTTTATTCGCCCAGTTTTTTGTCTGCATTCATTTAAGTACAGCCTGTTCTGTTCGCTTGTTGTGTTGTCAACAAAATTTTATTCAATTATGTATTCGCATGTTAATGTTAAATGCCATTGCCGCATTTCAGTGTTGCATTCCATAACATACCACATTCAGGCATCATGTCGCCACGTGTCCAATAGTAATTTCGTATGAACTTATGTATTTAAAATCAAGAATGGTCGCCCTTCGAGGGTTTGGCTAGAAACAGGACTCAGCATGCAACAGCTGTTTGCGGGTGTATAAGCGCGTCATGAAAGAATGCAGTTTGACCACAGGAACTATGCGTTTGTAATTTGACTTATTTTTTGTGGCTTGTGCTATGCATTTGTAAATATTCTCAGTACTAGTATCTACAGCAAAAAATTAAACCTTTTTATGAAAAATTTAGTTGCTCAAGTCACAATTTATATTATTTTGTTATATCATATTTGCTTTGCGTGTGAAATTTTTCACAGATGGATAGTAGTTGGTAGGAAAGTTTCGGGGGTTTTTTCATTCAATTGTTAGTTTGTTTTAAGCCAAAAGTCAAGTTGCATGTTCAATTTTATAATACTTCATAGCAGGGGATGTTTAGATAACCAATCAAATATATATGTACGTTCTGAGCTCAATACGGACGGTTGCCTCGGACGGTTACCGAGGTGCAGTGAAATAACTCCCAAATGAAATAACTCCCATGAAATAACTCCCAATGAAATAAGTCCCAATAAAAATGAAATAATTCCCAACTTTAATAAATGAAATAACTCCCAAAGAAGGAAATGAAATAACTCCCAATATTTGGCAGTTATTTCACAATGAAACCACAAGTCCCCAAAAAAATGAAATAACTCCCAAATGAAATAAGTCCCAAAAAAATGAAATAACTCCCAAATGAAATAAGTCCCAAAAAAAATGAAATAAATCCCAAATCAAAATTTGAAGTGGTATATTTTTACAATATAATCAGTTACAATGAAATTTGAAAAATACAGGAAGTTAATATGTACATAGATATGTGAATGTAACAATTACATGAAAACCCGAATAGTGTTGTCGACCTTTTGACGGCAAATCGGACAGTTAAAGTTTTCTAGTCCTTCAAAAATACTCTTAGCTTGCAGCATTAGAACACAAGCGTTGCATATTTTTAAATGTTTGCACGGCATCAATAGTACATTGGGCTCAACCTCCACACAAATTACGCACCCAAAAGGCGAATTAATGTCAGTGACATTAAGACGCATGACCAAAAACGAATTAACCTTCACCGCCGCACCAATTTTTAACTACATAAAGCAGCAGTATTTACATATGTAAAGACACTACGTTTTAACAGCTGTTGTACTTTGGATGTTGAGTTTATTCCAATTTCAGTTCAAAAATTCAAATTTACTAATCAAGTAGGCATTGAAAACATTTTTCCAGGAAATGAGCAAGTTAAAATTTTTCTCGGAATTTTTTCGCTGGTTGCTGGTGTGATTTGAATATATTTAAAATGAATTGTGTAAATATCTATATGTATGAGCATACAGTTTGAGAGTTTTAGTTTTTGTGGACTTTCAGAAGGGTCAGGTTGCTATTATTTAAAATTAAATTGTAATAAGGTATTGTTTTACAAAAATGGCAAACGAAGTGAAAAATTTCAAAATCTTGAGCTCCGCAGCAGTAGCTCGGTAAGTGCTTTATTTCTCCTATCATATACATATATTTATATTTTGGGATAATTGTTTTTTGTAACTTGATGTTTAGCTTGTCGAATGATATGAAAGAAAAGTACTTTGAAAAATTACTTGAAAGCATAAATTCGGAAGACGAAGATAGCGCAGCTGACTTTACTATAGAGGATCCTGGACACAACAACTCCTTTGAAAATAATGTGATGATTAATGAAATTGACTCTGACGCTGAAACACAAATTTATCCCGTTGAAATTGGACATGGAGGCGATTCTGATCTGGAGCTCAGCTCGGAGGAAGAAACCGATGGTGAAGAAAACGAGGGCGATGACCAGGAGGACGGAGAGCAGGAAGAAAATTTTTACTTCGGCAAAGATGGTACAAAATGGAGCAAGTTGCCCCCAGGCATGCACCGAATAAGGAAACAAAATATTTTTCGTGAAGGTCGCTTTGTTGGTCCAAGCCCTGGCACAAAAAATTTAAGTGAGGTAGATACTTTCTTTTCGCTAATGCACCCGACCATACAGTCCATTATTTGCCGTAATACGAATAGAAAAGGCAAGGCTGCTTATCAAATGATTGAGGATCAAACAGGATCAACTAGTCAATGCCAACAGTAAGTGCACATTGTTTTCGAAATGTTAGAATAAATTTACATATATTATGTGTATATCAATTTATCAATTTTAGAAAAAATGTTTGGAAAGATTTAGACGAAGAGGAATTGAGTGCGTTTTTTGGTATCCTGTTGATTATGGGCAGCCATAACTCAAACTGTGAGAACATAAAATTACTCTGGAAAACAAATGCTAATCCTTTGTATAGAGCAACTATGTCCTTGAAAAGGCTTTCGCACATATTACAATTTATACGTTTCGATCAAGAAAACACTAGGGAAAATAGAATGCAAACAGATAAAGCAGCACCGATTTCAGAAATTTTCACCATGTTGAACGCTAATTTGCGGGATAATTACAGACCAAGAGAAAATCTCACAGTTGATGAGCAGCTCTTTCCCTTTCGGGGTCGTACTAAGTTCACACAATATATGCCATCAAAACCAGCGAAATACGGCATAAAGTTATGGTGGATATGTGATTCCCAAACCTATTATCCTCTGACTGCGCAAATATATACGGGAAAAAGTAACAATGTTAGAGAGATAAACCAAGGGGAGAGAGTTGTTAAAGACTTAGTTTCATACTACAAAAATTCTGGTCGCAACGTAACCTGTGATAACTTTTTTACATCTATTGCATTAGCGGACTCTTTAGCAAATTGGCAGATATCTTTGGTTGGCACGATGAAAAAAAATAAAGCCTGTCTACCAGCGGAGTTTAAATCCTCATCACAGAGAGAGGAGCTGTCAACATTATTTGGTTTTGGAGAAAATAGAATGATTTGCTCATACGTACCCAAAAAGAATAAAGCGGTTGTTTTACTTTCAACATTGCCATTTGACCACACAATATCGGACATCAAGAATAAACCGAATATTATTTTGTTTTATAACAAAACAAAAGGAGGTGTGGATACTATGGACAAGATGCTCGGCCAATATTCTTGTAAACGTAAAACTAACCGGTGGCCTCTTGCACTTTTTTATAATATGCTCGACGTGTCCGCTCTAGCTGCCTATATTATATATACGGAAAATAATCCTTCACATATATCAGCAAAGAGAGGTTTGTATATTTTACTAAAATCGTTTTCCGCTGCTAAACTTATTATCATTTAGGTCGCCGTCGCATGTTTTTACAAGAATTGGGAGAAAAGTTATGTATGCCACTTATAGTAAAAAGAGCTAGCATGCCAAGGGTTGTAGCTTATTTTCCAACTCGGAGCGCTATAGAATGCGTGACTGGAACAACTGTTCAAGCTCTATCTGCGAAATATCTAAAATGCGATGAGATTTTACTAGGTGAAGATGACCGTGGCCACTCAAAAATTAAAGGTTCCTGCTTTATATGCTATCATGAAGACTCCAAAAGGAAGAGATCAACAAGAAAACTTTGCAATCAATGCAAGAAGCCGGTTTGTGCCATCCACTGTAAAACACTAACAATATGTAAAAATTGTCAAAAACATTCTTAAAAATAAAAAGTAACAAATTTTTAATCTTAAACAATTCTTCTTGAGTAATTTTTTTCCCAAAAAGCTATTTTTTCCATACCATTTACCAAAATTACTAAATCTTTACATATGTAAATACTGCAGCCTTCTGTAGATAAAACCACAAAATCGCGAAAAAGGGCCAAAAACGGCAAAAAAAATTATTTTTTATTCAGCCTTTATATAAAACACAAAAAGTTGGCCACTGAATCCAAATGGTTCTAAAATCGGACATAAATTGTGGAAGTTATAGCAATTTGAAAATTGAAATCTTTACATATGTAAATACTGCGGCGGTGAAGGTTAAAGACAGTGCCGTTAATTCGTATAATATTTTGACTTTAGTTCGCTTTGGACATGCGAATTAATGTCATTGAGGCATTTGGGTTTGGGATTCGACGAAGTAGCGCCGCAGGCGAAAATTTGACTTATGTCAGATCCTCAATTCGGGGCGTGATCCATGGTATTTATGTGCAGAACTTCTTTCCGCATTGGCGGCCTTCGGCCGCGCTTCAAAAAATAACCCTGGGCTACGCCATTCCAACTCCGGGTGTGTGCCATAACCGTGGCTACCGCCACGGTGATGTCTTTCCGCGTGCCACGTTTCCCACTTTTTCACTTTTTTGGCTCAGCGTAATGTGCCATTACAAGAACTACATGAAAATGACAGAAAATTGTGAACTTTAACTGCAAATAACTTTTGAACGGCTGAAAAAAATCTCATTTCAGATTCTAAATCTAGACATGGGTAATCGTTTACGTGGGGTACCGAGCCCTAATACACAACCAAAAATGTTGAGATATGTATCAGGAGAGGCGCTTTGGTCCCAGGAGCATGAATATAACTCCGCTGAACCACTATTTTTGGTAGTTTGCGAGATATTTGCAGTTAAAATCATTTTCATGTGGTTGTTGTAATCACATTACCCTGTGAGAAAAGAGTGGCACGCGGAAGGACATCACCGTGGCGGTAGCCACGGCTATGGCACACACCCGGAGTTGGAATGGCGTAGCCCAGGGTTATTTTTTGAAGCGCGGCCGAAGGCCGCCAATTCGGAAAAGAGTTCTGCACATAAATACCATTGATCACGCCCCGAATTGGGGATCTGACCAAAGCCAATCTCAGATTCATTTTTTAAATCCCAGGTTCATGATATAATGATCATAAGTCGAAAGTGATAATGAAAAATGAAAATTTGGAATATAAAAAAAATGTACTGACTTTAGTTCGCTTTCTTAATGCGAATTAATGTCAATGACGTTAGTTCGCTAAAAATATTCCCCAACAAAAATGAAATAACTCCCATTAAAAATGAAATAACTCCCAATGCCTGGATTACAAGCAATGAAGTAAGTCCCAAAAAATTAAATAACTCCCAATTTCCAAAAAATATGAAATAACTCCCAAAGATATTTTACTGGGAATTATTTCATTTGGGAGTAATTTCATTATGAAATAACTCCCAGTTAAAATTATGAAATAAGTCCCAATGAATTGGGAGCTATTTCATAATGAAATAAGTCCCAAATTGCATGGAAAATATTTGGGAGTTATTTCATTTTTTTGTTGGGAGTTATTTCATTTGGGAGTTATTTCACTGCACCGGTTACCGAAGGCTAATTTTTTATTCTTATGTGCTTTCTGGCACAGCGCTGTCTATTTGGAGTAACCGCTATGGGGCTTAAAGTAATGACGTCGTTGTATCATCTGGTTTATGAAGAGAATAACATTGCTACACTTATTACAGATTTTATGGTACATTGAACTTAGATAAATCTAGTTATATATAAATATACATTTCAAATACTAAATGTACCGTACTTTTCTCAGGAAAACGACTCCAACGCACAACAATCACCAAAACATGTGGGAAGATTTTTTGTTACTAAAGAAAAAAACAAATATCCCTAACTAGAAATATGAAACAATTTGTAAAACACTTGATCTTCCTGCATATTTTTGTTAAAATTTTAATTTTTGTATAACTCATTTTCCCAATCGTTACACGTTTTGTTCACAAAAAAAAAAAAAAAAAATTTGTTTTTTAATTAGTTTCATTACTTTTGCGCACGCCTAAAACCCCCACCGTAAGGCTAAGCTGTTTCACTTGTCTATGGCACGTGGTTGAGGTCCTTTGTATATCTATGTATATAAATATATATACATATGTATATGTATGCATGTACATGTGCGTCATTATGCTAGTCATCCTAATCAGATTATATCCGCCAAATGAAAGTTGCACATTAATAAATCATAAAATACACCCTTAGAATTTCTAGAGAGGGCAAAAAGTGCGATATATATGTATATATCTATCGTGTGTGTTTTATTAAATCACTTGCATGCATTTGCTTAAGCGCCAAATACATTACACGAACTTTTCCGCGAACATTCCCGTTATGTGATGTTTGTGCGAACTTTTCTCTCGTGTATGGTGGTGTTTGCCAGTTCGCGCAAAAGTTCGCCAAAAATCAAAATATTTTAATTTTTGGCGAACTTTTGCGCGAACTGTTCGTGTGTGTATGGCGAAATAGCTCATAATCGTAGTAATTTCTGAACGGAACAGACGTGCGCGGAAAAGTAAAATGGACAATAAAAAATTTCTGAGTGAATTTATTGAAATGTATAAATCTTTTCCATCATTTTGGCAAGTAAAAAGCAAAGATTATTGTAATAGAATTAAAAAGAATAATGATTATGCGACTTTAATCGAAAAATTAAAAGAAGTAGATCCTGATGCCACAAAGGATACATTCCATTCTTTGCACCAAATTCTTTTTTGCGATTTTCTTTCTTTTTTTTTACGCTTAATTGCCACAGCGAGCAATATTGCTGCAGCACAATTGTTGTCCGTGTTCATCGCTGTCTGAAAGAGAACTAATGTTCGGCCAAAAGTTCGTATGGTGGATGGCCAAAGCTGCGAACAAGATATCGGAATGTTCGCGGAAAAGTTCGTGTAATGTATTTGCCGCTTTACACGTTGCATTTCTTGCCTGCTGAAGTGTTGACTTTGTCTTTTACTCTATTCCTGCTTCGACAAAGGAAAATATATTTTAGGTTTGATGACTTTGCACTAATTCTTTTGGGCATAATTATTCAAAGGTTAAATTGTGTAGCCACGCATTTTTGGATCGAAAGCAAAAATATACCAAAAGCTAACAAGAAAACGTAGAAAGCCCTTCTAACCACACTTTTCCAAAGGCAGGAGAGTATACCACATAGTAGTCCCTACATAAGCACATAAGAAACAAGGATTATCGAAGCACACTTAAAGTCTTTGTTACTCTGTACCACATTCTATCCGATAGCACTATCTGCCAATTAAACAAGTAAAGAAAGGGCTGTCTTCGGTAATGCCGAAGGCTTTATACCTTTCATGAATACACGCCACTTTTTTAATTGTTCAATCGTTACTTATAAATGGTAAAAACTCTCCAAAGATATATATATATACTAGTATATCCGGTGGTCGAAAATCGACCACCTTAAATTAGTATAACTTATTAAATCCTATGTTCACCACTACCATCAGCGACATCTATAACCCAGTAGGAAAAGTCTTTGATTCGCAATGGCGTTGCAGTACAAATTGATTTTTTTGTGCATTCACAATGGTTTATGCTGTAATTAATATATAGTTTCGCATGTAGAGGTAGCCCACACCTTTTAAACGATACCTTACTTATTAATATTGGTTCGAAATGACAGCAAAAAATTAGGAGCAAACACAAAAAGACCTTACAGAAATAATATATATGATGATATATATATGGCGCGATATACAACAGTTATATCATCAACCTCCAATTTGTGGTGTGCCGCTTTGAAATTTTCCTACAAATTGGCGGGACCTACGGTTTTTCGCCGACTCCGTACGGCATCTACAAAGCAGATGAATTTTCGCTGAGAAGCCTTTCATGGCAGAAACACCCTCGGAGAGTTTGCCAAACCACTGCCGAGGGGCGACCCTATTTTGAAAAACCGATCTGCTGTTTCCGACAATTGATTAATACTCAAAAAACATGCTCTAGATATCTTTAAAACTGAAGGATTAGTTTGCGGACGGACTGACATGGCTAAATCGACTAAGCTTATCGCCCTGATCATTCCTGTGTCTCTATCTCTCATACTTACAAACATCGTACCATGTAATAAATAAAAAGTTCACTTCGTCCAATAGCTGCGTAACAGCTCAGATTTGTGGAGATATAGCTCTACTTTTAAATTTCAATTTACTAAAATAAAACGAAGTTATCATAAGTATGCAATTTTCAATTAAAAATCCATACATAGATAGTATGTATGTATATAGATATGTGCAATTAATTTTACTTTTTTCAACAAACAAACAAAAAAAGTTTTGGCACAAGCCTGCACACATTTTACGTGAAGTGATTACATTTTTTAAACAGATTGTCAAAAACCTGCAGGATTCCACACGATTTCCAATCATTCGCCGCAAGTATTGTTCACTTTCGCTATCATGCAGCGAATGACACAGAAAACTGATTTGCGGCTATGAGCCTACCTACTGTCATGCATAACAAACATATGTACATACATATGATTATAGACAAATATACATAGCCTTGCATACGTTGTTTGTATGTTTATGTGTATTAAAAAAAGCTAGATACATGCAACATGCCACACAAAGGATACGTACATATGTTGCAGCAACATTTAAGCGAAAAGGAAACTCACCACATTTGCGCTGCCTGACAAATATACATACATACTTGCACTAACAGGGGCATTTGAAGCGAATTATAGGGGTAAAGGGCGCATGCGCATCTCAACATAAGGAGGAAGAGGGCTAAAGTGAGTAAGCTAAAGGAGACGTGAGAGCATTTAGTACATTGATGTGAGCTGCCTTCCTGAGCGCATTGATGGTAAGAAGGTTGTTTTGAAATTTGGCGGTTTAATTACTAGAATTTTAGTTTATCGTTTAGTATTTTCTTTGCTTCCTTTTCTAGTGCATATCCTAAAGTTATCTTTTCTTTTACTCTGCTCTTCTTTGTATTATATTATTTTTTATTTGGTTTAATTTTTCTTTATTTTATTTAATTTTCCACCCACCCCCTAATTTCACTACATTTGTTTTTTTTTACTTTTATAGAATTTCTTTACCTTTCTTTGCTTTGTTTTATTTTATTTTCTTTTATTTTATTTTATTTTATTTTAATCTTTTTAATTTTATTTAATTTTATTTTATTTTTTTATTTAATTTAATTTTATTTTATTTTAATTTATTTTATTTTATTTTATTTAATTTAATTTAATTTAATTTAATTTAATTTAATTTAATTTTATTTTATTTTATTTTATTTTATTTTACTTTATTTTATTTTATTTTATTTTAATTTATTTTATTTTATTTTATTTTATTTTATTTTATTTAATTTTATTTTATTTTAATTTATTTTATTTTATTTTATTTTATTTTATTTTATTTTATTTTATTTTATTTTATTTTATTTTATTTTATTTTATTTTATTTTATTTTATTTTATTTTATTTTATTTTATTTTATTCTATTTTATTTTATTTTATTTTATTTTATTTTATTTTATTTTATTTTAATTTTTTTTATTTTATTTTTTTTATTTTATTTTAATTTATTTTATTTTATTTTATTTTATTTTATTTTATTTTATTTTATTTTATTTTATTTTATTTTATTTTATTTTATTTGATTTTATTTTATTTTATTTTATTTTATTTTATTTTATTTTATTTTATTTTATTTTATTTTATTTTATTTTATTTTATTTTATTTTATTTTATTTTATTTTATATTTAGACCTACACAAGTTTCTCTCTAACAACTAACTTTAAACTCATTTCTAAATTGTGCTTTGAACACTCTTCGTTAACTTAGTTTACTTTATTTAATCAACTCTCGGATGAATGTTGCAGCTACAATTTCACTGAACATGTTCGACCAACTGTTTATGCTTTACTCTAGCTCCCCTTGCTGCACTACAATACCGACACAACACATTTCTCGAACACACCCCTTCGTATCTAATCAATTTCAATGAGCATAAACAATTGGGCCAACTTACGAATTAACTAAAAGAGAATCGGCGAAAACCCGGCAAGCGAACATAACAATAACATACGCGGCGAAAACGAGCCCTTATACGTACGTAGCAATCATATAGGCGCGAGCTAACAACCGAAGTATGTGAATGCACGAGTTAAATGCTGTCGGCTGTCTAGTTAGAATTTCAGTTGGTTTGATTGAGAAAAAGCAAAAACGTTTAGTTTGAAGTGAACTATTCGGTAATGTTGACACGTTTCACGCGGAAGCGCTTTACGAAATTACATGGATTTTGTTCTAAAAAAGTATTATTTAGCAGAAGAAAGCTTTGTTGTGAACGAACGAATATCTATACGACAGAATTAGGTAACAGATTTGAGAAAAACAAAAGTGAAAATTTGAATGAAGTTTAATGTAAAATAAAAATTAAATTGCAAAATAAATCAAGCCATGAAATAACGCTCTGAATAAATATTAACAAACACGTGTTTGATTATTGCTGTGCTTGTGCGATTGGTATGAAAATAAACCAATATTCGAACGAAGCGTGGCACACTTTTAAGCGCTAGTATATGAAGCCAGCAAATTGTTGGTATGAAATAAATTATTTTATTGCAATATAATATTCCATATATAAAAGTACACAAGTGTTTTAGTGGTGTTTATATATTTCAAATACAAATACAATAACATACTTTCAGACGCTTAAGCTACTTACTGCCATATTTGCTGACGAAAACATATCATCGTCAATATTATTTTACTTGGAATAGTGAGTGTTTGTAACGTGTCGCAAGTTTGATGCCATGGTGCTATAAAAAACATATACAGTCAAACCTGTTTTTATGCGCAGCTTTTTTATGCGATTTTTTTTTGTGCGATTTTTTTTGTGCGGATTTCTTTTTTTGTGCGATTTTTTTTGTGCGATACTTTTTTTACACGGTACATATACAGGCAGTGTCAAAAAAAAGTGTACACCATAAAATTGCAATTTTCACCAATCATTTCTTCTTTTTGAATAATTTCGCAAATTTTTTATAAAATTATTCATTAAAATACAGTTTGTGCTTTTAAATTTAAAGCTCAGAAGTTTGTTCGAAGTTCAGGAAAATTCGACAAACTTTCAACAAAATTTCAAACTTTTTGCACAAAATTTTTAGATTTTTTTCGAGTATGCAGTTTTGTAGCTCGTTGAATTTTACAAGTCTTAAGCCACTCACAAAACTATTTGATTTTTGACAATTTATTTTCTAGCCATCCTCTGCATTTTCTTCAATACAAATTTATTTTATGTTTTTCGAACGTACATACATATAAATTCGTATAGAAAAAATGTGTACTTATCACAAAGAATAAATAATTGGTGAAAATTTCAATTTTATGGTGTACACTTTCTTTTGACACTGACTGTATGTTTACTAAAACGTTAGGCCAGTTCTAACGGTTTTACAAAGTTTTTGTTCCTAAAATGCATTAACGGAATTTCATTACCTAAACATTTTTCTATAAACAATTTTAGTATAGTGTGGATTTTTAAAGTGCGTGCATTCAGAAAAATTGTCGGACAATAAAAGTGTGATTAACCAATCAGGTTTTTGAAAATAATATTGCCATTATATTTTTTAATTTAACTACATGTAAAATGCGTTCAATAAAAAAAACAAATAAAAGAAAATCTATTTCATTGGAAATAAAAAAATCAATACTAAGAAAAATAGCAGCCGGTGAAGGTTCCACAGCCCTAGGAAAAGAGTTTAAATTATCTGAGTCCACTATAAGGGCTATAAGAAAACGTGCAAGTAAAATTAATCAAACATATGACTATGCAACAAAAGAAAGTGGCAAAAACGCTTCATATTCAAGAAGCCATTTATTAGAAAAAACGGAAAAAGCGCTCATAGTTTGGATCACTGACGTAACTCGAAAGCGAGCCCCTATTGCGGGAGATTTAATTAAGGAGAAGGCTAAACACTTTTTCAACATGCTGCAAGATTCAGAACCATCTACATCGTCATCCAGAGTTCAGCATAAAAATTTTCCTGCCAGTAATGGGTGGTTAAATGGATTTTTACGGCGCCACGAACTCCACAGTGTAAAATTGCATGGCGAGACAGCGTCTGCTGATGAAGCTGCAGCAAAAAACTACTCCGAAGAGCTATCCAAAATTATTGCTGAAGGTGGTTATTTCCCCGACCAAGTGTTTAATGCGGACGAAACCGGATTATTTTGGAAAAAGATGCCTTCTCGAACCTTCATCGCCAAATCTGAAAAAGTTGCAAGTGGATTTAAAGCAGCTAAAGATCGGGTGACATTCCTTCTCTGCAGTAACGCATCTGGGGCGAAAATCTTAAAACCGCTTTTGTTAAACAAAGCTTTGCGTCCCCGTGCGTTTAAAGATATAAATATAAATGATCTTCCACTGCATTTCATGGCCAATAAAAAAGCATGGGTTACATCAGCTGTCTTTACAAAATGGTTCCACGATTGCTTCGTACCGGAAGTTGAACAATATTTAACCGATATGGGACTTCCATTCAAAGTTTTTCTTATTGTTGACAATGCCCCCAGTCATCCTAACATAGAGCACCCTAACGTAAAAGTTGTGTTTTTACCACCAAATACTACAAGCTTGATACAACCCTTGGATCAAGGCATAATAGCAACATTCAAAAAATACTATGTGAAACGCACTTTTAGGTACGTTTTGGAAAAACTGGAAAGCGATGGTACAAGCCTGATGGAAATCTGGAAAAATTTTTCCATTCTTAACTGTATAAACCACGCCACTGCTGCAATTGGTCAAATAAAGCAGCACACTTTAAACTCTTGCTGGAAAGCGATCTGGCCAGAATGTGTCCGTGGTAGAAATGCCAATGAAAGTAGTTCCACACTATCATCTGAAATAATAGAGCTAGCACGTAATATTTCTGGGGAAGGTTTTGACACTTTCAGCGAAAGTGATATTAACGAAATGATTGCTGACGAGGCACTAGCTGATAACGTTATTATCAATAATTTAACAGAACGGGAAGATTTGCAAGAACCGGAGTGTTTGACTGCGGATAATATATATGAAGGGCTGCAGCTTTCCAAAAAGTTGGAAAATCATTTTAATAAAATAGATCAAAATTCGGAAAGAACTTCAAAATTGCAAAAAGGTCTTACAACATGTATGTCAGGCTATCGAAAAATGTATGAACAACTGACCATGCAACCATCATCCCAAAAACTTATCACCGACTATATGACAACACGAAGTAAATCAGCCTCAAGTGACGAAAGTGCCAACGAAGCAGTTTATAGCGAAAGTATACGAGTATTGGACTCCGAAGAAAGTGACAACGAAGCATTTTGTGGCGGAAGTACACGAGTTTTAGACTCCGAAGAATGGTGACCACCATACTGAGTATTTTTCTTGAGTTTTAAATTAATCTCTTTATATACTATTACTGATACTAATAATTTGTATGCGTTTTTTCGATAAATGAAATTGTTTAAGTTGAAATTACAAGAAAATATATATTTGTTTTTAGCATTAATATGCAAAATCTATTTTTTTATTTGGATTGGAAATGTGCGCTATGCAATTTTATAGGTTGGTACTTTTTTCTAAGGGCAACTTTTTTTATACGATCCCGATCCATCGCACAAAAAAAGGTTTTTTTCAAAATTATTCGAAACATGACTTTTTGTAGCTAATTTTGAGTTTTGGGCAACATTTTTTTTGTGCGATTTTTTTTACACGGTCCCTATCCCCCGCATAAAAACAGGTTTGACTGTATTTGTATACATGTGCAGGCGATAGTACTGTCAGTTGGCAGTTTTGAAGCTGAATGCGGATCTGTGAAGAATGATATTACCAAAATAAATATACAAAAAATAAAGAAAAGATAATATACTTGAAAAATATACGTTTGTTAATTGATTGTTTGTGTATTAATGTGCATACATACAAACATACGTTGAAGTGTGTGTGCGTGTGGATTGTGAAAACTGAAGTGTATACGTATGAAAAGGGTCTAAACTAATACTGTGCCCGTATCACAAAATATCTTGGATAATATTACAATACTCATACCGCGTGTGTGATTTTGCGCCTAAAAGCAAACTATTAAATTTTTGATTTTTAACTTAGACTTGAGAATTGTAACCTGCCGTAGCTGAAACTATTTCCCGTGGGGAAAGAAAGTAAGTGATTATTTAGTAAACTAACAAAAATCAAAATCTTACAAATAATATAAGCAAAACTTGAATACTTTGAAACAACAAAAAATGCATAAGTTGTGGACTTAGCTCAAGTTGGGCAACCAGTTATATTGCATGCATACTTTTGCGCGTGAATAATTTTGTTTCTTGCTATTGGGAATAAATACATATGTACCTATGTGCCCATTTCTGCTGCAAATTAGCTGACGGGACCTGCTCGAATGCTGTCTGCGAAATTAGGAGCAATGCTGAGAGATAACCTAGTTTTAAAAAGATTTTCTTAACCTATTGCGAGGCTTGAACCTTGGTCCATCGGGATTGTACAGTCATGGAAAACTTATGTGTGTCGCATTTCCTTTCTTTGCCCTAATAAGAACGGCAGTAGTAGCTTGGTAAAGGAAGATTAAAAAAAGCCTTCTTCTTCTTGACACAGACGAGTAAACACGAAACGTTTAACTAGCTCTTACTTTAGAGATGGATAAGCGATTCGAAGCTTCACACTATAAAAGCTCGAGAGAGCAGAAATGCTATAAGGATGCGGAGATTTAAAACAGTGATATTGTTATTACTTGTGTTCAAATTAGCTAAATTTTTGGCAAGAAATATTACATACACACCAATGAAAAAAGAATTTTCCTTGGAATATATTTATACAAGTATTGGCTTCGAAAATAGAAAAGTGAAAAGCGCCATGCGCACTTTCAAAAAATTTATTTGCGTCGAATTTTGCTTAGATCTCGTATAATGAGTGAGAAAAGTTGCACGGTAAAAATTTCACAACAAAAAAATTTGTCTGGAGGAGACGGTCGAGAGGTACGTTTCATCGTTAAAAAAAATACACAAAAAAAATTGCAATTTATTTGTGTTATCGATAGAATTTTCCAATATGAATCTCTGCATAGTAGCTTTATGGTTTCGGCTTAACACAGAAATACCTTCTCCGCCCACTATATTTGTATGAGAGGAAGAGTCTGAGTTTTCGCCTTTTAAATTCACCATAGAATTGGAACTTGATTTGACCTTTACGACTAGTAGTCCAAAACGCAGCTAATTTATTTCACGCCTGGCTTTGCGTCTAAAAAAATTTAACGATTCTCTACTATGGGATTTTTAAAACAAAATTCTTCGTGGTTGAAATGAAATTTTTCAGTATATTTTCTTTCGTTTCCTTTCTTAGAACATTCGACTTCACATACTTTACTTCTAACCTTTCGTGGTTACATATAAATACAAATATTCTTTTGCGAACCCAAATAGGCACCTGAATTGCATTTGTTCAGGTACAGTTTTTGATATTTTGGCTAGTCACGTATATAGTACATACGTATGTACGTTAGGGTGTTTAATTTTTGCAAAGTTTTTTTTTTTTTGGATTTGCAAAATTATTACCTGCATGTAGAAGTAAAAGTTAACAACATTTTTTAGCACTTAATATTAAAAGGAACAGAAATTTGTATTTTAAATTTAAAAAAAGTTTTCGTTTTCAAATTTGCGAGAAATATCTCGACCTTCGTACTTTCAAACTTTCACGGAGCTTTCATCACATTGTCGACGAAATGTTAAATCATTTTTATCAAAATCTAGACTAGCAATGCTTGACCTCTGAACCTTCACAGCATTCTGTTTTTCGCCCAATCTAATATGCCTTGGTGTATCCTTGATTATTTATTTCCAAGTCTAAATGTCATGCACTTATTTTTGGTTCTTGTTTTGTTTACGTGGCGACATAACAATTCCATACCACAAGTCTGGTTTTATGTTTATTTCAATTTATTTTCTAGCCGCCCATTGCTTGTTTTCATTTTATTTGTATTGTTGGTTCCTTTTAATGTTGTCAACCATTTCACCGAAAACAGACAGCTTAAATTCCATTAGTATTATTTGCTTCACCCTCATTGATTCACTTACATATATTTTTGTATACCCTACAGTGAAAAGAAATAGTTGAAAACTATATCGCAATTGATCAAAACTTAAGTTTTTAGTTTTTACCAGATTTGTTTTTTATTGAAATAGCTTGATACCTGTCATAAAGTAATAGTTGTCAAATAATTTTTGGGTGACTTTCTGTGAAGTTTCTGCTCTGCAGGGTATTTTCCTTAACACAACCAAGGAAGTAGAATAAAAGTAGCATTTATTTTCCAAAGTACAGACTTTTACGAAAACACTTTGAAGTATTCTAATTAACATAAACAAAGTTTGTTGTTGGTTTTTAGAGTCTGTTAATTTTACATATTTTTGTAAGTTTAGTGACCTCAAGACCAATAATTCTAGTCAATTATTATTTTAAATTTTTAAGGAAATTTTTATATCAGAGGAAAATTGCATTGTGACGTCACAGGGCATCATAGCTTTATTGTTAGAGTATTCTAACAACGGCTTTCGGTGCTGTATATCCCTTTGTCCGAAAAGTGGTCTGATGATGAAACATGTCATCCATCGATGTGTGCAAATCTTTGCAACTTTTCTCTAATCTCAATTTTTCCTCAAAAATGGGAAATAATAATTGACTAAGAATCAGTATTAACTGGTCTTGAGCTCACAAAACTTAGAAAAATATACAAAAAAAAAAATGGCAAACATTTTCTCTGCTTATTTCTATAGCCAGCTGATCTAGTACACAGGGTATTATAGTTTTGATCATAAAACGGTGGTTTGTAGCTTTAGAATATAATAGAGATAGATATAGAGTTCCATATAACAAAGTTCTTATAATAACAGAAAAGTCCGTCCGTCCTTGGACACGATAATTTGAGTAAAAATTGTGATATTTGAATGCTATTTGGTACACACATTACTTTACGGGTCCCTACGATTGCTATTTAAACTAGGAGAAGTGTAACCACTCCCCTTTTTATGATATCGAAAATTTCGGAAAACGTATAAAATTTATTTATTTAATAACAAAAGCAGCTATAATTATCACATTTGCTAGACTTTTTTAATTGATCATTCCATGTTAGATTTTACGAAATTTCAGGAAAGGGGCGTGGCGGCCCCACATATACATAAGTGAACAAATTTTCAAACTGTTAAATACTTCAGAACCGTCAAGACAAAGTAACGAAGCTTGACCGGAGGCATACTCTTTTTGTTTTACATACATCCATAGCAAATAAGGTACATCTACCATGCCTAATTTTTCATAAAAACTATCTAAAACGGAGGTAGAAAAACTGGTCATATCTGATTGACTGATACTACCTGTAATGAGCATACGTAAATTTTTTTTTATTCTCTTTGAGATTTTCGAAAAATTTGCGCCCACTAAGAAGTTAAGCAGTTTTCAAATTCGACAGTTCATATTGAGAACCGTTTACGATAGCACGACGAAACTTAATACAAGGTGAAGCATAGACGTGTGTAGTACGCCCACGGAAAGTAAGCAAAATCTGTGAAGGATCACAGCCATGTTTGTACTAAAGTTTTCTAGAAGTGATATAATAAGACAGAGTATGCCATATCTCCAGTTGATAGAAAGCTAAATTTATTGACCCGGTGATATTTGGAGTGTTTAATTTTTTTTAAGACTCGCAAATTTACACCGCCTCGCCCACTTATGAATGAACAAAATATTAAATTTTGTCTATTACTAACATAGGAACGGTCCGCCTCCAAAGGACTCACAAATATTATAACATGCATCCTAAGAAGATTAAATATATATCAAACTATCCTTAATCTGAGCGCAAACATTACGTATTGGAAAATTATATAGCCTGGGGACGGGCTACATGCCACTTTTCATTAACCATTTATACACTGTGTCGTACACAGCGATCTCTTGAAGCAACTGTTAAAGTTTTTCTAGAGATCGATGATGACCTTTAAATGTTGAGCATGAACTTTCGCAATTTTTTTTTATTCATTTGCAACACATTTTGACTTTTTATCCTGAAACATTTGCTGCCATCTAAAAGCGGCAGGATACAACAAATTTGTGAACATTGTGCTTATCTAAGTTGATTCATAATCAATTGCGAGGATTCTTCTTCTCTTTGCTGTTGTGGTTTAGTTCAGTTTGTTTTGTTTTTTATGTGCATGGATTATTGGCATGAATTGATGCCATCTGAACCGACAAGCGAAGTATTTATGCCAATTTCCCAATTGATTGCTATGCCTAAGTCTGGCTGATAATCTACTTTTTTGTTGTATTCATCTTCATGTCTGGGAAGCTCATGTTCTATTGATCTATGAGTCTTACTTTTAAGATACAAGTGGTTTAATAGAAAATGTATACAACTTCTTTTTCAGTCACATTGATTTTGATATCTCTCTGTTTCTTTGTTCCTATCGTCCATAGCTAAAACATTTTTTTTAGCGATTTTATAAAGCACTACAATAACTTAGTTATTATATTGTGCTCAAAGTTGTATAATGATTAAACGGCGGTCTTTGATGTCTTTGAACCTCACTTTTAAAACAAAAATCTATGAAATAGTCCGCGTGACAGGGATTTAATACAAAATTGACGCGGACCATAGCTTTTTTGGTTTGGCATGAAAGGGTAAAATAATAATGGCATACCATTTAAAGCGCACTTTTTTTTATTTATTTCGGTACTGGTAGTATCTGTACCGGAATCCGCCAAAAAAATTCAATTTTGTTAAAAAAAAGTTTTTGTTGCATACAAATGCATCACAAAAAACTACTTATTCGGGAAAACGACGGCATTTACAAAAAAAAACTGTTAAGACACTTTTGATGGAGAATCACCCCGACAACTAACTGTGTAAGAAAATTTTTGGACAGATGTTATCACTACCGAAATAATTAAAAAAAGAAAAAAACTGCACTTTAAATGGCTGCAGAAAAGTATGCTCTGCGTATTTTTGGATTATTTTTTACCTTTTTTTTAGGCTTTCATGCCTATTAATAGGAGAGATAGATAAACCAAAAAAACCTATGCAAAATCTTTCGTTCGTTTTCTCAATTTAAATTCTCTATCACATATCCGTATGTATGTTTACAATAAAATGAGCGCTATATCCAGACATACTTCGCTTTTGCTTTCATGTCTATAATTATTTGTTCTTTTCAGAATGACTTTAATTGTATGTATTACTTTAGGTTGTTTGTAGTCTTTCGTTTTCATAATTCTATCACTATTATTTTCTGTAATTGGATAAAATTAAGATTGATTGATTTGTTTGTTGTTGGTGGAATATGTGGTTAGCTAAAGTTTTTGTTATTCTAAGAACTATTGTTTGACTATAATCACAAGTGCATTTGCTGGAGAAAACGAAATCAAAAACATATGAAATCATTTATTATTCATTACGTCTTAAATAATGTTATTGCTATCAAACTAAGATGTTATTGTAACAATGGTAGTAAAGGTATGCTCTACATTTCGGTTTTGTTGCGCAATCGATTCCTCTTTTATTCTTAGAAATTGGATGTACTAAAATCTATATCGATTAAAATTCTTGTTATGTCGATATATCAATGAAAAAGTAGCCTACTCTAACTGAGCCACTTATCATATTCATACAATTTATACAAAATAAACGTGAAAGGTATGTGTTTAGTAATGGTATTAAAATACTGGCATCAACAGTATACAACTGGTGATAGACACGGAAGTTCGGGTTCAAATCCTCGCTGAAAAAGTGAATATCTATACATACATATGTACAGTGATACCACCTAAAGATATGAGAGTTTTACCCCGCTCTGTATATTGTTTTAGTAATATATCTCATAATTAATCACAACAAAGTAAAAAATACAATATAGTAAGTCAAGCCCGTAGCATGGAAGTCTACTGTGAGAGGAGCAGTAGTGTGGGGTGAATCAACTCCAATCAGGCCTAAGGTCTTCATAATTTCATAGGTTTATCGCTACAAATATCATTAATCGAAACAAAAGTAATGCCGAGTTGTAACGTATTGAAACCCCAAATTATCTGGATTCTGGGCAGATCCTCCTTTTTATAGCTTTCTTGAAGAAGCAGTGTAAGAATGAGAAGAAGAAGAAGAGATCGCCCCATAGGTATAATTAAATTAATGTCTGTAAATGAGGCTAAGAAGAAAATGTTTTTTTTTTTTTACTTGTTTGAAACTATGTCTAGGGAACCAGATCTTAAAATATGTTCGACAGCCGTTAAGAACCACAAACACAATAATCTATATTAATATTTATAGTTCCATTGGTCTTTTGTCCAAATTCCAACTAGTTTAAAAAATATGGTCACTTAGCATTTGGACATTTTTCTACATACCCAATCAAAAGAAAGACATACTTATGCTTACTTTCAGGGAGTGTTCCCTTGGTAAATACCGCAACTATAACATAAAACTTTTATGAAACCTATTCAGGGGAGGCTACTTAGTTGACATTTCGAAAATATAGAACTCAAGAAAACTGAACAGAAGATATTTAACCAAAACATAAATATTTAAAAAAAATTACTTAAATAGCAATAGAAACTTCATCTAAACTCATGGTGTAATCAACAAGGTGAAGTAAGCTGTCAGTTGTCCCGATCGAAATTCTTGTTTGTTCTGGCTATTTGAAAATTTTGAAACAATCTTGTCCCCGCAAACAGTGTTGTTTTTCTGCAAGGTGTTACTTTTTTTAGATTTTTACCTGAATGGATGAGGAATTTCTGGTACGATAAATATCTTAAGGCATGTGTAAAAAATGGAGACGCATAGAGCTCGGACCAGTCTTGGGTAGCAATTAATTGGTTGAGCAAATCAATATTCGCCTTATAAAATTATTTTGTTTGCGAGCGAGATCATATTTCCCAATAACTAGTGTTAGTTTGTACAGAATCGAGTGCAATCTTAAGCGTGAGGTGCAAGGGATCTTTAGGTAAAGATAACGGTGATTTTCGACTGAGACCTAAACTGATCTAATTGTCTAATTTTCATATCCTAAGAAAACCCATAAATTAAAATATCATTCCAGTGCGACCATATTAATTTTTTTAGCTGTGCAACTCTTTTTTTATTGCAATCAGGATATTTTTTTTAAATCCAATACCAAAAACGGCAAAAACTGTTTGGCGTATTACCCCATTTTCCCTTTACAAAACACATCCCTACCGTTTCAGATAGTTTTTGTTTTCTTGCTCTTTTTATTTACTTCACTTTGTGATTGTACTATGATCTAAACTCTGGAATTTTAAAGTATAACAACTCGCACTGTCTAGGAAATGCCACAAAAAATAAACTATGTGTGAGTGTACTATGAGGAGCCCCAGCAAAAATTTGTTGTAAAATTAGTTTTTTGAAAGCGAAAGTATGTAAATAATAGTCATCAATGCTTTTGTTACACCACTCGCTCAACGACGGCAATAAGAGCTCATTACTCGTATATAATAGAAGCGCAAGAGTTCAGTACTACAATTTGACTAAATGGTTTGTATTTATCCGGTGCTAGTTACCCCAAAAAGAGAATCAGCAAACCAGTGTTACATAAGCGTACAAATGTAATTTATTTATTTATTTATTTATTGCGGAGTCTACAGAATGAATAATTCTTTCAGACTAAATATGAAAAGTACATAAGTAGTATCCATGGAATCAATTATTTACAGTTTAAAAATTAAAACGTATTACCAAAATAAACATAAAATCATACGAATTAGACTATTAAACATAGTAGGTCAAGCAAGTTTCAGTGTAATATACGTATATTTAACAATATTAGCTCAGTAGGGAGCAGATGCGTAGTGCCCAGAAGGGTGCGCATGTGCCAGGAAGGACTCTGTAGAATAAGCTCTGATAGGTAGTACCCAGATTATAAACTGCCCATAGCATGGCAGGACGTGATCCAATCGAAGTATTGATGATTATTTCTGCTCTCCTTAAACTAGTCCGAAAAAGTGCTAAATTTGGATCAATGAAAATTCATGTTGTCGGGGAATACTGCCCATAATTGGAAAAGTTCTAGAAGTGACTAAATTTTTTTTACTAATACCTTCTGTCCTACTAGTTTTGATAAAGTTTACAACTTGTTGGTTTGACTGCTAATGTACATATATACATACATATACATATATGTGTAGTGTACATACTAGCAAATAAGGACTTGAACTTTCCACTATCAACTCAAAAACCATTAACGTCAAAGGCATGACTCATTTGAATTTCTAATTACTTTTACTACTTATCTTTTTTTTTTTTGCTGTTGCATTTTAAACACAAATTTACGTTTTTCATTTATTTGTCTTGAACTGTTATTTCATTTTCTTCACCTACTTATTTAGACAATGGTGTAAGTTTCCAAGCGAATATGTGCAGCCTGTTTGTCCTTGAAGGTAAACAATTTAGCGTTCTTGGCACATAAGCGTCTTTAATGTTTTACGTTCGTGTACTTAAAGACCTATTTACATATAAACGTGTTTATTTCGTATAATTTTGTGCGCTAGAATATGGTTGAAGCGTCTGGCGTTAAGACTTGTCTAAGAGAAGCGAATAACGAAAAACTTTATGTATGCAAATTGGTAGTAGAAGGCAATCAACGCTGGCTAAATATGAAAATATAGAAATTTCGGAAAACTCTGTATAGCTTTCATGCTAAGTACTTACATATTTGTATACGAGCTTTATTTACATAAATTTCTTAGGAAGACTGCCATGCTTTTTTTCGTTGTGTTTTTGTTTGTTTTTAATTAAATTTTAAAAGGAAATACATATGTACATATTTTTAGATTTCGTTAAAGAAACGTATGAAGTTGAAATTATGTTGGTAACATATACAAAAAATCTTCGAATTAGCACCAAAATAAAATATGGCTAATGAACACCATTTGCCCCTGCCCAATAGTCAAGTCACTTACAGGAATTTGCCAACAATTTCCGATAACAAAGTCCGTTAAAAATTAACTGATTACCTTCAGCAAAAATTATAATTCATTATGCAATCGACTTAGTTAGGTTCAAGGACAGGTTTGTAATTGTAGTAAAATGCTGATTTCTTACAAAGTTTCTTATAAAAAAAAAGAGTTTTTCACAATTCTCAAAGTATTTGGCTTTGTTTTGAGGAATAATAAGTCAGGCTAGAAGTTTACCTTAACACTGTAAAGAAGTTAACCGTAAACTGCACTAAGACGGGACAGCATTGGGGTTGCCGAGAAAAATTTAGCTGACTTTTGCGTCTGCTCTTGAATTTGCAATCAGTTCCAGCACTCTCTGATTTGACCAACGAAGCCAGAATTAGAAAATTGTTGAAATATTTTATGGAGTTTCTGTTCAGGTCAAACTAAATCTACATTGTCACTGAGCAGACAAAGCAACAAAATATGTTTAGACTTTCTTTTAGTTTACTTTTACTATGATCAAGATACTAGATATATAATAACTCAATATTTTTTGATGTCTTATGTGAGTCTACCTCACCCTCGTTACAATCAGTAATGGTTGTTTGAAGTAGATATGTTAAGAGTCGAATACCTTTGCTGTGATAGAACTAACACGATTTTCGAAATATTGTTTGTCAAATTTATTAAGCGATCGATGATATGACACATTTTGTAGCAAAACAGCTCGGTATATCATCATGCTTTATCTACGCATACTCGTACTAAAATGCTAAAAAATATTTATAATAAATGTCAATTGCACTCTTGTGGCCACTAACGAAATAAATATGGCAATGTTTATGTGCTAGAAGGAATTAATTAAATTCAGTAAATTTGAATGTGTGATTAAAATTGTTTGCTTGTTATTATTTTAATTCATTATCCGCAGCTGTTATAAACGTATGCACGGTTGCACAATTATAGAATAATAAATCCATAAAAGCAGTTTAAAAAATTTTAATTGAGTTTTTAAAAGTGGGGCAGTGAAGCATTCATAATATTTTATATAATAACAAGTAAGGAAGTCTAAGTTCGGGTGAACCGAACATTAAATACCCAGCGTTAGTTTTCAAAAAAAGGGGCCGTGGTTTTCATCCGATTTCGCCCATTTTAAAAACCAATCTATTCCGAGCATAAACAATAGCGTATTTGGGGGGCGCGACCACGCCCCTTGCTTATAAAGCTTTAACCGCTTACATGAGCCAAAAGTACTCAATCGATCTTTTCAAGGGTTATACCATGTCCTATATATAACTTTGGAAAAGAAGGCGTGCCATGCCCATAACTTTTAACGTATTTTGTGAAATTTTTGATATACGGATATATGTGTTCATTAATCAATATTTACATAATTTTAAAAAAGTAGGTGGTGGCACGCCCATGGATTTTATTATGTTGTTTGTCCCTATTTGAAGATCAGTTTTCATTGCAGATCTTTATGATACTTTCACAGTGGCTTGTTAATAGTGAAATTTTGATATTTTGTTTATTCACTTGTGGGCGGTGCAACGCCCATTTTTAAAAATATTACCAAAAAACCTTTAAACATCACTAATAACATCATCAGTTGAATGAGGGTACTAAATTTTAACATTATATCTTTATCAGTTAAACAGATATTGCATATTCCGGTTTCCTAACTCTCGTTTAGAGAACTTTAGTCCAAAAGTGGGCGTGGTCGTTCACATAATGTAAACAATATGAAAATTGATGTATGTACCAAATTATATTATTATAGCGGTATCAGTTAATTAGATATGGACTTTTCAATATTTCCACCTCCTTTCAATATAACTTTTATGAAAAAGTAGGCGTGGTCGAAAAGCGATTTCGTTTATTTTCTATAGCTGAATTTAACACAACAATAGTATGCCCTCTACAAAATTTCTTTATACTAGCACAAACTGTTCTGAAGTTATTGAGAGTCAAAATTTGAAAATTTCTCAAAATATATGTGGGCGGTGCCACGCCCCTTTTCCAAAAATTTGATAAAATCGGCCTTAGAACATCGAAATCAATATATATGGCAAATTTTATCATTGTATCTGCTTCTAATATTGAATTAACCCGTTTTGTACGTTTTTCGAAATTTTCGATATCGAAAAAGGGGGCGTGGTTATGGTCCGATTTTACCCATTTTCAATACCAATCTATTCTGAACCCAAATAAGTACGCATGCCGAATTTGGTGAAGATATCTCATTATTTGCTCAAGTTATCGTGTTAACGGACAGACGGACGGACAGACGGCTCAATCAAATTTTTTTTCGATCCTGATCATATTGATATATGGAAGTCTATATCTATCTCGATTCCTTTATACCTGTACAACCAACCGTTATCCCAACAAAGTTATAATACCCTTGTACTAGTACTAGTACACTGGGTATAAAAAAGGACCAGGTGAAATTACTCGTTGCTTTCAAAAGCTATTTCGTGTAGGACATACGAAGGTCGGACTTAAAATTAACAGGTGTTAAAATACGTACCACCGACTAAAGTCCATGGATATGTATTTATACATATGTATGTATGTTTATTAAAATATTGTTAATTTAACTCCTGGTGAGAAGTTTATAATTTTGATAAAAATTAGCTGAACTCTTCTGAATATTCTACAAGGTCTTTCAATTTTATTTTCAGTAATTCATTTTCACAAGAAATCATCGAAATTATTAAAAACCTTGTAATTCTTGCTGAAGCTTGCAATTTTCATAATGGCTCATTTGGATGCTAAGTTATTTTCTTTTTTATTTAGTTTATTGATATTAAATAGATCGGAAAAGCTGGAAAATCCATATCATTAATTAAATCGATTGGATTAATCCATTTACTAAAATGTTTTTATTAGAATTCTATTTCATTTGTAAGTTCCTTAAACTGTATGTTTATTTTGTTTATTATTCAAATTAAAATAAAAATCAGTTAATTGTAAATATTAGAAAACGAGTCACCACAATATGTGTGATAATTGCTTGAACTTTTAACAGTAAAATAAATATTTATTACAAACATAATTTTTTTTTTTTTCATTTATTCAGACTGTGCATTTCCCCACCATGGTAAATATTTATTTTCTGCAATATTAAATGTATATCAAGCCCAATACATACATATGCACAAATTAGGGTGGCTACTATAATGGCTGTATAATTAACATCATATTAACATTAGACTGAGTGATAAAAATGGAATTACAAAAGGGAGAGAATGGGAAAGATTATATCAGGAAATCAAAGAGGAAATGAGTAGGGGAAAAGAGAATGTTTTTAGATCCAACCAAGCAATTTGTTTGAAAGGTTGGGCCTTTAGATTGCTGACTTTTTGCTAAGGATAATTAACTTTTTAATTTAAAAGTACCTGGGTGACTGATACTTGCTCGGTATTTTTCGAATTTTCCGCATAATCTTACTTACAAAGAGCATAAATTTCCAAAATAGATTTCCAAAATATCGAACACTAACCACAAAAAGTCACTTAACATACATTGGCGACACCTGCTGTGTATTAAATATTCTGGTTGGTATACGCCCTAAAATACCTTTCATTTGATACCCATATTGGCATATATTTAAAAAAAATCGGAAAGGTGGCAACCCTCTAAGCTTCCTTTAGTGGCAACATCCAAGTAGAAAATCTAAGAAGGAAGCATACTATCCATCTCCCAAATTTCATCGAAATCAGTTTAGCCTTTCCCGGGACAGTGGTCGATATCTGAAGGAATAAATAAAATGCGTTCCGGTGGCAACCCTAGGTGGCAATCCTATTCGAAAATATTTTCGTTGATATACACCCTAAAATACCTTTCATTTGATACCCATATTTCCATATATTGCTTAATATTAAAAAAAATTGATATAGGTGGCAACCCTAAGGACCACCCCAAGTGGCAACACCAAAGTAGAAAGTCTTAAAACAAAGCATAGTACCTGTGTACCAAATTTCACTAAAATCGGTGAAGTCGTTCGGGAGATAGTAGTGGATATACAAATATGCAAATATACAAGAATAAGTCGTTTAAAGTTATAAGATATATAATTATAGAACTGATAGTATAGATTGTTATAGGATACTAAAACTCTGTTTTAATAAATATTTGGTGTATCAGAAAGTAAAAACAAATTCTTATTACCAAAGTTGTATACCCCTTAGAAACAAGAAAAATTTAGAGAATCAGAGATGACTTGGCCTCGTGCAAGTAATAGATATAAGAGCCACCCAAATATAAATATACATACATCTATATTTGAATGGCTTGCCTGTTCTAATAAATAAAATGCATGTGCAAATACATATATTTAAATAAACAAATGATTTAATTTATTTATTTTTTGCGAGATTTACATTTACAATTTTTTGATGGTCATTGCACATTAAATGACTCGCATTATCTTTTAGATTTGAATGTAATTTTTAGCCGCAAATTATCAAATATTTCACGAATTATTTGCGTTAATAGCACATTTATTATTATTTTATAGCACATATGTATTATTTAAAGGTGGCTAGCTGATAATACTAATATTAGTTTGTTTATACAAATGAGCTTTTCAAATGTGGTAGTAACGGATCAAATATAGATATTTTTAGAAAATGTATTAAAATTAAATGCCGTGCATTTCAGTGCAATTATTTACAAATATTTCAAATTTTGCAAATTACTTCTGGTACCTATATAGTGTATATGATATAAAGATATGTCACAAATACACAAACCTTAGCACATTATGATGAGCTTCAAAAAAAAACAAAAAAAACATAAAAAAAAAATCAACAGATCGAAATTTTCCGATCTCATCCATTGTCACTAACTAATTCCTCCTCCACTCAATTGAGTTGAACCAGCACTCCCACGATTTCGTCATGGTACCTACTAAGTGCAGTTGATAGGACTACGAGTATCCATAACTGAATAAAATACATTGCATGTATGTATAATGTATGTACATTGTACATATGTAAGAAAGCTTGTTGCAAAATATTCATAACTTCCTTAAGATGACATCAAAGTGAGGTTATGCATAATTCAAACAAAATTCAATAGAATAAGTTCACCTGTCAACTAAAAATTAATTTAACATTTTATTGTCTTCATAATAATTTATACTTTGAAGTTTTGAAATGCCCACCGGGTATTTCATTATTTAGTGACGTTATCTATAGATGAATATCATTAAATATAGGAAATAATTAGAAGCGCCGAAAGCAACAGTACTAGTGAGCCTCTAAAGTAAGGCACATATTTTATTATCCATGAAACCAAAGCTTTTCAATAACTTTTTGCACCTTTTAACATTTTTTAATTTTGAAGGTCGCATGAAATGCCAAAAAGTTGTGCTGTCAATAAATAATTTTCTCTCCATTCCTGCATTCTGTAGACAGGTTTGTAATCGTTTTTATCCGCTTCCAACAACTTTGATATCTTAGCCCCTTTTTGATACTTATTGATTGTTTGGTAACCCTGCAGAAAACTGACGAATTAGTGAGTAAAAGTTCTGATTTAAAACTAGTTATAAAGTGCTTTACACGAACTAGTTTGAAAGTAGCTAGTTCACTAGTTAAAAAACCCTCAGTTGAACAACCCATGGAATTTCGAATTGTATCTGCAGAAAAACTGGCTCTATTGACAACGTCATTTAACTAAAAGTATTCGAAATCTATTGTCGGATAGGAACTCGATACGCTCCGTTGCGCTCTTGTGTTACATGGCCGATTGGCGAAAGAGCGATTTGTTTAACCCTGCTAGACCAAGTCATTAATTTTTTGGTGCTATCGCAAGTTCCAATGGGGTAGTTCAGATCTATAGCAACGTATCAGCAGAATCAGAGTATTTTCTCGACATCGCATAAATAAAAGTTTACCTCAAATCAAAAGCAACAAAAGCTTTTGTAGCTGCATCCATAAAGTGGTCAAAGACGTAGTTCACTTGAAAGCATCAATAAGGCAAACGCACAGAAAACAAAAGGTTGGTAGAGAAAAATATGAAGCAAAAAAGTTAAGAAGGCAAAAAAAAATCTAATAAGAAAAGAAAGAAATTGGAAGTTTATTAAACAAAGAAAGTAGTACATATATATTAAGGGTTAATATTTCCTTTGGCTGTATGCGGTTGGCGGCTAGGTCTTATGACCTGCACATCTATATATATAAAATTCAAATTATGTAAATATATATGTATGTAGGTATAGATCGACTTGCGTCCTAAACTTATAAACCGATCGTAACCAAATTTTACACACCCACTGTACATCTTCCAGGGATGGTCACAGGCTAAAAAATATTTTGATATATATAGGGGGCGTGGCACCTCCCATACAAATGGAATTTTCCATTGTCCGTATCTCCGGAAGTATTAATGTTAGACCATTGAAACTAGGTAAGGGGTTATATGGGATCGATCCCTACCACCTCCAAAACAACTGGGTATAACGAAAAAGTGGGCGTGGCACCTCCCATACGAATGAAATACTTCTTAGTCGATATCTGTGGAACTATTTAGGTTAGACCACTGAAATTTGGTGAGAGATTATATGAGATCGATCCCTACCACCATCAAAAAAAACTGGGGATAACGAAAAAGGGGGCGTGGCACCTCCCATACAAATGAAACACTTCTTAGTCGATATCTTTGGAAGTATTTAGGTTAGACCACTGAAATTTGGAGAGAGATTATATGGAATCGATCCCTACCACCTCCAAAAAAACTGGGGATAACGACAGAGTGGGCGTGGCACCTCCCATACGAATGAAATACTTCTTAGTCGATATCTCTGGAACTATTTAGGTTAGACCACTGAAATTTGGTTAGGGGTTATATGGAATCGATCCCTACCACCTCCAAAAAAAACTGGGGATAACGACGGTGTGGGCGTGGCACCTCCCATACGAATGAAATACTTCTTAGTCGATATCTCTGGATGTATTTAGGTTAGATCATTGAAACTTGGTTAGGGGTTATATGCAATCGATCCCTACCACCTCCAAAAAAAACTGGGGATAACGAAAAAGGGGGCGTGGCACCTCCCATACGAATGAAATACTTCTTAGTCGATATCTTTGGAAGTATTTAGGTTAGACCACTGAAATTTGGTGAGAGATTATATGGAATCGATCCCTACCACCTCCAAAAAAACTGGGGATAACGACAGTGTGGGCGTGGCACCTCCCATACAAATGAAATACTTCTGAGTCGATATCTCTGGAAGTATTTAGGTTAGATCATTGAAACTTGGTTAGGGGTTATATGGAATCGATCCCTACCACCTCCAAAAAAAAGTGGGGATAACGACAAAGTGGGCGTGGCACCTCCCACACAAATACAATTTTTCATTGTCCGTATCTGTGGAAGTATTCGGGTTACACCACTGAAATTTGGTGAGGGGTTATACGAGATCGATCCCTACCACCTCCAAAAAAATTGGGGTTAACGAAAATGGGCGCGTGGCACCTCCCATACTAATTTTTCAAGCTAAATATCTCCAAAAGTATTTAAGGCAGGAACCTGGAAATTGGTATAGAGCTAAATGATATCAAAACAATTTTCGCGCATAAAAGTGGGGCTATCGTAAAAGTGTTTAAAGTTAGGACCTGAAAATTGATCAGGAGACTAATGATATCAATAGTTCCCGTGTAGGAAAATTTTTTCGCTATTTACTTATGCTCCGGGACAGAAAACTAAAAATTTTGTGTATCGTGTAGCCTTAAATGGAATACTAAAATTTTATATTTTTGAAGTTGTATGCACAATGAAGTAGTGAAAAATTAATAAAAAAATATATTTTGGGAAGAACGAAGTTTGCCGGGTCAGCTATATTTTATGTATGTATATAAATATGAAATCTTAAAGTATATTATTGATTTTGAAAGGCCCCCTAACTACTTACATCCCGAGCAACGCCGGGTACCCTGCTAGTTGTTATATATTATTTAAAAGTGCCAAAAAAAACCTTTTACTTTGGTCAAAGAATTTTTCAGTCCACATAGGTTGTTAGGCAATAATTATATCCATACGTAGTGCATTCACATTCATACTTTGCAGCGTTGCCTATTTTTTGGCGGTGACCATTCCGATTGCTTATATAAGATAAGAAGAATATGTTTTAGATTTTAATGAATGAGGGGAAAAACGAAAATGCATCAAGGTGTAGGAGTTTTATAAAATGGTATGGGCGAAATCATCACAAATAATGTGCTATTTATTGTTCAAGCAAAATTGTGTGATGTGTGAAATGCTACTAACCCCCCCATTCTGTGTTCTTCACAAATTGTCAATCTTGATAAAAAATCAAGAGAAAAATATTTTTATCATGAATTTGGAATTTTACGCCCAAACAAACCAAATAAAATAATTTTTTGAAGCAGTATTCAGAACACTTGGTTCTTATTTATTTTCTTGATATTTTATATATAGTAGTCATAGTATACATATATCAATTCATTAAGAACACAGAATAGATGGGTAAATAGTTATTCAAAAAAAAAAAAACCTCGAATAAAAAAAAACAAATTCACTTCTTAGTTATTCAAGCTACCGAAAATAAAAAATAATCACATCGAGATACTGCAAAATTATATCCGCATTATCTTCTATTCCATTGTGAATATAAAAAACAGTTAGTTTACACCACAAGTTCCCTGAGTTATACTTTTGATACTTTATTATGCTTTTAAATTAAATGCTGATTCGGAAAATATAGAACAGAAATTTAATACATACATATAAAAAACACATGCACACTACTTTTCACGAAATTTAAACATCGTCGGTGTTGTATTAGGTTACGATGCTAATACCTGTCTTACCTGAAAATAACAAACCAGTCCCACAGCATGCACTAATAAATAGCGTAAAAGTGGGCTCTTCCACATTCTGCAAATAGAGGAATGAGCTAGCAGAATTCTAGTCAAGCCACTCAACAGCTCGTACTAAGGCGGCGAAAGCAAACGTAACAAATACAACACGGAACAATGCCGACTACATACATAGGTATACGCAACACAATTAGAAAGTATTAGCTATTATTTGGTGCGTTTTATTAGGCTGCTTTTAGGCGCACGCGTTAGGATAAATTATATTTGCTCATTGTATACATTTGTTTTAAGTATACCAAAAGCGACCGAAAAATTAGCGATACAAACAACCGTATTTAGACACAAAAGCTTGTAGGCTTTTGTTGGTGTGCTACTAAATACTGTCGTGGTGTTTGAGTTTGTGTTTTAAGCAGCTGAATTAGTCGCTTTTCTCATTAAAATTTTAGCACAGGTGTATATAATAATGAGTTCATACAAATACAGACTCACAAAAAAAGTATGTATGTAGATGCTGAAATGTGTGTAGTATGTGTAAGTTTTCAGTCAAAATTGTTATTGTCGACATCAAAAATTAAAACTGTGCAGCTGTGTTCATTGTTTATATGTAGACTAAACCGTATCAGAAAATAATGAGATTGTTTTTTTATCTAAAGCCATTTCAATAAGTTTTTTTTTTTAACAATGGACTGCTAAAAATGAGAAATAGCTAATATCATATATCGTTCGAGCTAGTTACGCCTGTCGTAAGATCCGTCTAAAATCCAAAAGAAAGATAATAACATGCTACTTCATGGCTGATCTACTGATACCTCCCTACTTTTACCGCCGATCTTTACCTATTTTATTCCACTTTCCCCTCTCGGCACTTTCGTTTCGTTTTTATTGAATTTTTCTTCACCTCTGCAGCTATCATTGACTAAAGTTCTGTATTACTAGCTGAAAAACATAGACCGAGTTTTGCGCGAGGATGCCATGTATTTTTACAAAACATTAAACAATAATCGAAAAATTAGATAAAATTCCCATAGGTTGACGCCTAGAAATTGTTTTGTTGTAATAAGACGTAAAATGTCATGAAATTTAAAAAAAAAAACTAAGATTGGTGGCAACTTAGTAAAAATATTGTTAGTGGCAATGCTTTTGCAAATAACCTATATCCAAAATTTAATAGAAAAGTTTCTAGACATTTTCCAGCTAAAAATGGATATGCGAAATATAAGTATAATTGGGTTCTTTGGCAGCTCTAATTGATAATATGTCTGTTTAAATATGACGTAAAATACCCTTGGTTTGATACGCATAACATAGTACACTATTTGCTAAACTTCATCATAGTGGATATATGTATAAATATACAAGAATGGCCCATTCAAAGTTTTAACTATTTAAAATATTATTTGAGTAATACGATCGGATATCCGTTCTCTTTTTAGGTTTTTTTCTGACACGGTCTAAAGTTAAGGACTAAATTTAATTACCTTTCTAGAACGTTGATTACTGAAATTTGGTAAATAGTAAATTTATGAGATGTACAAATACTTAAAAAGTACAACTACACAAGTACACACGTATATACATACACACCTGTGCTCAACGATAACTATTGCTTTTATAAAATGACTACCTAGTCATACCCATGAAAAGGGAGCTGACATGCTTTTTGATAGAGCAGCTTTTGTTAGAATGAAAGGAATGGTGCGGAAGAATTGTCTCACTACAAAATTTATACGTTTAAGATTATCTGTCAATGTTTCAAAGGATGTTTCTTGACCAATCAAGAACAATAAACATAAGCGACAACACTTCTTAAATTACCTACATACATACAAATATATGTACCTATGTCTCTCTTTTCTCACTCACAACATTATGTAATTTTGTTCGGAGAGTATTTGTATTTTTTCAATACGTTGAAGAACTGCGTGTTCTAAGGATACATTCAAAATTATAGGATAGTTTCTTGGTTACACATTTCCTCAATCGCGTAACAATGGCTTAAGTAGGGCGTTTTCTTTTTCTCAGACTGTACTCACTTTTCCATTAAAGATACATACAAAACACCAACAAAACTTTGCTGGATTTTATGAAACAACTTTTCTTTGATTGTACTAATATTTCACAGCAAACAAATTATATTTTGACAGAAAACACGTGGCGCAAACAAATACTTACGCTCTCGTAACAAACTTGTGTGTGTGTATTTGCCTAGTGGGTGTGTTTACGGAAGTCATAATTCTGGTACCAAAGCAATGCTGCTTGTACAAAAATTAATTTCCAACACTTTATTTAACGTTAACAAGCGTCAAGCGCACTCATTAACGTTGTAAGTACTTATTTACATAAGTGGAAGGCTACAGGCACACGTTTACTTTCGTATGGGCAATAAGTTACATACATACATATGTATGTATGTATGTACATATGTATAGACGATTTAATCTTATGTAACCAGCCGTTCGTTAGTTGCAAACGTTATGCTATACGTATGCTAAGTACATATTTACTTACATATGTTAAAAGAAACCCACTCAGTTTCTTATGTCACTTAAATGAATGTTAAAGTTCTAGTGAGCGTTTGTTCTTATCCAATGGGAATTTCCGTAAATAAATTTTTAAAAATTAATTAAAATAATTAATTGTCTTTATTTCAGGAACTAATTTTATTAAATCTTTAAACCTTGAATGTGAAACAAACGCTGACTTTTTTTTTTCGGAAGTACTTAGCGATTCATGAATAAAATAATATAAAATTTGTCAAAAAAAGTGAAATTTCTTTTGAAAATCAAATTTGTAATTTTCACTTGTAAACCTATACATATACATATGGCCTGTGTTGTTTCACAGAGATCAACAACAAATTTTGGACATAAATGGACATAAAACGAAATACAAAATATGCAGGCGCATCACTACCCACTTTTTCAAAATTGCAAAAATAATGACTAAAGGACACACATATCCAAAAATAGTTCAATTAGTTAGATACGTTCAGAGTTATCTAGAATTTAAATTTTATATAGCCTATGCCTTAACCCGTGATTCTAAGAATATATTATGAAAATGTCATGAAAATCGGTTAAGTAATTTGGACGTCTATAAAGGAGCCACAGACACGCACATTCATTTTTATTTATGAGATTTATAAAACAAACAACGCTTGTTGCATAAACAATTGAGATAGAGTTACAAGCAATAATTGTGGTAGGCATAATACCAGTAATCATAATGTACACTTCATTAAATAAGCGTAAATAGACAAATACTTGCGTAATTACGAGTAGTTCAAGCAAAAAGTTGTCCACTCGTGTTTACTCATTTGTCAAATGCTTTCAAATGGGTTTTTGGCTCTTTACAACACGTGCATGCGTACTTTGACAAGACAGTTTATGTATTATTTAGGTAAACACGCAAGACAGCATATGATTAAAGGTAAACTAATTATATGTATATATAGTATTTTCCAATGCCAATAGCATCACGTGTATTATGCCTTAAAGTCTACATATGAAGGAGCCAATGCGCCTTGAACTATACCTCAATAAAGTATTTCTCTCGCCTGTTTTAGTAAAAGAAATATACCTGGAAATACTTTGACAATAATTATTTATTGGATTGCGTTTCATTGCTAAGAACGTAGTGACTTTTAGCTTCATTAAGTAAAGAGCTCTAACCTCGCCCTTAAAAATTTCAACGAAGGAAAATAAAAATAACTACCATTCCTAGAGTAATTTAACTTCAAATAAGCCATATAATGTAATTGTCAAATCTTAAATGTTGTTAAATGTTTAGCAAAATGAACTGGATATGTATATAATAACGTTATTACTCTATATTGTATGTAAGTACTTCTCAATATCACAGTTTTTCCATTTCAATTTTAGTTTCCTTGAGGGGTTGAGTGATTTAGTTTTGTATTGAAGTCAATTTTGAACAGCTTTTAAAAGCTAGAAAAAAATATTATAGGCCCCTGCCAAAAAAATCTATAATTTATTCTCAAGACTTCTTCCATCGAGTTACAAAGCAGTTTAAGTGAAAACTATTTTTTTAAGCTGTCAGATTTCAAATAAAATTTTAATAAAAAAATAGTTTTTGATTTCAATTTCGTCCCTTAAATCGGCTGTTAGTTTACAAAATAACCAACAGAATCGATATTGATTTAACCCTCTAACTAATTAGTAAAATTTTAGGTTTTTGGGAATTTTTTTGAATTCTGACAGAACAAAGGGCTGAAAAATAAAAAGAACATCAATTTCGTGTTCTCCGACATCAAATAAAATGAGAAATAATTTTTGTTTAGCAATAAAAAAATGTATCCATTAGAGGGTTAAACTTTTTCCGTAAAGTAGCTATTCATCTAGAAATGAAGCAAATTTGTAGCAGCAAAACAGCCAAACTGAGATATAAATTAAGCGGTTTTGCATTTGGGCGCTACGCGACATCATGCCTACTGTTGCCATTTAGTTTTTAATTAATTTAATTTTAAACAATTTTGTAGGAAATCACAAAGATATGGTAAATTTAATTTTATCAAGTAAAATAAAAGTTTTAAGATAAACAGTACTGTTAAATCTGATGTTAATTAACTACTTTCTTTTACTTAAACCATGTATACTTCCTTTATTTTGTTTACACTCTACTTGGTATTTTCACTTTCCTGTTTTGTGGAAATTAGTGCACAAAAACTTTGGTGCATGTATGTTCAAAAAAATCTATCAGCTGTATGTATGTAATCCCTTGTAGGAAGTGGTTTCAAACTACGTTGTATTGGTCCGACTTTGTTGGTTCCGATAAACTATGAATATATCACAAAATAACAACCTCACACAACAATTTCATAGAGATATCTCTAAAACTGAGAGACTAGTTTTCTTTCAAAAAGACAGACGGACTTTGGACAGGCAAAGGCAATCTAAGGTTAATGGTAGGTATATTTATTTTTATTTTATAATGCTCCTATTTTCTTGGTCTCTCCTCTATTAATTATTTTTCAAAAGAGACATCCATTGCTACTTTTATTTCGTTCGCAAATGAAAATTGCACAAGTTGTGAAAGCCGGGATCAAACAATTGTGATTGAATTGTATTTAGTACATGGTTACTTTGCTTTGTATCTTATTTGATATGGTCTAACAAAAACTTTCTACATACAATTATATTGAGGATCATTATCTTCGAAGACAGCTTAATTTTCAGTGGGAAGCTTTTTAATAGCGAAACTACACACCTTTTTATGTTAAGTTCTCACATACTTGATCCTAGCCCTTGGGTATGTTACACCAGCCAAACTATCACCATACCACTAACAACATTACTTATGTCAATTTAATTATTGCTAAATCACACAGCTGATTAGATAATGTTCGATTAACCTCCTGTTTTTCTTGATATCGTCGTTATTCACTATACGCATGTACAATATATGTACATACACAGTTATTGCTACTTAAGTTACCCAATTTACAGGCAAGCCTGCCACCAAAACATTGATGCTGTCAACAAAATTAATGAGCGCATTCAATGGACTTTGGTCTCTTTTGATTATCTAAATAGCTAGCTGTCATGGAAATTGACACTGATGTTTGCATCTACTTGTATCTCTAACAATGCCGAATTCATTTTCACTTGTAATATTACTGTTATATGTACATAGCTTTGTTGTTGCACTTTCCCATACCTTTGAATTGGACAAGTTAATACCTCGCGTTTGTGTTGACATAATGATGACAGCTTCGTGACACTTGCCACTGGTTTGTCATTTCTGCACTCTGTAGTTGAAATGTAGATTTGTTAATATCGAAGTACATTTTTGGCTAAGCACTTTGCCAACCGAGAATGAGTGAAAATATAGATAAACAGTAAATTGCGTCTACCAAAAATGTAGGTAATTATATTAGCTATTGTTCACTTTTTTAAACAGGCTGGAATTGATACCTCCACGTAGATGTGTCATCTGATATACTTTTGCATAGTTTTGGGAACTTGTTGTTCCCGCTATAAAGTATATAGGTAAACGGTTATGCTCCTAGCTTGCTTGACTAAAACTCTTCTATTATTTGAAACAATCAGGACTCTAACACAAATATAAATGTGTTCATCTGAACACCAACAGCACCACGCATTTATGGAATTTGTCGAAAAAAACAATAACCAAAAAGTGTGCACTGGATTCATCCTCCTTGTACAATACTTTTTCTTTTGGTATACAGCGCCAAAGTATTATTGTAGGGCTTGTTGTTGTTGTGTTACTACACCCCGTTACCGTTGTGCATATTAGTCGCCCCCAAGAGTGACCTCACAGAGCAAGAAGATTAGCCGGCAAACAAAAAAGTCTGGCTACTCTTATTGCGAGATCGCTACTTAAACAGAGAAAAAAAATAAACATTTTCATTACGGCTGTGCGATTAATTGATTATTCAAAATTTTGATTATTCATAAATTCGATTACTCAATTAATCGATTAATTATGATTTTTGATTAATAAAAAAGGGTGTTTACTCGATTAATCAAGATTTTGATTAATCAAAATGAAATTTAATTCATTAATCGCCTTTTTGATTAATCGTTTTTTGAATAAAATGACTAATCATATATTAAAACGGCTCAAATTTAGAGGTTCCTTAATACTTCAACCATTTGTTGCATCTTCCACATTTTGCCCATTCGCGATCGGACAACATCTCAAAATTTTCTAAAATTTTTTTATTTTTTAGTATTTGAAGTATGTTTGGTTTTTAATTTTTCTTATTTTCAACTAATTCAAGGCAAACTTTCACATAAAAAAATGAGTAAATTAATCAGTTTTTGATTAACCATTTTTGAAAATACTCGAGTAACAATCGTTTTGATTACTCAGAATTTTGATTAATCAAGTAATCGATTAATTGAAAATTTGATTAATCAACTTACTCGATTAATCGAATAAAGGCACAGCCCTAATTTTCATTATTGAACTCAAGTTGCTATAAGTGTACTCTAGAAAAACTCTGGAGTCAAACCAATTAGTTGCAAACTACTTCAAAACTAGTATTCACAACAGTACCAACTAGTCAGCTAACTGTGTCTTTTCCATATAACCAACTATCAGATTTAGTACAAAAAAATACGAGTCGCAAATTAGTTCAAAATAGATATATCAATATGGTAAGCGAAAATTATTTAAATGCCTGCGAAAGCTATAGATAAGTACCTACCCGATTCAGATCGGAGGGGTCACTGCTTGCAGTCCCAGTGAGCTAAAAAGTGAATGTAAAGTAAACAGCTTTGGTCGAATTTACCCCTAACTTTGAATTTTTACTGGTACATGTTTTGTCCTTTTTGAGATGGTTCGGTGCCATCTAGTTGTATACTGGTATGTTTCGTCACAAGTTTGGCGCTTTACTGCATTGAAATTAAAATAAATTTCGAACGTTACATTTCTCTTGCTTTCGTAATAGTTTATTTATTTTCGGCAGCTCTGCAGTTTTACGTCGCACGTTGTGCGTTGATTGCTTTTTAGCGTATTTTTGTTTTTATTATTTTTGGACTTTTTTATTTGACTTGATATGAATTTTGTGCGAATATTCACACTAAAAATTCCATTCGAGGCATTTCTGTCATTTCAATGAAGCAAAAATGTGAATCATTCCAATTCGATTTCTGTCTTCTGTATTCTTTTTATTTATTTTGTTTTTGCCTTTTCAACTAGTCTTGTATATATGGATGTATCTACATATCTACAGATAAATATCTTTGATAAGTTCCAAAATTTTCCTCAAGACAAAGAGCCCGGCAATGAAACTGCATAAAACTCTTAAGGTAAATTAGTGTACCTATTAATAATGAAATCGAATTAAAAATTTTTATCAAAAAAGGACTAATCAAAGTGAAAGTATACAGTTTTTCTTGCCGATATGGGTTTCGCAATTCGGAGTCCTGATTTTAGCTTGCAATCCGGGAATAAAGCGATTTGTGTCGGACATTTGGTATTGAGGATTATTGATTCAATACTCAATTCAATATCAGAAGACTAGATTCATTAATTGTTCCCTGTGGATGATACATTTTAATGTTTTTGTTTTGAATGTAGTTAGGGTTATAGATATGAATGCACCCACCCGACCAACGCTCACGAGAATGCTTAAGTTTTCGAAGCTTTAGCAATACTTTTCCTGATAAAAGTATCGAGAACTGATTCCGAGAAACTATCGTAAAAGTATTACCTATCGCTCAGTTTGTGGCAGCAGAGCACACTTTCTCGAAAGATTTCGATACGTTTACGATCCTTTTTCGTGCTGTAAACGGATTGCAAACGAATCTTGTTTCGATACGTTTTTTTATCGAGACAGTATCTAAAATGGATCGAGAATACTTACGTTAGCGGTAAATTCCAGTTTATTCCCCATATAAAAAAGGGTGCTTTTTTCTGTTGATTTCAATATTATTTAATTTTATTTTGGTGTTAAGAAAAATATGTAATTAAATAATTAAACTATAAATTAGAACAAAAAGAACAAAGTAAACAAATAAATAAAACAATAGAATTAAAAAAAAAAAACAAAATAAACAAAGAACCTAAAATGGAGATAAAATTTTCTGATTAAACCGAATTGGTGTATATTAAAAAAAACATGTTAACCTACTTTAATGGCCAAAGTTAACAGCATTCCTATTATGCATTTCTTGCATATGTATGTGTTGTCCTTCTTAAGCTTTCCTTTAGTTGATTTCTCACTCTCATTCTTGTTTGTTCTTTTAATCCACGACCTGGCAAAAAAAAAAATTATCAAGATGTGTATAAAATAAGTTTCAAACATGTCCAAACTAATTTTTATTGAAAACTTTCCTTTAGTTGGTCACGTCTTGTCCGTAACAAAAAATGTTAATTTTTATAATTTTTTTGTAGAAAACATTTTTATTTAATTGACAAAAAGTTCAAGTATTTCAAAAAATAAAACGAAGCGTCCGTTCAAAATTCGAGACTCGTAGATGTGGCGAACTCCCAAGTTACGAGAAACTATCGTAATTCTCTTATGCTCGCCAACATACGTTTCTTGGTCGAGTGGGCACAGATGCATGAATACAAAAAAAAAAAAAAAAAAAAAAAACAAGTAAATCTGTAAAACAACTATGTATATATGGGTTTGTGTGTACTTATATAAAGCCATCAAAATGAAAAAGTGCCGAGCGATGCACACAGAAATATTGTTCCAGTCACATTTGTGTTATCGCTGTGAACTATTTCCACATAACGGTTATAAACGTTTGTTATTTTTTTCTTTTGATCCGTGAAAAATTTCATGAGCTGTAGCAACTTGCAGAGAAGAATATTATTTTAAATAATTTGAAAGCTTACTTAAACGGCGCTTTGTAACAAAAGTCACAAATTAAACTCTCTCAATAACTAAATATTAATGAAATCGAAATCTTTAAGACACAAAGTTGAAATATATTTAAGAAAACGTATGTATGTAAGTACCAAGCATATCCATTTTATTTGGCTGTGAGCGCCCCCCTCGCTACCTAGCAACCTCTGCCGGAACCACAAAGCAAATACTCCCACCTATGTATATTTGGCTCCTAGCAATACCAATTTGTAATATTTTATCTCCTCTCTTAGACTCTACGAGCATAAAATTTTAGGAATTGTTGCAAGCTCTTGAAATTGTTTGATAGCCGTAATGAAAACTCATGCTATATGGCATTTAATAACATTTAGAATGAAATCAATACAGTGCGTTTCATAAATATAGCACAACTAGAAATTTGTAAAGCTAAAATTTGAATTTCTATATATTTCAATTAAAATTCTCAAGTAAGCGTCGTATAAATGTGCATTCTAAACTTTGTCGAATAAAAATTAGATAACAAAAATTTTAGAAATTCAGGGCAATTTTTACAAAAAAATTTATTTACATACACACATATTCATGTGATAGATTCTCATCATCTACAAAACTATATTTTCCGTTTCCTGGTTTAAAATATGTAGCTCGTTTTATAAATACACAGAGAGAATTGACTTGTTTAAAATTTATATAATATAATTACAATTTAAATTTTTTCTCATAAATATCTTATTTAATGTTTATAACCAATTTCCTTCGGTTCGCATTAGTTTTGAAAGCACAATAGTTATGGAATGCACTATATTTGAACTCACGAACAATTTTGTTGTATTTTTAAGAGTTTCATGTTCTCAGTAGTACTTTTATTAAAAATGATTATATTTCGCTCGAAAATTATTTATTTTTCTGTAAAATGCCCTTATACATAAATATTTATAAAAAGTATTTATTAATTTGAACCACATTCTTAAAAACTGCAGTGAATACATAACAATGCATGAAAGAACTCACTCACTCTCAAATTCTCCAGATTACAATCATTAAAACACACATACATACATACAATCAAATATTTATTTTGGGCTCCTGCCGTATGCTAAATTCTATGTAAAATCTATGTATGTTGCATTCGAATTCACAAAGTAATATTTTAGAAAGTATTAATTGCTTAAAAGGAAGTAACTAAACCAAGTAAGCAAAGAATTTTCAACAGTAAAAAGTTTCAATAGAAATTCTTGCTAACCAAATATAAATCAAAATTCAAATAAAAACAGCAAACACACCGACCTACTCGTTTAATATTTGTGTACATGCATTGGTATTCCACCAACCATGGCTACACATTTTTTTTTCGAATGCTAGCAAAACGGAAGTGTAGACTTTCAGACCGCACACCTGCACAATGTGCAATTTGAACATGGCTAATAAGTGAAATTTTTCGCACAAAATTGCCCACAACTCGTGAATTAATCAATGAATTATAGCAACCAAAGAAACTTATGTACATAATTCCAAGCACTCCCTTCCCATTGTTGGTGTTGTAGAAATTATAAGAACTGCCTAGCCATCACTTTCCTTACCTGCCGTCAACATCCTCTAACGGGATTCACAGCAGAGATGTAAAAGAATGCATTCTTTTGCGAATAATTATTCATTTGATTAATAGCAAAATGATTGCAGTCATTTTTTGCACTCTTTGACTGGGACTTAAAAAATGAAGTCACCATTCAGACTTCATTCTGCGACTTCGAATTCTTTTTTTCGTAAATTTTTTGGTTATTTATGTATTGCATTGGAAAGTCTCACTGAAGTCAATTGAAGTAATTTGGAGTCATATGGAGTCATTTGAAATCAATTTACCTGTGGCATATGAGACATGATCGTAAACTATTTTTGTTGCAAATAGTTAGTGACTTCACTAAAAAAATGAAGTCAGTAAGTGACTTCTCTAAATCACTTCAAAGTCGTAACTTCATACAGACTTCAGACTTCATTAATTTCATTCTTTAGTCAAAAAGCGAGTCAATGAGTACATTCGAAATTTGAAGTCATTGAATAAGACTTCAACTGATTGCATTCGCATATGAATGCATTCTTTTACAACCCTGATTCACAGAAAGAGAAGAGTTTTATCTGTTACAGCTTCGTGGTCGCAATTGGGCCCGTGTGACTCTTGACTCCCTCCGAAGTTAGCGTTCCTTTTCGGAAAGAGGGAGAGATTTTACCGGGTGAGATATGATTTCCCTCTTCTCTAATTTTTTTGAGTTCAAAATTAGCCATTGAGTTCAAAACATTTCAGAAGCTCACCGTTCTTTTTAGCATTATGTTTCGAGATGCTTCCGAATGAGGACTTTGAAGAAATTAAATTCTGCTACTGTTTATGCAGATTTTTACCCATTGCTGTTTGGCAGCGCATGTTTGCTTACATATATTTTTGTTGGCATTGTAATACTTGGTATTACTTTGTATAACATTTTCTATGATAATTTATTGCCTATCCCAAGGCGGTCATGCAGCCAACATCCTATTCAATTATATTCGAAAATAAGAAAACATTAAAGAATCTAAATATTTTATTTAGTAAGTCTTTTTATACCCAATTGCGGGTTGTATTTATGTTTTATGTGTATCGCTGCTACAAATTTGAAACTCAAGCTGAGAAATAAACTCCTATATCTACGACCAAAAATCACGTTCTAACACAAAAACATTAATCGTCTCAAAAGACGGTGAGACCCATAGCTGGTTATCAAAGATAAACGTTTCTCGGAATATTAATGGTCCTTCCCTTGACGATGCGCTGTAGAATCTGTAGGTGTCTACCGTATCGACATAGTTCAACGAATTGAAAGCTTGCTCAGCTGGAAACTTTTAATAGCATCAAGTTGCACACATTAGAATTAAGTTGAATAATTCTGAGTCACACAATTCTTAGCCTTAAATTTTTATTTAGAGATCATAGAAAAATGGGTGGCTTCAATTCGAATAGCTGAGCGAGATTCATTTGAGTGCTAGCTTAAATATTATCTTCTATGTTCACTCTTCCTCTGAATTTGCATATCCTTACTGAGAAAATGCAAACCAACATAGTATGCAATTTGGTATACAAAAAAATCCGTAGTGGCGTAGCAATATCTTACTTCAGATTTGAGTCGGCTCACTGGCATTTTGCAGCAATTGGGAAAAATATGTGAAGTTTAAATGAAAAAAAAAAAAGAACGAATGAAAAACGAATGAAAAACACTTGTGTTTGGAATATGCAAACAAAAGCAGCGTACAATTTCATAGCGCAACACATATGCCATTATACGAGCAACAACAACTCAACGTTATGTCTAGAGGCACGTAGCATAAAGAATATGCAGCTACACATTTTTGCTGCTAAAGTGTTTACATACACAGAGATTTACGAAAGCACACTTATCTACAAATAAACAAATAAAAAACATATTTGTTGCACCATCCATTACCCACCCGCCCCATAATACCATAACGACGACATGTGTGCCGCCTAGGAAAGCATAGAAGTACCACTACATAATCGCACATGCTCTCATGCTTAACCATTTCGAGTCAAAGGCTAGCGGGCAGATAGAGGACGTCAGAGGAATGCACATGTATGAGTATCACTAAATACTGCAAACCGGCGCAATTTTCTATGCATTTTCCCTCAGGCAAAATGTGCATAAAAGAATTTCCATATCAATTACAATTCATAATAATAATGTATCCGGGCGCAGCAAACAGAGAAATTCTTATATTTTTGCATTTTAGCTGTATGGCAGAGCATAAGAGGCGACAACGGCGACAGCATCTGTGTACATACATAAATGCAGTGAAGTAAGATTGAGCGGCAGTTGGCATTCAGGCCATATTACAACTTATACAACTTATAAAAGATGAATGCGGGCTGGCAGGTAGGCAAAAAGGGAAGGAAGAGGACTTGCAAGATGATAGACATTTCGAAGTACTGGCGAACATATTAGTAGTGTCAAGCGTGATGGCAAAAAACTTTTTTTTTACCGGTGTATGGCAGTTTTGGCTTGTCACTTATATACATATACATATGAACATGATGTGTGAGCGAACACGGCCTTTCAACCACCTAGTTTAACAAACCTATATCAGAGGTGCAGATTGCAGATTGGAGATTCAGCCTCTCCACTGTATTGACCTGCAAACAAAATTTTAAGAGTATGTAAGAATCTCAGATGCGGGTGGAAACACGGCCTTTCAACCGCCTGGTCCACGTGACACAAACCAGAAGGAGCAGATTGGGGACGCGGCCTCCCCACTGCATTACCTTGTAACTGAATATGTTGTGAGTATAAGTGATTACTTATAAACATACTGAATCATTATAGAAGCGGGCCGGAAACACGGCCACTCCAACCGGCTAGATGCAGAAGAGCTAGTGAGACAGAATAAGTAAGTAGATGTAGTGTAAGTACATGCCTATATAGCTATATCTATATACATATCTTTGGTAGTTGGACAAGAACGACTTTCTTTGATCAATATGATCAATACTTCAGACAAGATGAATGAAAAATCTAACAAAAGATCCCCAGCTAAGAACTGAATTAGTACAGTAACGCTGACCAACTGACGTTGAGACTTGTGCTCAAACCACCTCCCGACGGAATACTTGACGGTAGTACCGGGGGGATCGGTACATGACGGTAGGAGGTTTAGTGTGTTAAAGTCATACACTGACTGTGAGGCTTTCGATGCTTCCTCCTCTGAAAAAAAAAAAAAAAAAAAAAAATGATGTGTGAGCGCGCCTAAATGTATGCTAAAAAGTTGTGCATATGCAATTTAACTCGTTTAAAAGTAAGTGAACAAAATTCACTAATAATATAATTCTTCGGATTACGGTATTTTAAGATTTGGGTAAGAAGATCCAGTAACAAAGCAGCTTTTAGAAAATTTTGTTAATCATTTTGATTCAGTTTTTCAATCTTTAAGCGATTTTTGAAATGTCGTTTCATTCGAAATATCGTATTTCATCCTGAGTTATGCCGAGCAATCGGCAAAAATGCTGTAGAATTCCTAAGGAAGCTTTAAAATTTCCCTAGGCACTTTTAGTGCATTCTTCGGTAGGTCAATATCTGGTCTGTTAAGCACAGTTCTTTCTGAAAAAGTGTTAAAGTGTGGAAACTTAAAACTATTCCAGATATAATCGTAATTTGATGTCACAGTTAAAGCTTTTTCAAACAACCACGAATTCTTGTAATCAATTTTCTTCCAAATCACAAGGACATATTAGGTAGCTTCACATAGCCTTGGCGAAATATATATGTGAACATTATTTATTAGAAAAATAGAACACTACTAGGTGGACCCGTGTTCCTTCATGTGTTTAATCAAAGACTTTCACCACTACCATCAGCGACATCTACAACCCAGTAGATAAAGTTTCTGATTCACAATGGCTAAAAGCGACATTAGAAGCTTAATGAAGTTCCAGAGAGAACGAGTGCATGTCATGCGTGTAGAATAACTATTGTCAATAAGGAATTGAAAGGTAAAGTCTTCACCCAGCGAACGTGAATCCCCGCATAAAAGTCACTAAGAATAGCTAGCCTAAAATCTGGCTCGTTCACATGCACTCTGTTGCAGATATAATGACACTTGACATCAGAGGTTGTCCTATTGAAAACAGATTTTGCTAGCATGGGCGGGTTGAAGGTTGTGGTCTGATCCCTTGTTATATTCAATAGGCGTCAGTACTGTATGACACGAATATATTTTCTAACTGCTCTCATATCACAGAAATATCTCACCTGGTCAAGCGATTTACCACATACCAGCTGAGCTGTATAACTTCCATGTTGCATATTTACAAAGGTTACATGCATATAACCCTATATATGTACGTATGCATCTTGATTGATAATAATGATAAAGGCTTCCTTGGTGGTGTGTACTAAGATTGTCCTTGTTGTTCTTGTAATTGATGTTGATAAACAAAGCAGCAGGGAAGCAAACAAGAGCTTTAAACATTTTTTTGCACATAAAAATAGCATCGCCAGCAAGTATTTATGACTATCACATACACATTGAAACTACATATATGCAGTCTTAACAAGAGCATGTATGATAAAAAGGATTATCCATGACAATGTACACTGCAAAAAATGGTGTGACTTATCTCTAAAGAGTGCGATCCGGCATAGATCCCTTAAGTTTACAGTTGGCTTTAATTCGATTTGTGTAGCATGCTCCTTGAGATGGAAAGTAGATAAGTCCCTTCGTACCCACTCGGCTATAAACGGCAGCCTGAGACTCGACTAATCGCATTTTTGCGTAGGGTTATAAAATAAATATGTATGTGTGGAGTACTTATGCAAGTTTGTGCTAGAATGTTGCTTTGAATTCACTAGTTGGAGAGAAAAGGATGTGAAGGGATTATCTTTTTTGGGTGAAAACATACAAAATTCGAATAGAAAGAAGTAAATATTAAAAGTGGTGCGGCTATAAAAATAAATAAATAAGATAAATAGTTTAAATTTTCTCCTCAACTATAGTTAAATCTTTTTTGTGCACATCCACTTATTTGGCTTAGTTAAGAAGAAGTTCCAAACCCGAATTCTTAAGCCCAGTATTGTATAATCAAAAGTAACAAATTTAAAAAACAATCTATGATCTTATAACATACTACGAGGCAACACCTGGTTACAAATTTTTAAATTTAATACTCTATTAAATTTATGCGTATACTATTGCCAAAGCTCTCAACTGTGTGCTTAATATTGATTTCACCCGACTTAGTCTAATATACTGTGTAAACGTTTAACTTCTTCGCAAATTAAGTTTGTAAATAGATATGTAAGTGGGCAAATAACAACATTGCGTGCTATTATGCTGATAACCACACTTTAGTTGGCTCATTGTTTATTATTTATTTACATATATGTATAGTCATGCGTGAGTGGAAAGCAAATTGATTATAATTGGTATGTCCGCTTTGCACAATAAGAATACAAATAACAACTAGCTTAAACTTTTTATGAATTTATTTTAGTCAAGGGGTGCTTTTTTATTTGAAACCTATAAGTATTTATTTTTGTTTGCTTGTCTCTTAGTTTGTTCACACATCATTGAAATTTCTTTGTATAAAATTGTACACAATTTTCACCGCCGTGTTATTAGATGCCTAGATTAAAGTTTAGGATTTCTTAAAATGTAGCATTCCGCCTGTACGAAGCAGTAAAAGACACAAATTATTTGTACACTTATTACTCAGCAATGCATATGTATTAGGTACTTACTTAAATGAAGCTTACCGTCTGAACTTTTAAAGCCGCCAAACAAAATGCCAGTCTTTTTAATTTTATTTTGTTTTGTTTTTATTTCCGACATTGCGAATAATTGATGTATGTATATTGGAATGGTTTTTTCGTAATCACTTTTCAAATTTGGCGTTGAGACAAACCAACTTCGGCGTTGTGCCATCATCAGTGTCGAGCTTAGTTCTCTCGTTCCAATATACATCAAAATGCCAGTTCTTTCTTCGTTTTTTAAGGCCATATAGAAACGCCACTGCCTCTCAAACAGCCTCTCCTTGGCTCTTTCATCAAAATGGTGCCTTCAGACTCTTTCTCTGCTTCCACCGTCAATGTTGTTTTGTATTTGTCGCATATTCAAGTATACAGTTATCCTTTTTACTCCAAGATATGTAGTTATTTTTAGATTTTTTTTTTTGGAAAATACTTGCTGTTGAAAGTGTTAAAAACACTTATTTTAAAACGGCGTTCATACATACTTTGATGTGATATACCAAATATATTTACCAAGAAGAAAATAGAAACCGCAAAAGTGCTGAGTCCTTTATGTACAAAGTTTATGATTAAATTCAATGAATTGTAAATATACTCGAAAATCACATAAAATTCGAACGACACACCAATAAAACGCAAAAATGTTTTGAACAATTTTACTTAAATTTACTTTTATTGTCAACATTTCAACGAACAAACCGACTTCACTGAAGCAAATGGTTAACAAGCAAATGGCATTGCACTGTGGGCCGCAGCAGTTGTTACGATAGCTAGAACTTGACTTCTTGCACTTAGTATTCACATCAAAAGAAAACTAAAAAAATTCATAGAAATTTGTTTAACACTTATCCTGTATAAGTGGGTCAAAATTGCCCAAACGACTTTGAAAGTTGCATATCTTTTTATATACTCTCTATAATCAGGCGAAACTTCTTGACTTTTATTATTTAACAAAACTTAACATGAAATATAGTTTTGTTTAAATGTGTCATCTACAATATACACTGGGCAGACATAGTAGCGTATCTTGTATAAGTGGGTCAAAATTGCCCAATAGTAAAAGGGTTTGTTTCAGGTCAATCAGTGTTTGGAAATAATTGGGTCGAAATAGATAGTATTAGTTTGGAAGCATACTTTGGCATTTTGCTCTTAGCAGGTGTATTTCGATCACATGGAGAAAAACTCGAATATTTGTGGGATGATTGTAAGGGTCGTCCGATTTTCAAATCGACAATGACTTTACGCAGATTTCGTTCGACAAGGAATCTGACTGGAATGAGAGGCGATCTAGGGATAAACTGGCACTAATCAGGGATGTTTGGAATCGCTGGGAATGTAAGATACAAAAAATGTATAACCCTGAAGAATTCAAAACAGTCGATGAACAATTGGTTAAATTTCGCGGCCGTTGTCCTTTCAAACAATATATCCCATTGAAACCTGAAAAATTCGGAATTAAAATTTGAGCCTTGTGCTATAGCCAAACAAATTTTGCATTGTCGCTGCAGGTATATACAGGTGAAGATCGAAATTGTAATCCTGCGAAAAGGCAGGGGCGTCGTGTTGTACTTGATCTGGTCGTAACATAACGTGCGATAAATTTTTTTACATCTCACGAGTTGGGGATAGAATAGGAACGCAAGACGAACCTAGTTGGTACGGTTCGAAAGAATAAAACATTTTTGCCTGTGGAAATTACAAAGTTAAAAAATAAGCCGGAAAATTATTTACACTTCTTTTTTGTTAACAAGAACAATACCACAATAGTTGGATATGTGCATAAATCGAGCTGTATATTTACTCAGTACTCTCCACAATAATGCTGAAATCCATTCAAACAATCAAAAGCCTGAAATCATAGATTTTTACAATAAAACCAAGGCTTGACCCACTTGATCAAGTGATCAGGACATACACCTGCAAGCGAAGGACAAATCGGTGGCCACAGTGCTTGTTTTACAATATGCTGGATATAAATGCATACAATGCTTTTGTAATTTTCAGAGAAACAAACCTTGAATGGAAAAAGAATAAAAAATTTTAACGCCGTCTGTTCATAGAAGAGCTCGGAAATGAACTTATTCTTCAGGAAATATTGCGCAGATCTATACTTCCTCGAAGCAGTGCAGCCAAAGCGGTCGTAATAAGCACTCAAAAAACAGCAGAAACTACTAAAAAGACTCCGAAACCTAAAAATCTAAAATGTGGTCGCTGCTTCATTTGTCCATGTCGATCAAATAGTACGAAATATATGTAGCAGTAAATGCATAAGCTGCGAAAAATTTATTTGTAAGACACATTCTGAAGTATCTATCTTATGTACTAGGTGCACAAAATAACCCTAAGAACACGTTTTTGAACGTAATTCATTGAATTTTATTATTTATAAAGAAAAAAATACTTTAAGGCTCGAAATAAAATCAAAATCTATTCATTTGTCCATTGGGCAAAAATGACCCACTTATGTCACGTACGTAACTCTTTTTTAATACAGGATAAGTGTTAAGAAAGACTCGAGAAAAATGAGATTTAAACAATTTGTTAATTAAATTTTTAATTTTTTTATTGTTCTAGAAAACCTGAAATGTCCGAAAAAGTCCTTCCCATATATTTAAGTGTTTACAACAAAGTAACTTTTGTTTTGCTATCTCAACAATTTAGAGTGTAATCCGTTTAAAATGCACTAGTTTAAGAAAGAAGATCTCTTTAGATATACCCATTTCCCAATTCCCAGCTCAAACATCTGAAAATAACTCGAATAAAATGCACCCTACTTATTATGGACTCCACTTCTAATAGACCAAAAGTATCGGGTTTTGTCCACTATAAGCAAATCATTGAAATTTCTGTTTAACTTTAAAATTTTTAACAAAAAATAAGCCTAACTGGTCCATGGTGCATTGCATTGAATTTCATAAATTTAAGTTGTTGGCATGTGCAACAAGTTTTGTGTGCTGCTCCAGTACATATATTGATACGCCCGCATCCTGTACTCCAACAATAAATGCAAGCAGTAGCAACAAAGAAACTACAAATATTGTTTCAATATACATATATGAATGTTATGAACTTAAATGGAAGCAAGTATGTGATTGCTACAACGCGTGCTGACGTACATGACATCGAAAGCTGCAAGAAAGTTCTATTTTAATAAAGAAAATAAGTCAGAACAAAGCAAGGCATCAATAAAATGTTTCTTATATGCATAGTAAATAGGCATGTTTATATGCATCGGATATTTCTTGGTACCCAGTAGTGCTAGCTAGTGCGAATGGAAGTAGTTAGTTTCGTTTAGCACACCTCTTTTGCTCAGCATAGCTACTGTTTGACTGATTTAAATTAGGTTTTATCATCGTTAATTGGAGTTGATTAAGAAGTGATCCCTCCTCAATCAAAAGGATACGTAAATTTGCTGTCGGACATCGAAATATGCCCTGGTAAAATGGTTGTTATTTTCTTAATTAAAGTGAATAAATGTTTGGTGAGTCCATCGACATATTCCTTGGCTACAATAGTCCCTTATTACAGGAATTTTAATGGACGTCCATATATGTAGGATGATCTCTTTTGAAATCACTTTTTCTATACTTTTCAGCCGGCAAACGTCTTCATTCTTCAATGCTGAGCTGGATTTCAAAACCAGATCATTGTATCGGCCTTGTGTTGGAAACTGTTGATGGATGTTTTCAAACCGGTTAAAGTTATTTTTATTTTGTCCGGGGCATCTGTCAAACCTCATTTTCTGCCTAATTGGCAATACCTTCGTGGTACGTTTGACATGCCGACACTTTGAAACTGAAACTGATATAAATAAGCTTTTTTACACAAGAGAAATTTCATATTTATCTCGATTCGTTTAGGCACTTACATACGAGTAATAGCATGGAGACTTTTTCAAAATTATCTATAACATAAGCTAAAACTAGTGAATACAAAAATCGAATATGAGAGTTTCATAAAAATCGGTAGAGTACTTTGGATGCCATTTTTATTTACAAGAATCTCTACACATGGTAGTAGAAAAAGTTTAACTCGATAACAATTTAACACTACCGCTTTTACACCGCTGGGTATTTCATTTTCGATTCCACCCAAGCCTAGATTACCTTACTTTATTTTGTCACTTTTGTTTAAAAACATTTTATCTGGCTTAAGTAAATGACGAACTTTGATCAAAATATGTGTTTTTTCGTAGGCATTTTCTGTGATGGAATTTAATTATATTACTCCGCTGGTACTGTTGTAAATGAAATTACCTAGTTATTATCCTATTCCAAAAAGCGCATTAAAAATAGAATATTTGCCATATCAAAACATAACATAATATCAACTATATCATACACCATACTTTTTTTTATAAGCTTTCAACTGATAATACTGTGGATATCTTGTAATTATTCTCGCCTTTACACCTTTGCATTGTTTAATTTGGACAAAAATGGTGTCCACCAGCCACGAATATTCATAAATACAGCCACTTAATGGTCATTCGGTAAATGTTTAACACCTGAAATTACAAAAATGTCATTTAAATTGTCCTAACTGTAATTTTTATGCTGATAACAAGCGCACAAAAACATAACTTTTCCATTTGCGTTGAACAAAGGTCACGAAATTGTTATGTGTAGAGGCTATAAAAACTTGTACACGAATGTGTTGGACAAAAAGACAAAAAAAAAAGAAAACTCAAATTAAATAATAAAATAGATGAAAAAGTTTTTCATGAGCGCAAAAATTCATATCTCTAAACAGTAAAACGTGTCATTACACTTAATAAAAAAAAGTTAAGCACATAGCACACATTCAGCACAAGTATCGAAATAATTTACCCATGTATTTACTCGTATGTATGTATGTACATATGTTTATAGCACATAAAGCCGATTTTCATTGGCCGCATGTGACACTGGCCGAGTTGTTCTTTGGTGTCACTTATTTGTATTTAAGTCTGTTGGCATAACCATATAAATTAAATATGCTTACCAAATGTTAGTGTCTCAGCGGTGCTGACTGCTATTTTATGTGTGAATGAAAATCTCATAAAATTGTATACACATATTAAACTGATAACCTCACTGATAACACAAAATGTTTGCAGGGATTTGCCAACTTTGACTTGAGCTATTTGCGAGCTTGCGTACAGACTGGCATGATTTTTGTACACATACTGGAATATACATATGTACATACATAAATAGATGGATATTAGCCATACAATAAAATATCCAACCGGAACAAAAATAAGAACTTTTTTGTCGCGAAGCTTGTGGTCCACTTAGGTGAAATTGAGATCGATCCAACGGGTAACTTTTACATTAAAAATCTACTAGTTGTGAGCTTTAGAATTTATCAAAATTTCATTGAATAAAAACTATCATCGGCAATTTCGTATTATGCATAAAAATGTTTTTATTAGCATTGTTCCTAAATATCTGATAATCATGACTGACTTAAAAAGTATAGGGACTTGGATTTTTGCAAAAATTATACATGTATGAAAATTTAATCAAATTTGAAAATATGTATTTTTTAAGAAAACTCTTTTTTAGAAAATATTTCTAAAGCGCCCTATCTCAATTAAAAATGTATTATATTTAGATTGTTCTTCAAAGAAATTCTGAGACATATCGTTTTTCAAAAATGTTTACCAAACAGCATGATTTTTCATCCTAAGTATGCATGAGAATTCAGCAGATACAAACAGATATGTATTTTCTCGACCTCAGAAATCCCTACTGGGTATAAGTAGTGACACTTCTAACGAAAGCTTCCAATTTTCACTGTAATCCAGCTGTTGGTTCGCTTGGCGTCCTACACAAATTTTCTAGATTAAATACACACACACCTTTATAAGCATGGAAATGCACCGATTTTCATGGTTTTGCATGTATGTATGTATGTATGTATGTATGCACATCTACACTGATATTGTTGCTATCTCTGACCATTAAGCACTCCATTGGGGAGTAACTTTTTGAGTAATTACTCTTGCAGCGCATTTGCACTCGACCAACGACGAAACGTTGAAAGAACAAACGAGCAGCCAGTTCTCTTTATAGATACATATGTATGTATGTGTGTACGTATGCATATTGTGTAGAGTAAAATAAAGAAAAAGCCGTTTATTGGTCCTGCAGGATATGAAAATGTCGTTGAAAATGGCTTATGTAATATTTACTATAGGCAAAATAAAAGCAAATTGCCCCATAATTTGCACTTATCCGCAAAGACATAACAGATGTGCTATTAGGATTGTTTTTATGTGTGTTTTCGATGTTTTTGTTTTGTTGTATTTGGGTAAAGTAAAAACATGTATGTACTTATGTACATATGATCATAATGCAAGTGATAATTACTAGCAAAGGGCGACTTTTGAAGTGGCTTGTTGACATTGCCTTGGACAGTGCTGCTTGGATTATAATGGACATAATTAAAAGTGATATGAGTAAGAAGGTAAGACTGAGCCAATAAATATAATTTTTTTGTTTATCAAAATTGTATTGATATTAATTAAAATGGCAAAAAAGAAGTCCGTCATTGCTAGTCTTTATTTTGTAAGACTGATTCCAATACCAAACTATTCGCGCCAAAAATGTATCTGCATATGTATATCTTTGTAGAAAATTAAGAGCAGTTTTCTTGAAAAAATTGTAAAATTCATCTGCCTTGTAAACAATAGTTTTCTATACCAAAAATGTTTTATTTAAAGTTAGCTTGACAAAACGGCCCTAAATTATACAAAACTTAAAAAAAAATATTTACGAAAAATACATTTTTAAACAAATTCTTAAATCGTATGGTCCCAAAAATGGGCCAGGAACCATTTTTTTTTTTTTTTTTCAAATTCCATTTCAACAAATATTTATCGATCCATTTTTAAATTGCATTGACGAATTCCGACTCATCATCCAATTCGCGTTAAGAATCTGTATTCATCTTTTTCTATAGTAATTTTTCCCAAACTTTCAAAGTAAAAAAGTGAGATTACAAACCCATAGCAAATATTTAAAATTTGATTCCTCTGAGACGACCCGCCCTACGAAAATTTGTATTTCCAATTTTTCGTCAGGAATTCAATTCAATATATCGTAAGTATATGATATACATATTTTTATACCTGATATGATCAGTCCTACAAAATCTTGAGAGAGTTATAGAAATGTTTATTAAGATCTTTGAAGTTTTCACTCTTAAAGTGATACCAATAATTATCAAAAAAAAAAAAAACATTTTTTTTGGCCCAGTCTAATGTACCTCAGGTATTCTTTATATCTACTAAAGTAACGTGCTGTTAATGATGGCTAATTTGTGTGCCTTTTTTGTTTATGGAGGTTTTATACGAGCTACTTACGATATGTTTCAAGGTGGAGTGTTTTTTTTATCTTCATCCATTAGGACATTTATATGGTTCGACTATCGGAGGTTACGCTACGAGGTGCTTTCCACTAAACAGACTAATTCCGCTAACTATGAACTGAAACTAAATTTAACGCTGCTTTTTTTGGTATGTCCACCCAAATTTGGTTGGCTTGACCACTTTTTGGAAATATTTTTGGTTTACATCAAACATAAATATTTTTGAAAGCTCTTAGAGTTAAATATAGCACAAGGTAGACTGTTACCCATTGAGAAGATAGTACATTTAGTATTGACAATTTTGATTGAATCGAAAATACGAGATCAATGCTGCGTTCATATATTTTTATCAACGTCCTATTGGTCTATTTCAAACGAAAATTTGTTAAGGTGACCACTTTTTTCAATCCACCTGACCCAACGCGAATTAAAAACCAATAATTCGCTATGTTTTCACGTATGATCATTAACTGGAATAGCTCGTCTACTGCTTTGGACTCGTTGGTAATTTTTAAGTAATTTTTTTTTTCACGAAAATATTTAAGAGGACAAAATTAGCACGTTTGTAAACTGAAAATACATATTTCCCGCGAAATTAAATTAATCAACCTTAAATATATTTTGCAACAAAATTATATTAAATCATTATTAATGACCATTTGATATATTTCTGTAAAATTGTTAAATATTTATAATTTTCATTTTAATATGAATTAGATTTATGTGCTAATTATTTAAATTTCATTGCGTAACAACATGCAAATATGTTAAAATCTAATTTACGCCATAATTTTCGTATGAAATTTATCATGCACGTTTTTCTGAATGATGTAGGGATTAAGTGTATTTAACACATACATACATATTAAAATTGATGTATATGTAGATATGTGCGAACATTAAGGTGCTTCAGCAAAAATTTTTGCCGGTTTTGCAATGGTATTAAAATGTGACAAATTGGGGACACGGTTAGCGATATATAGAAAGTACTGAACCCATGGGGAGCAGATACCTGCCTATTACTAAATTATGAGCCAGTAGATGAGCCATATTATACACTATCTGCCAAACGAAACGACATAAAATTATGATAGTAGTGTGAGTGGAATTATCACATAATCACACATTAACGAAAATAGTTTTTAAAGAGCACACATGGAAGATTTTGAGGGAGGAGCATTTGTAAAAAAACTTGAAAACTCTTTACCTTACCTACTTTTTTGTGGTAGCTTTGCCCATTTTGAGTACATATTTTTATACCTAGTAGTGCTTCGCACACAAGGTATATTAACTTCATTCGCCTAGAAATTGATTGAGCCATGTCCGTCCGTCCGTCTGTGAACACGATAACTTGAGTAAATCTTGAGATATCTCAATGAAACTTGGTATGCAGGTTCTTTTTTACATATTTCTGAACGGTATTGAAAATAGGCAAAATTTTTAAAAAAGGGCGTGGCACCGCCCACTTTTGATTAAGTCAAATTTGGAAATATTATTAATCATAAATCAAAAACCGCTCAAGATAGCAAAATAAAATTCAGCACACATATTTATATTAATACAGGCAATATTTCGAAAAAAAATTAGCGAAATCGGATTAGGTACACGCCCAATTTTATACGAAAGATTTTGAAAAGGATCATGGATATATTGAATATGCTATAACTTTGCTTAAACTAGCTGTATATCATTTCTATTTCACCTCTAAAGTGTTCGTGGGCAAAGAAAGTCGAAAGCACAAAATTTTTCTAAAATGGGCGTGGCCTCGCCCCTTTATGGGGGATTATTCCACAAAACTTTCCATGCCATAACTCCGGTAAAAATTGATTTATTAAAACGATATTTGGAGAAAGCTAACTCTTTGCTGAAAAAATAAACAAAATCGGTGAACGGACACGCCCACTTTTTGAACATAGTTCTTCGTAAAATTTAAATCGCGATATTTCCATAATTGTATAAGTTATATATAAGATTTTACACACATATTAGCCTTTTTAAACAAAACTAAAGTGTAAAAAAATTTTGTGGATTTTGGTGAAGTAGGCGTGGCGCCTCCCACTTTTTAGCATAAAAGCTCTGCTATTTTCAAAAGCGATTGCTTGGAATTTCAATGAAATTTTATGCGATACTTCCTAATAGTATGTAGTATACTCCTGCCAAAAATTACGCAAATCGAATAACAAACAAGCAAGATTTACGGGCAAGTAGTTAACACCCTACTGCCTTTTTTTAAATTAATTTTTTTTATTTTCATACCTTTCATGAACATGAGGAAAGCTATTTATATTTTGTTATTTAGTGATAATTGAATTTACCACTCACAAAAGAAGTGTTTTTAATCGAAAACAATCAGTTGTCTTTATAACAACTTTTCCGTTATTAAAATAGACCTGAGTAAATTGGGATACCAAAACAGATCACTTACTAGGTATTTAATGTTCGGTTGCACCCGAACTTAGACTTCCTTACTAGTTCTAATTCAATTTTGAATTTACCTGTTTGTCTGTTGGCTTTGTTGGTAACTTTGTTTTACAGTTTATCTTCTCAGTGGCATAATATTATGAGGCTGAAATATATGTATAAGCATGAAATAGCGCAGAACGGGCAGTCTAATATAAACACTTACCTTAATAAACATACATACATATTATACGAGCAACTACAGATTAAAATTATTTATATTGCAATATGTGGTAATTTTTGTTATGGTTGTTTGTTTATTTTCAGACTGTCATATAACCACACCAGCGCCGAATCAACAATTAATTGCAATAAATCAAAGCATGTCAGCATCTCCCGAGAATTAAGCGCAAAACAGCGACCGACTTTGCCAGCAAACAATTTGTCTACCTGTGCAAATTTATTATTAAAATTTTTGTTTTAATTTTTTTTTCCACTGGTGTGCGTGCATGCGTACCATTTGTGTGTACTTGTCATGTGTTAAAAATTAATTTGCATAAATAGGAAATATTTCGTGTTGACAGAGTAAATATTTAACATATAGATGCGCATGTGTGACGAAGTGCTAAAAATATGCAATAAATTATTATCAGACACAACTGTTGAAAAGTGAATATATCAACACTTAGTTAATGTGAAATTTATTTATTTAAACACAAGTTGAAGTTAATTGATGAATAGCAAAAGCAAATTTAAAAACACATGAAGCGCACATCAAAGCACTTGCAAAATTTTAAGGCATATAAAAGCGCCTTAGAGTAGGCAGCAATTATTGTATGCCTTACTCATTTCAACTAAACAAAGCAAGTGCAGAGAAGGAAATAAAATAAATACAACAATAAATGGCAGGAAATTCTTGATAAATTGCCAACTGAACACACACACCGAAATTGCAAAAAATAAAAGAACGGAGTTATAATTAAATCACAAAGCCACTTAGCCATAATTTCCACAATTTTCCTATACCCAGCGCTTTTATAGAAAACGCGGCGGAAGTAACCGCACAAAGCAAGTGTAAGATTGTCGACAATAGAACAAAAAAAAAAAAAAAAAAAATAACAAAAATACAAAAATACTTATGAATAAAAGCGAATACAAAGGAGCGAGAAAATTGCAGCACAAAAAATAATTAACTGAAAATAAAAAAACACATAAACACGCGCGCGCACCTACTTTACGCTCTGTGCTAACAACAAAGTCAACATTTGCGAATTCATTCACTATCCCAGTGTGCCCCATTTTTAGTAACAATGCGTATAATTTCCCCAAGCATACGTTGTGGCGCGCCAGCATATGCTGCAAATACAATAAGTCAGCGTATCAGCAGCGACACCAGCGCAACTCAAACCGCTACAAACATTACCACCACCAACAATAGCACTAAAACCGCCACCTTTGTTACGAAACGAACCAAACCAACTCAAGCAACTAAAACAATTGAAAGTACGCTACAACAACGACAACGCAGCGCAACACAATTGTCCACTGTTGCATTGCATACTACAGCAGCACATTTGCGTAACTCTTCGCAGGTGCCGTCATCTGCCTTGAAAACAATTTCCATGTCATCAACAGCAACATCGTCGTCAGCAGCATTATTAACGGCATCGTCCGCACCAACGTCGACGTCCACACTGTTTTCTTTAACACAACGTTCTTACATTGCATTCAGAATGAATTGCCCCCTTTTAATTGTAATTAGCTTGTGCTTCATTCTACATGCTAGTCTGCTGTGGAGCGGCGTAAATGCTGCCATTTCAAATCGAGGTAAGTGCCATAGACTAATATTGTTCTTTAATATCTGTATTGGTACGAGTAAATACAGTTTAAATAAGTAGGTATGTATGTGGCTGCAAATTTAAAGCGTGAAAACGAAAGCTTAGTTTTCGTTGGACTAAATAGTGGCCATCTATTTGATATGTTACCACATGTCAAGACAAACTAAAGTTAGCCATTTGGTGTGTTAGATAAACTAAAGCGTCTCTTGCTAAAGTAAATAGCAGACAAAACATTTGGCCCTTCTGAAAAATTACAATTTGCTCGAAAATCTAGTTAAAATTTTTAAAGTAAATATTTGGTGGCTGCAATGCTTACACGCATTCATTCTACCGCTAATCTCTTTGCTTTGAAGCTCTTGGCCTTTTGTGCATGACACAAACTTTAACACAATAAAAACCGAAAATTTCACAAAGCTTTGGATTAAGCTGTTCTTAAAGTTTCCATTTAACACGTTCTGAGTAAGAACCACAAAATAAAGTAAAGTATGTGCTATCTGCGACCTAGTATTAAAAAAGCTTTGAGAAATCATCTGTCATGCTACTATACCAGCTGCAGCGCGCAAATAATTTATAACGTATGAGGGTCATAATTGTTGTAAAAATATTTTAAAAATAAATACAAAATACGTTGCACACTTTCTGTTTTGTTTTTTAAGCTAAGCTTTTACTTTCATATGATTTTATTATGTTCTCACCAGGGATGCTTATGTAAGATCCCGTAATTTTTTAAGTACCGAAAAATGGTACATTTTCTTCTTAGAATTGAAGGTTTTCGGGTAGGCAGAGTTTTTATGTGTATTTTACTTTTCTTATGTTACAAAAAATATTTCAAAGAACTAATGTATCCATTTATTTATTCAATACACGATTTATTTTTCTGGATGTAACCTCTTTTACACCAAACCGAAAAAGTAAAATTGTTATTTTTGCTATAAAATAAACGACAAACAAGTAAGGAAGTCTAAGTTCGGGTGAACCGAACATTAAATACCCAGCCCTAGAATCTCATTTGAAATTTTCTATATCAAAAAAGGGGGCGTGGTTATCATCCGATTTCGCCCATTTTAAACACCAACCTGCCTTGGCCAGAAAGTAACCTGTGTACCAAATTTTATGCGAATATCTCAATTTTTACTCAAGCTATCGTGTACACGGGCGGACAGACGGACAGACGGACGGACATGCCTTAATCAATTCCTCTTTTCAACCTAAGAACTTTCATATATGGAACTCTATATCTAACTCGACTATTTTGCGCTGTTACATAGTACCGTTATGTGGACAAAATTATAATACCCTAGTACTAGTACTAGTACACTGGGTATAAAAATAGTTTAAGAGTTTCCATGACTTTAAGTCTGGACACCCCACTCAATTTCTTGTCTTTTTTGGTTGGCGACAATTGCTAAATATTTAAACTTCTCTGATATTTTGTGGTAAACAAGCCGGCTAATGTGCTGTAGCTGTGTTAAATAGCGCTTCACTATTTAGTAGTTTGTCTTTGCTGAAGTTTGGTAAGTTTTTTCTGTTAGTCGTTGGTTTTATTTTTTGCATATAGATTATCTATACTGACCAGGATTTAATTTTTTTGTAACATTAAAACATATTTTTTGAATTGTCAAAAGGGTACGTGAAACTCAGAGCTGGGTAATATCAAGTACCAGTACGACTTGTGACAGGTACATTTTTAAGGAATTGTACTAGTACTGGTATTGGCATTCCCAAAATTTTCAAGTACAAATACAAGTACATGTAGAAGTAATTGCAAAGTAATTGAAGTTTTAACAAATACTTCAAAGCATTTGAAAAGAATTAAAAGTACTTGAAAAGAATTAGAAAATGACTTGTACTTGTACTCTTACTTGAATATTCGGAAAGTACTTAGTACGTATTTATTACTTCAAGATCAAAATATAAGGTATTTAAGTACGTAATTGTCCAATTACTATTCAGTATTACCCAGGGCTGTTTAAACTTTTCAGACTCTTATGAAATTTCCAAACTTTTGAACAAAAAATATTACTGCTGCTTGTTTGTAGTTACGTAGGAAAATAAAGTTCGACAAGTTTTGAATTAAAGTTTCTTTCCGGAGTTATAATATTTTAATTTATTAGGTGCGAGTATAGACTATTTTGAAACTTCGTTGTCGTTTATTTACTTGCTTTCTGCACACATTTAATCTGGACCCTTATGCTGCAGTTCTTTTCAAAGGGCTGTTCTACTCGAATGCAAAAATTGGTTTTAAGAGGTTCGCGGACAGTTAATTGTAATTTTTGTTTTTTTTTAATTTTTTATTAAATACTTTTTTATTTTATAAACAAATATTTCTTATCTCAAAAAAATTATTTTTTTTCTTGAATTTTACAATTTTTTACCAACATGCAGAATGAAACTCGAATAACGAATTCGTTCAACTAGAAGAGTTTCGAATAGAACTACAGAGTAAGGGCGCTTATTTTTTTTCACCTAATTAGACAAATTCTGATTGCAATTGCACATTCTTTTCTAATATGCATCTATAATGCCGTGAAATCAGTTTCCCTTTGCACGCAATGCAATGCTTTCAATTCTTCCTTTTCTGCTGTTCCACATTCACTCACTTTGTTTGTTTTAATGCCACAAACACCACTAGCTACAAAACGCTAGAATGAAGTGGAGAATATCAGCTCAGCATAATGAAACAAATAAAAATCGAAACATAATTAGCAACAATCAAGTTTTCATATATACAACTACGAAAGCGCCAAGAATTGCAAGAGCTGAGTGTGGTCGGACCACCTTAAACAACCACATACCGGCAGTATGCTATTTACAGTTACAGTGCAACGCTTTTCGGCTCGGTTGCACGATGTGGCTAAATCTGTGCTGCTCTTTGTGTTTTTGTGCAGTAGTAATGTAAATGTCGGTTGGGGGCTTTACAGCAAAAAGGCAGACATATCCACTTGCAGAGTGAGTGGTTTTAGTATTCCATATGAAGTGCTGAGTGTAATACCTTTTAATGTGAGTAATGTAGGTTTCGCCTTAGAGCAAAAAGGCAAGAAAATTATACCCGAAAAATCCGAATTGAAGAGTATCTTCTATTTAAAAGCAGGTTTGATCGCGATGGAAGAAGGGGGTGATTAAGAAGTAAAGTCCGCTCCAATGACTAATTTTATGTATTTAAAAAAAATTAAAAAAAAAAAATAAGTATGTAGATGTTTCTGTATTAGAAGCACTACTGGGTGTATAGCACTCCGCGCTAACAACCTTGCTTATTTTACCCAAGCGTTTACTTTTAGACTACCTAATATTAAGCTTGCTCGCGTAGAAGATAAAAACGAAACCACTAAACATTCTGTTCACTACTTTCATATTTAAAGCGCACGTGAGCATGCGCAAATTACCGCCTTTCAACAGTAACAATATTTACTTTCCTGCGTCGAGTTCTCGTACACTTTGCACGTACTTTTTATGTACTGCGGCAGAGCTGAGTAGTGCGGAACTTAAATTTATAGACAATAAGCTTCTTTGTTTTTAATATGTAACAAAACAGAAACGTGTTCAAAACGTTGACTATTAACTTATCAAATAACAGAGATAATGCCAGAGATTTGAAGAAGGTTTAAATGCAATCAACAGCAAAGTTGTGCTTTTCAAATTTTGTATTGCTATATTCATTTTGGAGGTGGGGTGAGGCTGGTGTTAGTTATGTTATTACAGCTTAAGCAGTGGCTGTTGTTGTTATTAACAATGCTTCGTGATCATACTCATCAAGCTCTTCTTACGGAAGTCTTATTAAACAAGCAACATTGGACCACGGCGATATTACTGTTAGACTCAATCGAACAAGTAGGAAGCAGGTTTAAAGCCTACCGAGTGGGGAGGTACGTACAGATTATCGAGTGCACTGGACTCCAAACCAGTCGTTTCACTCTCTACTATATTCAGTGCATTACTTTATATGTGAGAATCCCTTACCAAACTAAATTGCTAAATGAAATTCATCATAGGTATGTATATGGATACAAGAAAGTTCTGGTTTTGTTTTCCTTTATGTTGCTGTTGTTCTGTCCTCCCTGCATGAGCAGTTATGTTACTCATACGCAGTGTATTGATAATTTTTAGTTTTATATACGCCCTACAGGTTATGTGAATGTGGTCTTTTTATTTGTCAAATTTCAATAAGATATTCTAAATTATGTTAAATTTATACACTTGGATAAATGAAGATTGGTTTATATCTACCTCTATTCGGGTTTGCCCTTCCACTCTACTGTTGGGCTGATCAAACTTATATACATATGTACATATAGTATACAAACTTTTCAAATTAGGTCGAGAGAGTAAGTCTATGCTAAAAGTGCAACCTATCGAATTAAGTATTACGCTCCCACAATATGTGTTTGGGTTCATTAAATAAGTGAAAATCACATAGATTTCCTGAAAAAATATTTTTAATGCATCAAGAAAAAGTTTCAAGCACTACATACATATGTAACAGACAAAGTATGATATATGTTTGTATAAGGAAAACACCATGCCCGAAGTAAAAAAGAAAAAAATCTAAGTGCAATCGAAGCATTCACTTCCTGCATTCGAGACCCGAATGAATGCCAGTGCAATGCCAGACCAAATTGAAAAGCTTTACCAAAAAAAAAAAAATAGAAACGAAAACACCCAAAAAGCCGGAAGCTACGCGATAGCATCATCTTCAAATTCCGGTTGAAAAGATAAGGTTTTCCTTTTTCTTGGAAAAGTGTTTTCTATTTGTGCGCAGTTGAATGCCAAATTAATATAGGGCGTTGCATAGACAATGTTTCTATGTACATATGTATGTTTGTACGTACACGAGTATGTAGGTGGGTGGAAATTCATTCTGCCAGAAGAAGGCACATATGTACATTTTATTTGTTCAAAGGCAGTTATATATGTATGTATACCCGTGAAGGTTCACATATGAGTAAGCAGGGGCGTAACCTGAGACTATGCTGTGATGAGGGCGCGTTATAGAAAAAAAATTTTAGGTAGGTAAGGTGATGAAAACGCCACTGTACATTTCTATTTATATATGTACATATGTATACATCAGTTACTACATTAACTGAGTGCTTATTTTTGCTTTTTAATATCCTAAAATTTGCTCTAATGCTTAGAATCTAGTTGAAAATTTAATTAAGTTTAGTTACACAGCTGCAGCTGAAAAACCAAAGCCTCAAGTGCATTTGAATATTTTTGAATGTTGCAAAAGAAAGTTGCAAACATTGTGTTGAATGTTGCAAACATTGTGTTTTATCAAAACAAAAACAAAAAAAAACCCACAAAGAAAAGTTGTTGTTTGTTTTGAAGCAAAAATATATGTAATCTGTGAAATTCATACTGTATGTATGCATCATACTTTTACTGATTGGGTGATAGTTCAGATTGCTAACAAATGAATGCGATATTTAAGTTGTTGTTGTTTTAATACAAACATACCCACCTAAAGTATTTGGATAGTACCTGCTTAAGTGGACTCTCGCTTTCGAGTTTGAGCATAATTTCTATCATGTCACATGGTGATCAGGATATCATATCACCTGGTGATCAAGATATCATGTCACCTGGTGATCAAGATATCACACAACATTATCAGAATATCAGATCATCACAAATAAATCATGCGCACTTCTCATACGTATACAAAACAACAAGTGTAGCGCCACCAACTAAGCAGAATATCACATCACCTGGTGAGCAAAATGTCACATCATCTAGTGAACAGGCGTACAATATAACGGACCTAATAATTTTCACATTCGTTATGACTACGTATCGGTTTTTGAAGTACACTCATATCTCATTTAATCACTAACAAACATTATTACTTGTCACTCTTTCATTTGCTTTTGACTATGAAATTGATTTTTATGCTAGCACATCAAAATGTCGTTTCAACGCTACTTGACGTCTACCAAATAAATTCACAGGAGCATAACAACAAGTAATTTATGTACTTGTATAAACCGCATAAACATGCCAGGAAAATTTTACTATTTAAATCCGCAAAAATATGTTGTGATTGCTGATGCAGAAAAAGTCGAATTTGTGTGCGCATTCGTTAAACAAAAATTTGTGGCTGCATTTTACATAGCCGACATGCTGAGTAAAAGACGATTTTGATTTTGAAATGAAATCAAAGTTTTTTGTTAAACATTCATTTACCGTTGATGGCATGACATTTGTGCCAGCTGTGCTACTCGAGTATTACTTAAACGCTTTGTAGAAATTTGCTCTACACTTTTCTCTATTTTTTGGTATGGCAGCTGTTTTTAATTATTGCGTCGACTGCTAATCACTTGTAAATGCTTAACCCCTTCACTGTCGCTCCTCGCAACAACAAATGAAGATTACGCATTGACTGAATTTTTGACTTGCTCATCCCTTTTTGCGGTTAAACAACGTTTGTAATTTTGGAAAGAAGTCTTGAATAGGATTTTGTAAATGCACATATCGTTTGATAGGAAAGGCGTTGATACTTGGTGATTTTTTTTTTTTTTTTTTTTCAAATAATTACATAAGTATTTCTATTGCTCAGAATCATTTTAATTTTCACGAATTAATAGAATAAAAGAAAGATTACAATTTGATTCGGCAATGACCTCTTCATTGCACACGAACATCTTGATAGAGAGAAAAATCTAGAACATCGAAATACATATTAAAAAAGCTTTGTTTTTCGTACGCCAATATTCATATACGATATGATACATATATTCCCTCAGTTGTGATGCGCTTTCATTATTCGATCGTCTAATCTTATTAGACTCATTTTGTCAACAATTTCTAAAGTAACTTGTTTTCTGGGTTATGCTGATACTTCAAACGAAAATTTATCGATTGCAAAATAACATAAATTTCGTACTTATCAAACAATTCTCGTATACTTAGCTTTTTGTGTAGACTAAAAGAAAATGTGTAGAATTTAAACCTAAACAAAAGAAAGTGGTTTTAATTATTTCACCATAAAGTCGTTGCGGTTTCTATACATCACTTTTAGGTCTTTATTACTGCTGCGTTCAAAATTGATTGGCATATTTTGATGCTAGTGATGTAGATTTGCAAATGTTAATCGGGTCTTTTAAGTTCAAAGCGAAACAAAGTATTCTGTACCAGTTTGGTTTTTAGTGTACGTTGAAATCCACAAGGCAGTCCGTTAGATCTGAGTTTCTTTTTCTGAGCACACTTACTATTTATATCAAAATTACTATACCCATCACCCATCGAGGGGCTCACGAAATCTTAGTTATTTTAGTGATATTGCAGAAAAAGAAAACCCGTGTATCGCTAAGCCGTGTCGTCTAAGGTTAATTTTTTGTTTTCAATGCTGGTTGTCACTTAGACCGGGGTGTCAGTATAACGGTATATACCTCTGGAACGATTGAAAATCATTGTTTCGCAGGTTTTCGCTCAACGAAGCCTTATCTAAGAAATAATTTGAAAAATTCCTATCTTAACTTAAATTCCTTTCAACTTTCAAGCTGAGTTGGTATTTTTTCTGCATAATTTTGTTTTATTTTTAGATCTATTTGAAACGTTTTTGGATCTCGATTGTTTAAACCAGAAAATAACCCTTCCCCCCAGTTCTGCTAACTACTACTTGTGTATACTACATACTTACGTATAAACAATTCACTTATGGTAAGAGGTAATTGATAAATTTCGGTATTCACAAATTTAATTGAATGGAAATGTTTTTGAAGTTTTCCTTTGTTTGCAGAGAAAAACAATTTTCTACGCTTCAATTTCGGCAACTAACGATTATTCATTAGCTATTTAGTGCTAAAAAGGCAATATAGTCCTTATGCGTTTGTGTGCATTATTAAAGGCTTGAAAACTAAAAGGTTGCTATGCTTCACTGACTTCACATTTTCACATTGTTGGTTAAATGTTTTGTAAAATGATGTTTTGTTGTTGTCATTTACCAATGTTGGTGGGCTGAAGACATTTAGTGTTTTAATTTGTTAGACATTAACAAGGCACGAAGCTCATAAGAATTAACGAGCCAAATTTATAACTTTTAGCCGCAAAGGGAAATTTCGGAATTTAATCAAATATAATATTTATTCCCAAAATGGATGCTAACATGAAATATCAGTAGGCTGGAAAAGGGTTTTACGTAAGCTCATCGTAAGTAGTTATGTATGTATATAACATGTTCTCAGTAAAAAAAATTGGATGAAGGTCAAAATAATTCTGGAACCTACATCAAAGTTAAGATCACATTTTTTACTGTTCAGTAATAGTAACTATGTATATTGGTGAATAAGTAATTTGAGTCCCTGGTTCTTTTTAAATTTTTATAGCCATCTTGCTTTGTTGCTAATGAGCTAAAAATATCCGAGTCATTAGAAGCCTCAATTTATTTGATGTGGAACCGAATAAATCTCTTCTTGGCGTTGATATAAGGGAACTTTTTTATAAATATCCCTAGTATAATATTAGCTAAAAATTTTGTATATTCGATCGAGTTCATACTCGAGAGAGAGACTTGAAGAGTGGTATTTTTGTCTCAGGTCATCGATTAAAAGCCGTTTACGTTGTTGTTGCATCTTCACTTCCTACTCAATCGGCAAGTAGTATCTAGCACTTGTTGGCAACATTGATTCTTCGCTGGATTTCTAGGCTTAGTGCAAAAAGCAGCAACAAACACGAAGACTGCACGGTAAAGCAGTCTGCGTTGATAAAACAGATTCTGCAAAAAAATTCATCTTGATCAAAAATTGACTGCCAGATGGCGGGCGGGACCGTTCATGTATTGGTAAATTGAATAGAGAAAAGAGTCCCAAGTGCATTTAGCGTGCATGATTTGACACAATATCTACCAGTTCTCTAATCTATTTAAGTGCAATACACATACATATGTACACACCTAGTTACATATTATCAGCTTCATTAATACTCGCATTCCATCATTTATTCATTGCTACAATCACGTTACGATTTGTCATGCGTACTCTTTACTGCATTTGATGAAGCAGTCGAACTTACTTTGAGGTCAAAACTTCATTGAAATCCATGACTTTGCATACAACTTTTATAATCCGTTGGTTCAACAAAAAGTTCTTTATGTAGAAAATGGCTTACATTAGCGTGGTGCAATCTCTGTAAAAATAATTTTACTTCTTGCATTGGCATAACATAATTTTGATAACACTTGTTACATTTTTTGGCAAATATGTATATTAAAAAAATTTAAGATTGGCATAATCAACTTAAAAATTCATAAAGTTTGATTAACAATATTGTACTTCTTTGGAGAGATACAAAAATTCCTTTGATCAGAGTCGTTTCTCTTCACTTAAGTTTAGGCTCTTGCCTCCCTAGATCAACGACGGTTTTTTAATTTTACTTGAATAACTCAAAAAATACTGGATAATTGGAGTATTCACATCATCTTGCCACCATTGGATCTTTTATAATATCACCGTTTCACACACCTCTATTCCAAAATATCTCATGTAGACATCTACATATCATATGGAAAACAATATAAAAGCCTCAGCACAAACAGCTTACAGATTTGATTTGAACGTGTTCAGAACCAACAATCTATTGTTCCGATAAAAGAAAGTAAAATTCCGCACATTTTGTACTTATTATAAATTCAAATCGGAAATTGAAAAAAGCGATTTGTATACATGGTAGGTTTTTATCCTCTTAAAAGAGCGTCCTGCTTAAAATAGAAACACCAATAATTTGAAATCTGTTTCTTATTTAGAAAATTCGATGTATGCAACTACGAGTATTTTCAAAAGAATACAGTTAAAGCAACTGTTAGTGATTTTTTAGAAGTATTTTTCGAGTGTTCTTAGAGTTTTGAATGAAATAACTTTTTTAACTGATGCAGCCTAATGTTCGGAACTGTAGAGGCATACATAACTAAAAACTTCTATGAAATGAAATTTCTATGTATAAGAAGTCACAAAGGCAAACATCGTTTTTCACTCTATTTAAGCGTTAAGAGAACTTTAACTCGCTCTGTTGTTCTTGGAAAACGTGTGCAAATAACTGGCAGTATATCTTGTAGATCAAAGTGATGAGTAGGAGATTTCAAATCACATACAAATATGTGGTTTATTTCATTTTAGCTATGTACATATGTACATTTTTTACCAAGCTATACTTGTATACATACATATGTACATACTCGTATGTATATAATGATAAATATTAAGATTTTTCAGGGAACACATCCAACACTATTGTAAGTAGCATAGAGCCGTAAATCCCTCTAACCCTCACATTTAAAAAACGTTCACAGTGTTGAGCAGTGCTGTTAAGTAATGATTTGATTGATTATTTTTTGCAGAAGCTTTCAAATGATTGATTACACATTTTTTTGATATGTAATGATTATTAAAAAAAACAATCAAAAAAGAAACTTAATTTTTTGTGATTGTCAAATATTCAAAAACAATCAAAAAAATTTTTTTTATTTAAATCTACGGTAAAACCTCATACGTCAAAACAATAAAATAAATAATTGAATATATAACGCAAAACTACCATACGCTTACTGCTGCTTATGCACAAAATTAGTTAATAACAATAAATAATTTTCTTTTCTCATACAAATCTTATTCCTCCTAATCAAGTCATAAAACTGTATAATAATGCACTCTTACTCTAACCGAAAAATTTAGTCTACTCTTCAATAACCTAAAACTGTCATAAAAAGTCCGACGTAAAAATTCAAAGATATCGCCTACCAGCATCACCTTATTCGATATAGACCACCCGTTCCTATTACGATGAAACCAATTTCACCATAAATTTTTATGATGCCTTTTCTCAATTTTATTGCCATCAATACTTTATACATTAAGCTAAAAGTGTCTGTGCTGTACTTATAGCAACAGTGTATTAGGTTTATATTTATTTATGCATTACACATTAGACCGATTCAGAAAAACAATGAATTTTATCGTGCTTTCAAGCTCAAAGTTGGTTGTTTAAATTATAATTTGATTTCCTACCAAGCTGTTGCTGAGTGCCATTTTGCTCAGTATATATACTACATATATGTAGATCCATTTTAGGCTTTAGTCTTTGAAGTTATACTCAAGACTCTTGAGTCAAGGGGCTGTCCAAGCTAGTACAGTTGGCAGTATTTCCCAGAAAATTTAGTTCTTCGATGTCGCCGGTACCCAATGGCAAATTAATAACGTTACTGATAGTCTTCCAAAACATGTATTTTTCTCATGACTAACGTTATTCGATACGTCCTACTCTCTCATGATTATATAAATGAGCACTCCTTATTTTTCCAGCATCATTGGTGCTTTTTTACAGCTCGGTCTAATTTTTTACTTTTCTTACGGGTAGTCATGATACTCGAATTTTATCCTGTTTACTACTTTGCCAACGAACAAATTGTTTATGAGCACAATCGCACATTGAGACAGAAGTCACGCGCTAAATAGTCTACACGAGACTTTGTGCAAAATTAGACTTCGCGTAATTTAAACAAGTATTTATTTATAAAGGGGTGAGATAGTCAGTCTTCTGCAGCGCCATAAACTTTATGAAATTCATTGAAAAAGTTCATTTTGGTATGTAATAAGTAATTTAAAATTTGTTCAGTACTTACCGATTCGTTTTAGGATACTATTTTACTATTTATAGATTTTTAAGTACTTGGAGCGAAATAGCGCTAATCCGATATCTGCAGTTGTATACAGAGTTTCTTCATTCCATAGTGAATCGACTTAATGTGCATATCACATATTCATTCGTTACATAATTTGTTTACTTACAAACAAAAGCTTAACGCTAGTTAAGAACTTTACGACCGAGATTCATTGGCGCAAAAGAAAAGCTCATACATATATGTATTGTTTCCAACACCATCGGTTCATTAGGTATTTAAGTGTGGTTATTTCTTTGTTTTATTTCAATTCATTGACATGGTATTGTAATTCACAACCAGCTTATGAAATATTTCAAATATGTAGTTTATGTTTGGCAAGCCCAAGTCGAGGTTTTTAACAGCGAAAATGAGGAGGCCAATCCTGTGCTAATACCTCAGAGGCATATTGGTTCGTCCATCAATTAATGTTGTTGTTGTCATCAAACTCTTCTAACGGTAGTCCAACGAAACGCGCAGTTAGACCAGAGGGTTAGTGGTGTTAGAAGAGTGTGTTCAGTTGAACAGGAAAAGAGATGTTGTGTGTATGTATGAGGGGCCATTCCGCATGCAGGGCATGTGTTTAGTATGGTGGGGTTCAGTCTGGATAGGTAAAAGTTTAACCTGTTATAATATAAAGACCGAAGTTGTGCTAGCATGGCTATTGTTTCCCTTGGAAGGACACGTTCTTCCTCAGAGAGGACGGGTGGTTTTGTGTCTATAACGGGATTCCCAGGCCGAGATCTGAGGGATCTGTCTACTAAACACTTTAAGTTGCTTCTTTCATTAACAATACATTCAATGCCGTGTAGCGTTTTTTGAAAGTTAGGCGTACTAATGAACAGACGGACAAATAAAATATTTTCGGTTGCCTTAAGACATATCCCACGTTTTGCATTTTTCTTCAATATCTATACATGTATATAGATTTAGTTATAAGCTGTACGGTCATATATTTCTACATATGTACTCTGCTAAGCTACTCAAAATACATTATTCATCCACTAAGTTTATACAATAAAGTTCATATTTTTCCCTTCATTTCTTGCCATTTATCTTTAATTCAATTGGAAAAAGGGATTGTGGTACACACATTTTTCTTTATTTACATATATTTTGATGTTATTATTTGAAATGCATACATATGTCTCAGCTTATTAATCTATATTTCATGCATATTTCTGTTTTTATTAACAAAATATATCTGCGCCATGTCAAAAAGAGAATGCGCATATAAATCAACAAGTATGCAGCTAATAATTTCGTTGAGATTGTTCTTTCTATATGAATTTCATACGAATCTCATTATGCGCGTATTATCTCAACCGCAGCATAAATAATATATACACAACTAAACGCATTAGGGTGGGTTTAAGAACAAGTTCGTGAGTGTGAACATATCGTTTGCATATTTACATATATAAGTACTTGTGCATGAGTTCAAGCAGTAGGAAACACTTAGTTCGAGTGAACATGAAAGTTAAAGCTAGAAGATCTGTTAGAAAAACGAAACATGTGGCTGAACGACGAGGGAATACTCAGATTAAGATAATGGCTGATAATAATTATCCCTAGTGCTTAAGTTGAAATTCCGAAGCAGATTGTTTCAAGAACTGGCGAATGATTTGCTAAAGTAATGGTGGTTTCGTGAGCTACATAGAAATAATTCTTCTTTCTCTTCGTTGTTTAACAGTGAAGTAGATAATGAACCAAATCTTCCAATACATCTGTACTCACAAAAGTGATCTCGGCGTACACACTAACACATAAAACTACACCTTTTCCAAGTGTACTTCAGAATGCGTAAAATGATCTTCAGAAACCGTAAAATGTACTTCCGAATAATCAATTGTATTTCAGAAATGGTAAAATGTACTTCAGAATTGTCAATTGTACTTCAGAAGCCGTAAATTGTACTTCATATCCAGTTAAGAACGGTCCCTGAAGTACAATTGCCTATTTTAAAGAACATTTTACAGCTTCTGAAGTACAATTTACCATTTCTGAAGTACAATTTACAGCTTCTGAAATACAATTCACAATTTCTGAAGTACAATTTACAGCTTCTGAAATACATTTTACAATTTCTGAAGTCCAATTGACTATTCTGAAATTCATTTTACCATTTCTGAAGTACAATTGGCTATTCTGAAGTGCATTTTTTTCTTGGAAAAGGTGTAGAGTGCCGCACAGGCGTTGTTCTGTTAGAAAATTTACTTGTCTAGTTATGAAAAACTGTATTCATCTCAACTCTTGCTTCGTCTCACTCTGGTTGTTTGCCACTCCTTTTTCTTTTTATTCCGTGTTCCTTTTGTCTGCCATGCTCCCTTAATTCCTTATTAATTGGTTGACTATTACTCTTCCTCTTCCACTTTTTCGCCATGCTACCAATCCTCTTAGCATCCTATTTTTCTAATGCTGAAAATGTTTGTGGTAACGAATCAAAAATTGGTACGTCGTTATGCCTATGAAGTGTGTATAGTACTTAAAAAATGGGAAGGTTAAACTTGGAATGACATGGAGTTAAGTTTTATGGTAGCCTTTTTGTGGAAGATTTTTACACTCCCATGCAATTGGAAATCAATGAAAAACTATAGCTATTTAAATTTAAATCAATTTGCTATAAGTTTGGCAGCGCGGTGAAGCATGGTTGGGTTTCCTAGTAAATACATACATATGTCCCTCCACTTGCCCGAAGGTTGAGTCGTTACTCTATGAGTCATTGAATTATATAGCATTTTCAGGTCGAATGAAACCTTTTTCAAATGAATTGAAACTTTTTTCAAGTCAAATAAAACTTTTCGCAAATGAAGTGAAAGGTTTTTCAAGTCAAATGAAACGACTTTTAGATCAGGTATTACCACCCATAAATAAATAATTATCTATGTTTACTCAGTACTTATTCCAAATACCATTAAAGAAGTAAATCACACTATTGTACAATTCATCAAGCGAAACTCTGCTAACTTTTCTTTCATACTTAATTTCGTAACATTACAATTTTTACACATTTGAGTTTTTGTCAACGCATCACCCACTTGTACTTAAATATAAAACGCCATTTACACATCAATTGCTACTCTTTGCAACTTCCCATTCTATTCACTATTAACTACCACACTTGTCTATATTTGCGGTTATTATTGCTACATCGTTTATGTTTTGTTTTGTTTCCGCCCGATGCGCATTATTGCTCCGGTATTATATTCTAGTGTCACTTGTGGTGCTACTTTGTCATATCTTGCTTTTGTGGCTCATTTAAAAATTCAATTTCATTCAACACATAAAACTCTGGCAGCAAATAAAAAAAAACGCGGATATGAATGTAAAGAAAATGAGACAACAGCTAACACCTAACAGCTATCAGCTATGTATGTATGTATGTATGTATATGAAGTACATCCGTTTTTGCTGCTTGAAACTAAATTGAGGTGGCTGAGAGCAGGTAGAGCGCATTTGCACGCAAAGTAGCTGAAATATGTATGTATGTATGTATGTATATGCGAACTGCCACACGTTAGCCTTGACTGATATTGCTGCATAAGTAAAATACCTGTACACTTTTATTGTTATTGTATGTCTCTATGCATGTATGTAGATGTATATACATAATTCCCCATTTGCATATTTGCGCGACTCAGCAAAATAATAGTACTCCCTGGCGTATACTTAACATCGGCGCTTTGTTAGATAGAGTGTAAAATGTAAAAAGTAATATGTAGCAAAAACAAAAAAGTGCAAAAACAAAAATGTTGCGCGTCGGCAAAAACCTAGTAATTTTGAGTTTTATTGAAAGCCCTTTTGGCTTCTTTAAATTGCAGTACATGTTTCAAATATAAATTCAAATCCTTATAACGTATTTTATATACATATATACATACATATGTATATGTACATATGTATAACGTATTTACACTTTTTTCACGAATACAATTGCAATGTGGTGAAATTAAGGCTCTAAGTAAAGCTTTTTCTGGCAATAAAAGCAATTTATTTGCATATTTATTTTAGAATTACACTTAAATGTTCTTGAATTTATTTTCTTCTTTTAGATCTATGGTGTGTTTTATAATGGTATCACACTACGAATTTACATGTTTTAAAAAATACTTATGCAAATTTAGTTTAAAAACTTTGCGCATTCTAAAACAGTTCAAACATTTTTTTTATAACGAAAAAGCAAGTTTGAAGTCAGTTAGATAATCCAAATTATCACCACTATAGCAAGTGTCGATTTGCAGTAGAATAAAATCTTTTCGATTAAGTCGATTAATAGTCGATTATCTATTAGACACACACAATGGGGGTGTATATGTTCGTAGCCAGAAAAAAAATTTTTAAGCCATAAATATCGCTTCATATAAAAATAGATATTGTTTTTATGTAATAGGGGGAAAAACTATATAGTTGATCATTATTTTCGTTTTATTTTTTAATCTAAATCAGCAATGACGAGTATCTTCAAGTTTCATTTTTTTGGATAAACTATAGTATAGTAATTTTTATTGGAACGTAATGTTTTGAGTTTTATATTTTTAAACAGAATTAAACTTATTTTTGGAACGCTATTTATCCGTCAATAATCAAAATAAATATTAGTCATAAATTTTTGTTGCTCTAATAACGTCAAAATATTGACTTAATAGCATTAAAATATATGATGCCCACAAAAAGCTAAAATCCAAAATTTTATTTTTATTCTTGAAGGATAAATATAATAAGTTTTATTTATAAATGATGGAACGTAAAACATGATGATTATTTTTGAGCAAACAAAAATTAAAGCCCAATTTATGAGGGATCACCTTAATTTATTCAATCTAATCAGATTTTCGCTAAGCATGACGAGAAATGCCCTCTCACACACTTAAAACTGTCTTCAAATTTTTCTTATTTTTTTGATCTAAAAATATCAAAATAATCATAAAAGGAGCTCCTTGCTAAAAATTCAATACAACTTTTGAAAGTTTTAGGTTCATACATTAAAATTATTTTCTTATTTTATGCGTAAGTTTCTGAGTGCTTCTGATAAAATTGGCTAGTATTGTATTACGATTTTATCTTATCGTTTTTTTCTCACCTAAGACTCAATTAAATCTACATTCTAGACTGTGTCTCTTACTCTTGGGAGTGCTTTATTTATGAAACTCAAGTAACTAAATTATTTTTAAGGATATTGGCAGACTTCGATTAGATGTGGGTTAGACTAAAAACCAATTGTTAGTTGCAATTCTGTTATTTTACATCCGTTTCATAAAATTTTTGTTATGATGAACTTCATTTCAGTTTTTCCCAAATTTTGTTTTTCTATTTGTATGAAACATAATACTAATAATCGAAGCCAATAACTTAAATGGTAGATGCAAGAAAAAGGCAAATACAATTTCATATAAAGATATTCAGAAAAAAGTATTGATTTAAATATATAAAGAACAAACGGACATGATGCTGAAAATTTACCAAAACAAAGTAGAAAAACCTATATACACATTAAAAAAGACTGAAAATAATCGCAGAAAATCTACCAAATCAATGAAACGCACGGAATTTTGTTAAATAAACAGTTAGACTGCTTTGTGTTTTCACATTATATCAAAAGGACTTTTCTTCTTTATTGACAATTGAGAAAGCTCACTTAATACATTGAAAGCAGCACTGAGTATTTATTTGTCTGTATGCACTTACTTTCAAAACATTCGGGGTATGGGAACTTGAATATAACTTAACAACTATGGACTTAGTTGAGAAAGTAAACTGACCCAATATGCTATTGAAAACGTGCCTGGTGAGTTAAGCCTTGTATACAAAACTAGTAATTTCTGCGTTCAATTCACAGTGCCAACATTAGTGACTTTATAGTGATCATTCAAGCGATTTTTACCATCTAGTTGATTTTCCCTTACAGAGTACAAAAATAATCTCAAGTCACAAGAATTGTCTCTAGTGAAAATTTTCAAAATTCAGTGATTTTGAATTACAGCAAATAGATTCCCAATTTTTGGCAAATTGTCAATAGCTGTGTTCGGTGGCAAAACTTGCAAAAAAGTTTAAGTAAAGAGAGAATGACTTAAAACTCTCTCGAAACGGAAAAAGTAAAAGTTTGCGACCGAACAGGAGTCAGTAGAAACTTGCAGCAAAAACAGCTGTTGCCATTTTGATTGGTTGAAAATTAAAATTTTTAAATTTTTGTTGTTGCTTTCCATTGTCCAGATCAGCTGTTTTCACTTGCAACTTTTACGGAGCCAAAAATCCTCTGTAAACACTTGCAGCTCTCTCTGTCAATGAAATGTCAAAATGCGCTCTCTCGCTGCAAGTGTTTTGAGCAACCGAACACTTTCACAGTAAAAATTTTATAAAATTTTATAAAACTATAAAATTTTTTGCCACCGAACACAGCTAATGTTGATAAATGATAAAGAAAAAATTGTTCACAATTTTTTATTATCATCAAATTTTTGGAAATCTGCGTCAAACTAAAATTCTTTCATTTCCCTTATTAAATATTTTTCTTTTAATTCTTGATCAATTCTACTTAAATTTTCTTGTTTCATTTCAGGTATGTTAATAAAGATATAATGTAATGATTTAGGGCAAAGACTGGGTAAGCTATAAATTACCTTTACTATACACATACATGTACACATTATGTAAACCAATCACTATAACCGATGAGTTCTGGCAACTTTTGAACACTAAACCAATTTCGATCTGGATACATGCTTTAATCTAATACACTCCTATAGAAACTGCTAGATTTCTGGAACTTCTGGCAGAAGATGTTGATCACAGTAATAGTAAGGCGGAACAAGAACAACAACATTGATCGAGCAACACTCTCGTTTTGAGGGTGGAATCGAGGTCCCAAAGGTCTGCTGGCCTGCTTTGTGTAAAATGGCTAACAAAATCTGTTTAGAACTTTCAGAAATTGCACCAGAAAGCCAAAATGTGTTAGCACGCGTTCCTTTATAAAAAGCGTACGCTTAATATACATATTTAGAAAGAAAAAAATTAAGAAGTTGTTTCGAAATAATAAAAGTACTAAAGCTGACAATGTTTATAACCAAAATGCCAAAAAAGTAAACTAAAAAGTTTCATTTTCGCGACCACATGACTTCGTGGCTTGAATAACTTTAAAATTTCATCTTGAAAAATATTTTGCTAAAACTTTTTCTGCAGCTATGTACATCTGCATACAGCACGCCCACGGGATAATATTACTAAGCGCGAGCAAGCATAAGTAAACTCAGCACTCGTAACCAAATGTGCCACACAACTTGAAAGAGTAAAAGCGAAGAACAGTAAATTTTAACTAAAGTCAAATACGCGCGAGCTCGAAAAGGTCATAGTCGACAGCGTATGGCAGTGGAACTGGCAGTGAAACATAAGGGAGAAATGATGAAGAAAATGCGTTCAACAAAAGTTTGGCGAAATGAAGAAAATAAAATGTGAAATGAAAAAATTACAAAATGCAGCTGTTGCTGTATAAACTTTTAAAGACAATTTGTAATAGTGAAATTTTATATAAGCAAATCGCAATGCAATCAACTTATTGTGAAGCTTAAATTTTACTTATATTAAAGTAAAAAGCAATGTACATGTGCTTTTAAGTTACCGAAAACACAATCAATACTTATTAGGTGTTAATAATAAAAGTTAAATTCATTAATTTCGTCGACTTAACATTAAAGTTTTTCAAAAGTACTTATAAATCAGTAAGTTACTAGCTAGGTGGCGAGTACAGACTTTTAGGTAACCACAGTGTACCTTATGGTCTGTAAACTGTTAATATATAAGAAGATATTAGGAAGTATGATTATAAGAAATAGACAACAACAGAAATATGAGCTGCTATCTTTCAGGAGAAAATCCATGTAATGCAAGCTTGTCTTCACGGCTCTACACTATAATGGAATGCTACAAAAGCATTTGTATAAAGCTTTTCTATGAACTCAACAAAGTACAATTATAAGAAGCCCATAGACATGCCTAACTCTATTACTTCCATACTAAATGCTATCAACGAAAAACGCGAATGAAGTCGGAGACAATCTAGCAAACTCCTTTCGCTGGCATAGATCGCATCAGCTTCTGTGGCTTACAGAATGTAATGTATGAATGTAAAGTGAAATCGAAGTATCCATAGCTGATTCTTTAGAAGTTCCTGTAGTTATTTTGCAATATCTATGATTATGCAGACTATTCAGTTATTCCAGAAGTTCCAAAGCTCACTTGATACGAGATTCTAATTTATTCTCTCATTTTTCTGATCTACCATATATTTACATTTTCTATCTAGTAACTCTTTATAACAATGTAACATATACCAAATGAAATAGTTAAAGTCAGTTTTACAATAAAATAAATCATCAAGAAAATACTCCTCATTTTAATGTTAGTGAGTGCTCAAACAACATTTACCTATCATAATAAAAGTTTTGAGAACACTTTTTAATGGTAATTGATTATTTATGTTTTTCAACTTATCACATATCGTCCACTTTTAACAACAGCAGCCGATACTCAAAGGTCTGCAGGAATGCGTTTGTTTCAGACATAACCAAAATTGTGTTTTCTAACCGTAATAGGATCCTAAATTTAGTCATAATTTAAGCAAAAATTTACTAAACTTTTCAAACCTCTCAACATGCAGGAGTAGCTACATAAATTATGCACATAACTCTACATACAGATGTCTATAACTTAGGTATATATTATATTCATAAAGTTAGAAAACTAACAGAGTTCGTGGCACACACCATAGCTTCTACGAAATTCCATTTTATATTCAATTTTATCGTCATAAAAGTTCACCATACAACAATAACGAAAACAATATGCCAATTTAAGTTTTGCCATCTTCAAGGCGGAATAAGCGTATGAGTAGGAAGTAAGCTTATGCGAACTTATGTACATATGTATGTTACGTTCATTGTGCACGTGAATTTCAAGTGTTGCACATTTTATATTGCATGCGTTGCATAAAGTGTTTATTACTCAAAAGGCGGGTATACGCTTGACAGGGATCGTAACAGTATACAGCGCAGGGAGCCTTTACATGTTTTGCAGAGTTAATCATCAAACTTGTCTGAACTTATCTCTTGTTTATGGTAATCAGAATACTTACTTGCTTTGGAAGTACTGAATTAAGTCGAGTTGCATGAGAACTTGTGACTTTGTTCGTTCCCAAACAGTTCAAACTCAAGAAGGCTTGTTGTGTATTCCCTTACAGACTGCTGATCGTTTAAAACGGATCGTTTGTTCGCTTTGCTTACTCAGCTGAATGGTGCTCAATTTTGAAGATATGTCCTCGACTTTAGGTGCCAATATTTATAAGGTTTTGTAGCTTTGAGATAAAGACTAGGTTTCAAAAGTTAGTTTTTAAAGAAATACATCATGTTTTACTTCCCTGTATTGGTATACCAAATATTCAAATTTTTCCCATCTAAACTCATTGGTTGAGCTAGCGTTTTGTTATTCAAATATCAACAAATTAAGAAAAAATGGGTCACCATACTACTACTATTTCTACAGATATATTAAAAGCATTTATTTAGTTCGTTCTCTGCCTCTTACATATCTCTCTCTCATTTTTCACAAAGGCAAAATTTTCACATCTTTGTCAAGTGCTACGAAATTATTTTGCTATCAGCAACTAACTTTTATGCAGTTCTGCTGCTTTGATACGAGAAAAATGTATGCATCTGAACAACAGATTTTCATTTCAGTGCAGATATTGTCAGCAATTAAATAGACAATTTTATTTAATAATATCTCAAGAAGTTTTAAAGTTTTTTCGCCAAATTCGTTTGACATTTGTGAAGATGCAGACTACGCACAACACTTTAAAATAAGCACAAAATGGGTGATCAAATGGTAAATCCGGCATTTGCCAATGGCATGGTCTCGATAAAAAAATGCTTGATCTTTTCATTCAAGCACACCGAATTTAAAATAGGGATGGGCTTAAGACAGTTCTCCCAAGATAATGTGATAGAACTCTCTTACGTCAAATTTACTTTTTTCGAGCCCTTTTGGTGCTGCCATGTAACTTGATATGCGACATTTGGAATTAAGTTCCAATGTGGACATCATATTTCGCAAAAGATTCGGACCTCTTTACCTACACAACTTCTAATACAACTCTATCTCATATTCTGCTTATCATAGATACATACATATATGTATATTGATTTAATTACTTTAGTTTAGTTAGAAAAATATCATGTGTCTAAAAAGTTTTTAAAAGCAACGTTTTCTTCCAAATTATGTGGTTTTTTTGGTTTCTTAAGCATTCTCTAATTAGTAAATGTCTACGTAAAAATACTGTGAGAATTGGATGAAATTGCAAACTTAGTTAACGCACTTCAACTCTTTTTTAGCTTTAAAAGAAATTTCGACAAAATATCTACTTACATACATCCCTGACATACATTTAGCGAGACAACAACAAAAAACTAAGATAAATAAATTGTCTGAAAAAGTATGCCGTACGAATGAATAAATGGTAAAAAATAAGAAGTAAAACGAAATAAATGAAAGAAATAGAACAGTGGCACTTAGGTAAACCCGAATACGCCAGACATGCATTTACTTATATACAAACAAATACACATACATACATACATACGAGTGCATGCATATATGTGTGTATATATGGCTCGTGAAATATCAAATTGCCACGGTACCATTTTATTTCATTTCAGAAATGGCAAATAAATATTATAAACCCTGCAGGGTATTCGAAAAGAAGTGCATAGAATTTTTTACGAGATAACTATTTTGTTAGCAGTCCACTTTTTTCGCAAGCATTTAACTACTACTGGTAAACAAATAAAGGAAAAGAATTAAAATTTTTGCCAAATTTGAAGATTCCTTTGAGAATCCAAAAAGAAGTTGTAAGTCGTTTTTTTTTAAATAGCAAAATTGGAGCAAGCACCGAAATGGGGACTTTAACAATCCTAAGACAAACAGGGGGTTCTTTGCGACTACCCGTTAAGAACTACAGGTAATATATGGGATCAATTTTCTCTGCACACACAGAACATTCTTTTAACACAAATTAAAAAACTCGAAAGATCGTTTATAAATCAAGTAAAAAAACACAAAATGTATTCAGTTCTAATATGTGGCGAGTGTTAATCTTTTGGTATGGTTGGAACGTTCCAAAAATTTTAGATTACTTACAGTATACAGTTTGGTTTTAAATCTAAGCTGAAAGAAATTAAAATCCTACATTAAACACATATCATAAATTTAAAAAAATGTCTAATCCAAGTTTTTAACAGTGTAACTCGCACAGACCTTAGAGTTTTCCCTACCGGTAATGCATTTACGGAGTGAGTGTGTGTTGGTCTTATGTACTTTTCACTTCAGCAATGCAATTTATAAGGCAAACCAATACAAAATACCTAAGGGGGTCTAAAACTGGGTGTGATCGTGGACTATATACTCAGGTGTGCATTTAGTTAAGCAACAAAAAGGGGATTATATGTTCCATGCCTTTATGTAACAAACTACTCTACGAGTATATATAACTAACAGGACTTATATATCTGTAAATGTTTTTGAAAACACTTTAAAATAAACTTGATCTAATGGTCCTAGAATAACCGCTCTCAGTATTTAATTTCATTTACGTTTCATTTTAATTCAACAAGGTGTAAGCTAAGCATTTTAACAAACTCTGGAAACAGTTTCTATAACCAACAATTTTAAAAAATACACGGAAAAATCCAGAAAAAATAGGAAACTCGAATATATGGTATATATATGGTATTTATAAAGTTTTAAGCACTTTCGAAAAATAATGTTTGCTGGCGCAAAGAACATGCATTTAGTGAGCGTTTTTCTAGCGGGAAAGATGCAATCAATAAGATTTGCATGTAAAAAACAGCTGCGCGTGAATGAGAAAACAGCAACAGATGTTTTGACAGCAAGCCTTTGCAAGCTGACGTTTCATATTTAAAATTCTGTACAGAGCTCAGCGAATTTCTCCCTTACTTAAACCTTAAAGTTTTATTTTTAAAATGAAAAAATGCTTCCACACTTCTTAGACTTTTTATAGAACATTGGGAAAGAAGTAAATCGACCACGAATCACTCACAGAAATTTCCCCAAGAAAGTGGTGATCTTCTACACTGTGATTCAAAAGCTTGACTGCTTGGGGTTGTAATACATAAACTATATGAGGATATTCTATTGCCCAGCCAGCACAATCCAACCTATTTACTATGCGCAGCTAGGTATAGTAAAGACAGCACAAAAATATCAGTCAAATGGTAGGTAAATGGCTAACAAACAGAAAATGGCGGCTGAAAAGTGCATAAAAAATGCAAATGGCTATGTCCACATTTTGCAAACGAGTACCTACTATTCATATTCAGATGCAAAACTGCTATACCTTCCCAAGAACACTCAATTAAAATACGTAAATATTAGGGATGTTCACTTCATCCTTATTTTACAATATCGAAATTTATGAATTCGTAAATCTGCAGTAGTTTAGCTCCTAAATGTGAATACATTGTTAGATGAACTAAAGTTAGTTAGTGTACTCGTATATAGAAAATAATTGGATTTTCAAAGTGATTTTTTTGTCCAGAGCAGGCCATTCCCAGGTGAATGGCGATCACCTGGCGTCTCCTACAATCCCACCCACCAGATTTTACCATTAAATTCAAGCAAAAAAAAACACGAAAATTAATGGAATTCTGTAGGCGCACAGTTGTGAAAAACTTACCAATAACGATTGCGTTACATATTTTTAATTTTTCAAGGTTATATTGTGAAATTGTGTAGGTCCCCAGTTTCTGATGTTTTTTCATACTTCTGAACAGCCAAACACTTCTTTCCACGATTTGCCGCTCCCCGCTCTATCTTCAGCATTTGAGGCATATTTTTTTAGCATACTGTTCGTCTTCATTTTGAAGTAACACAATCAAGCAGAAAAAATTGAACTAAACAAAAATAGTAATTTTCGGCGTTTAAAAAGTTTATGTATCCCATGCCTGACATCCCTGGTAGGTATACTTATATGCATATTTACCTATACACACTAAAGGGTGTGCATCCTTCTGTTTATTCTGCATTTGATGGACTGAAGAGGGTCCATAAAAAATGTGCAAACAATTGCAACGAATCACCTGAAAAAGGTCATACAAGTGGAGTAAGTTACAAATATGCTGTATTTACTTATTTTTCATAATAGTTTGCAGGAATGCTCAGTCAAATTAAGAATAGTTTGCAACTCATAGCCAATTTATTTGAATTTTAAAAGGATAAATTTAGAATATTTAAAAAGCAATTTTACTTTAATTAATTAATTTGAAACACAATTTTTTGACATAAAGTTGAATTATAAGTTAATGTAATAAATTTAAACTAAATTTAATTTCTTTCTTTATTTGATTACAATTGCAGAAGAACAACAAGCAGTGAAGGGCTCAACACCATTTTTTGATAGTAGTAAAATTGTTTTTAAAATTCAAACTCACTGTTTTGCACAAAAGCAATTAAGATCTCGAAAGATTACTTTTCCTAATTTGTGTTATATAGCACCGTTTATGTAATTTATTGCATTTAAAAATGTATCACTCCTCTTTTCTAGGCCATCGAAACGATGGTATTATAAGGCCTATGTTCCCAGACAGGTCTGTTGCCAGGTGCGCGAAAAAGCTTTATCTTTTTCTTGCTTATCTTGTTATATTGTTAGCTTACATGATTATGTGGCACTCGCAGAAACTCATACAAAATTAAGGTCATAATATATATTACTATTCGTTCGACGATGAATGTAAAATGAGCAGATTTTACAAACACAAATTCTTGACATATTAAATTCTAAGAAATGGGGAACTTAGAGTAGCATAACTATAGTATGTATGGATAATTTAAGAAGACAAATTCTCAACTTCTAAATTGAATGTTGCTCGAATTGACCTTAATTGGCTTTAAAATTTCATAACACTATGTTAAGTGTATCTCCGATCTACTAGCCAACTCTTTAAGAGATTACATGAAATACCACAATGCTTTGTCTTTTGTTATGTTTTTTGTTTTTGCAACAAAAGACAAAGGCAAAAGAATTAAAACTATTTACAGGCAAATACGTTTGTATGTATAAACCCTGAACAAATATCGTCTGACTGATCTACAGAGAAAGTGGTTAGCGTTTAATATCTTTCGTCAAGAGTAAGCCCCAACTAGTCCCTTATAGCCTTAGTTGGGATGAGTAAACTCTATTTGTAAGGCATTTAGCAATATTGATAGGAAGAGGATATTGTAATCGTTTTAGGTAAAATGAAAAAAATGGTCCGTTTTAAAAACATCCTCAAACCGATGCGAAATGTTCAACATTTACATATGTATAAAAATATCTGAACTCGCATTATTAGCATGCTGGGTCGTCCTAACTTTAAACTCAGTTCTTAAATTATTTGTCACCATCCACCCACAGACTAAGGAGCTGATTATGAAAGTCACGGTAGCAATTGGCATTGCAATGCCAACCACCCACATACACCATCACACATATGTATGTACATATGTACATATACCAACCAAATTCACGTCAGCAAACTCTCATTTACTGACATTTAATAAAGTGAATGAACAGCTTTTTATATAATAAGAACGTTCCTGGAAACGAGAAGAGGTATCTAACGAACTTGGAAAAGATTGCTGAAATTGGCAAAACCCACACAATAAGAAAATTTAATAAAAATTGGCAGTTTTAAATTTAGACGTTATCATCAGCTGCTTGACACCTCCGCACTTGGGAGAAATAATTTGATAAGATTCTTATTGATTGGTGGGACCTATGGAAAGTATGTATGTATATAGAATATTATGTTATGAGGTATATGGGCCAAATGTTTATATTTTAATATTTGGCGTTATTAAATATTATACAATAGATACCCACATATATAAATTTTAAAAAATTAATTATTTAGATCACTTAAAATAAATAATATTTAATTCATATATAACCTTGATTATGTGATTTCTTTTGAGTTTTAGTATAATACGGAACTATCTAATCGCTGGATTTCTAATCTGCCCTGCCAACCAGCGATGGATAAAAATCTGGATAATCAGCGAATCGCGCTTACCCCAAAAGTGGATAAAAAAGTTGGCAATTTTGTTCGGCGAGGTTCACTTTTTACCCATGTTGAAAAGATTTTTGCGTGTACGTGTGAGTGCATACTTTTAGGCACTTGTCGTTTTCCATACAAATTCTAAAAATATGCTTCGGGGTTAGTAAAAATTTGTGAATTTTTATTATCAGAGTTTCACCATGGTTAGCCATGGTTGGTAGCGTGGTGTTCTTATAATGAAAATGAAATTTAAATATCACTTTTCATAAAAATTTATTTCTTCTTAGTTTGCTTGCTAAATTGCCTAAATACTCATTAGACCGCTACTAAAACTTTAATGCAATCACTTAACAAATTGGAAAAGGGTACATACTTTTAGGCGCACGATTTTACATATTAAGGCCCGTTTTCATAAAAGCCGGTTAGCGCTTTATCGGAATTTAATCGGTGATTGGGCTAAAATTCGTTTTCACCATGCCCGGTTATCATGGATCAGCCGATTAAACACCGATTAACTTGATCGGCGATGGATGGCCGGTTAACTGCTGATTGAGCAAACTTTGACGTCTGTCAGCTGTGTAGAAAATAAAATTTGTGTAATTTCATTTGTGTAGTTTCAAAGTTCCTTGTGTCATTGAGCAATATTATTAAACAAAATATAAACATAAACCAATAAAAGCGAAAGCAATTGGTAAATCCTTATATATTTTCTGCATACCAAAAAGTTTTTGGTATTTGCAGTTAATGAATATTATAAGTGAATTCGAGCATTCAATCACTGAAGCAGTACTTCCAAAGAGGTATAATTTTAATCCAAAACTGAAGAGAATCGACACGTTTTTTTCTGAGATATATTCCAGAATGGAATTAGAGCATATTCAAGAAAACTAGAATTTTTCACAAGTTACAGTTTAAAAATAATAGAGTTTTTCCTTTGACTACAGTACTGCGGCAGTGATTGAATTCTCGAATTCACCTATAATATTGATTAAATGCAAATACCAAAAACGTTTTGGTATGTAATAAATATATAAGGACTTACCAACTCTCCAAAGAGGTTTTCACTAATAAGATTGATTTATCCGGTGGTGGAGAAGAGGCTACGCGCAAAGGCAGCAGCTCCGGCGCTGTTATTGAAACTATGAAGAATCATGGTAAGGGCATCTACTCGGGCACATTGAATCCAGCTTTACAAGATCGTTATGGACGTCCCAAACGCGATATCTCTACAGTTATACATATATTGAATGATTTTTTAGGCCCCACACCGCAGTATAGTCGTGGTGCGCGCATAAGATTTGAGGTACCAAGCACATCAGCTCGTCGGCCACAAGTGGTGTTGCTGGCACGTCGAGTACCAATGACATACGAAGCAGCAGCAAGCAGGTTAGTTTACATTTTTTGGCTAATAAAGTTTGCCTTAGTAATCCATATTTCATTTACTTTCAGCTCACCGCAAAACACCATCTCATCTTCACCATCAGAGCAGAGCAAGCAAAGGCGTGAGGCACGCAAATTGAAGGGCGCCCCATATGCCACACGTGGAGCAGTTGGTGCACCAACCACTAAAGCAGCGAGCACCACCATATTCAGCGCAACTGCCACTAACGCCAGCAACTCATAGAAGTCGGACGTATCTCAGGCCAAGTATCACACAGCAAACAACATTTCGACCAGTTTCTGAATAACTTAAACAATTGTGTCAACAAGGAACTTATAGATTCGGCAGCAATTGAATTCCTGCTAAATTTCAATACAAATAACAATCGGAAAAAGCTGACGAAATCAATTTTTACAGTACAGAGGTATGTATTTTTCTTGCCTTAAAAGTATCACTTTTATAATGCATTTATATTCCTATTACAGAACACGTTTGGATTTACTGCCCTTTCTTTCACGCTTTGTTCTTTCAAAGATGTTACGCAAAGAATTCAAATGGCATATACGTAAAAATAATCAACCCAATATCGAATCAAAAATTAAAATTGTACGCTTCATTGGTGAAATGGTTAAATTTGGACTATGCAAGAAATTCGATGCTCTCAGCTGCTTCACACACTCAATCCTGAAAATATATACCAGCTCCTCAAAGATCTTGGAAAACAGTATGAACCTCGCGTGCTGCTATAAGTAAGTATAGATGCTGTTAAAACAAGTCTACTATTTCTACAAATATTTCTATTTAGGAACCACATGCAGCTTTGAAAAATTTAACCCGCATATCCTTGCTAACCGATTTAACGCTTATGGTTGCATGGAGCCCAGAAGAGGCAGGCAAAATCATAGAGACTTACAAACAATTTGAAAAACGTTCGCCGGAATGGATTATGGAACGGGTTGAATCAAGTCCACATCAGAAGGTTTGTCTAAAATAGTTTTACCTTAACTCTTGATTCTGATTAAATATTTATTTTAGCTGGTTTCTGCTTTGACTAGGATTAAACCCGTGAACAAAACCGATGCCGTAACACTGCTACAGAATTTTGGAAAATTGGAGAACCTCATAAATGCTAGCGAAGAACGACTATCGCTTGTAATTGGGCTGGGGCCTCGGAAAGCTGCAAAGCTTTACAAAACTCTGCATGAACATTTTCTTACCAAGTAAACAAGTTATTAACTGGCAATTTATATTTATTGAATAAAATTATTTGCAAAAATGGAATAACTTCTAAGCTTACCTATTCTGTGATTGAATGTTGAAGGATCTGAATTTGATATCTTTACATACTGTTGCCATAGCTTAACACAGCTTCAATTAAACAAAATCCAATCGAATTTTCTGAACATTCTCTTCTGCTTTGTTATTTAACGAATAAATCTGAATATGTGAATTATATTATTGACTGTTTGCAACAGGACACTCAGCCAAAGAGTACAAGATTTCCAATCCCTCCAATATTCCACGGTATAATCGGCTCGTAAACATAAAACAAGGCACTTCTACCTTAGTATACATACTAAAATACCTTTCCTAACATATTCAGGTTTATTTCAAATTAACATACGAACATCTTTTAAAGAAACTCAATGAAATGATACAATATTTTAATCAAACTTGATTTTATTAAATTAATTGAAGATACCATAATTTAATTGTACCATCATCGCTACATGAAATAAGTTAACCTTCATGTGCTGAATTCCATTTAACGGCATTGACGTCTTGTGTGTGCGCCTTATCCTCCGAGGGAATCAGGGTTGGTTCATTCTTTTTTGAATTTGCATCTTTTTAAATATGCGTATCGCATCATCTCCACAACCAGTAGCGATTAGTCCAATTTTGTTCACCATGACACATTATAAATAGTTCTCGAATGCTCACCAGATAAGGTACAAACTGTTTTATCTTCTGGTGTGTATATACCTTCCTCATTACCCGGATGATAAGCACGCCATATTTTCAGTCTTATCACTGCAAGAAACCAAACGTTACCATCTGCATCGAAATCGATGCTCCACACCGTATGAGAATCTAATGTAGCCGTTGTGTACCAATCGTTATCTGTGGCATTTTCAGCATACATTTTTATTCTATTATCATATGAAGCTGATGCCATCTTGGTTATGTGAATTGAGTACAGCAGCACAATCGAATTCATCAGGGTAGGGCTAAGTAGCGCTACAACAACAACAACATCGAATTCATCATCACTAGCCAATTCCCAAATCCATACCGATTTGTCGCGCGAGCATGTGGCTAAAAGGTTGCCGGAACTTGACGAACATGCCCTTTTTACTTCATTTTCATGTCCCTCCAATGTAGCAACGCACTCAAATTCTCCTAAACAAAATAATTTAGATTAGGAAATTAACTTTTGTTCATCTTAACACATACCAGTTGCTTTCGACCATATCGCTGTTGTACCATCAAAGCTTGGTACCAACAAAGCATGATAGCCAAATCATGTACCCTCTGGTATGGGTGCGTTGAAACCTGGAATTTTTAAATTCGGATATGATGGTGGTGGACCATATCGTTGCTGTGCAATCAACCATGGTGGTGTGAATTCGGTCCAACCGGCAAACCAAGACCTATACGCAGCTCTTCAGATAAATCGCCTGTTTTTTTCTTTTAAAGGTGGCTCATACTCTTTACCCTCATAATACAGGTCACCATGTATGGTCATACATGTTTGTTTGCCATTTAAAGAACATTACTAATATATTAATTCAGCCAATTCACTAATTTACTTTCTGTGAAAACGTAAACAAAACAAAAATCAGCTGTTTTGCCAATTCACAATGCAATTTTTTGCTAATTTATTCACAATGATGTGTCTAATCGGCGATAACTTAACCAGGCTTTGGTGAAAACCAAATTGCCGATTCAGAAAATCAGCGATTAAGGAATCGCCGATTAGAAATAATTTAACCGGCTTTTATGAAAGCGGGCCTAAGCCTATCGCTGTGAATTATCAGCAATTTGACAACGCCCACTTGCATACGTTGTTGGACAATCTCTGAGATAATTAAAGGTATATTAAGTTCCAACCACATTTAATACATAGTTACTAATAATCTTCATCACCTGCTCTTTAAAATTAATTGCTAGAAGCTGTTATTTAGACAAACAATTTTGTTGTTCATATAAAAATTACATATCAGTGGTCATAAGCGATAACAACCTAACTCGACTTAAGAAATTAGACCTACTGAAATTTCTTCTGGCGATTTTTTGTAACAAAACTCCTTTATAACTTAGGCAAACATATTGTATTTAATTGTTTATAAACAAAGTAACAAAAGACCAATAAATGTCTTGAAAAATGTCTCTATGTTGCTCTCTAAGTCGACTTAGGCTGTTATTGCATATGACCACAGATATTTAACTAGTAGATATAACTGTTTTTAAATCAAATAAATAAAATCAAAATAAATATGCACACTCGAACTCCATAGAGCTCTATATATAAATCAAATAAAAGTAACGTTTTTGTTTAAGACCACGCTTTTGTTTAAATGGTTAAACTTAAGCCATTAAATAATTAAAAATCATGTAAATGGATAATATTGGTAAAATTGTACAATTACAGCAGCCACTAATTATTTAGTTACTTTACAAATTAAAGTAATTTATCCTTTTTCATGTTATGAATACTTACATACATACGTTAAACGCATGCCCTCTAGGACAAATTGTGAGAAACCAGCTTAAGCTTTCTAGTTTGCGACTGAAGGGTTCGTTTTCTATAAATAACCGATTTGAATTGGCATAAATTTGACAACAAAATAATAATTACTTTGAAGTATTATGAGAAATAACTTTTTATTCTATGTATGTAAATCTTTAAAAGTTTCATGCTTCTGAGTCTGGACTGTTCTGAGCCATTGAAAGACAGCAGATTTATCAAAAAAATTGAAATTTTCAGACGAGATGGGACGTTTCGGAAAAAACTCTGATATAGGTTATTATTTAAAAAACATACTGAAGCAGGGAGTTACTGGAAATTTCGCAATGGGGTAGGGGCTCAGTAAGCCTATATATCCCATAACAATTTACAATAATTTATGACTGCTTCGCCGCTTGTCCTCTTGTATTTATTTGTAACCAGAAAGTTATGAAGTTAGGTATTAAATTTCCTACTGGATAGAGTTATCCAAATAAATATACAATTTCAATTACATACAGTATTTACAGAATAGATATCTTTTGTACAATTAAACTCAACTTTCCAATTTAATATATGTGTACTTTATGGTGCACTGGTTAATTTGTTGAATTTTTCTCACAAATTAAATAGCCACTTATTAATAAATACATATATTAAGCGCTTAATACGTAAAAACAAATTTAGTTTTGTATTGGATGATTCATGGAAAAAATTTTGGCATTTCCGGCTGCAAATTATAAATTGGCATAAAAAAGCGAAATTATAGCGTTTTTAAATTACAGTGAGGTAGCAAAGGGGGGTGCTTATATTGTAGACTCATTACTCCACTATCTTCTTGAATAGAGAACAAAGGAAACCACGTAGAGTATAAAAGATTCTAAGAGATAAGAATTGCAATAAATGAAAGGGCGGATTTAAATTAAAAAAAAAAATTACATCACCTCTTTTTCAATCTTAAATACGTTTGCTGACTATTGAAGAAGATTGAACGATGGCCTCTATACGCAGACATTGATATATGTAGTAGTTCAAGGAATGTAACTTCAGCCGCTACGTTAGATATTTTACATTTTTTGATTGAAGAAATATACTCCGACACAAAACTTATATTTGTATCCATCGAACGGTGCAAGTCGGTAAATCTCTCCTAGAACAACTTTAAAAACAAGAGCCCACTGAGCTGTTTAATCTTGGTAGTTAGAGCCCGCCACCATTTTGGTGCACCACAAAGAATCTCTAAAACTTCAAATGCCAATTGCAGCATGCCGTCAGACAAAGGTCTGAGGCTTGCGCTAAATGCCATACAACTTTTGATGAGTGTCGGTTAATCTGATAATTTTTGAAGTTAACAATAATGACGTTATTTTCCAGTTTACTATTACGTAATTATTTTAAACAAAATCTCATTACACTATGTATACAGCGTTCGGAAGCTTGCATTGTAGAAAGTTATAACAAAGCATGTCATGTCAGGTTCAATTATCATCAGCCAAAAATTTATTGATGGTGAGTTCAATATGACTGCGCATCAAGCGTAAATAGAACTTTTATCTTCAACGAACTGAGTAGATAACTATGTAGTGGCAAAGTGGTTATTAAGTCTGTTATTTACTTCGACGTATGTATTGACCCATAGCTCACATTTTTACATAAAAACAACCAATTTGTATTACTCTAAGAGCGTTAAATCGACACTTTTTCTTCGCTCTTTACATTCCATAAATTCAGACAGAAAAAATGCAGAAATAAAATTTTTCGGAAAAATTTTTTCAGAAACACAATTACGGTCATGCATTAACCCACTCGTTATCTACATTTTTATTTTTATAACGATATTATGAACGTTTTTTTGGTTATGTTTGAATGGTTTGTGCCACACTTAATTGGTAAATATTTTAAATTATAACCCATGAGCGGCCATACGTTAACCCATTGACGACCTCAATTTTCTTTTAACTCTGAAATCAAATTTTTCACATCAAAATAGTTTGACATAGGCTTAAATAGCTGATTTTAAGCGTTTTAACACTTTACACGCCATGCCTTAACCCATTGGTGACTTAAGTTTTTATAATTTTTAAATAATTTTTTATATGAAAAAATAAATTGCTCTACCCTTCAATAGTAAATATTTGAAGTTATAAATGCATGCATTTACCCATTGAACACTTTAACTATTTTATTAATAACGATATAAAATGATTCACCTTAGAGTATCTACCATTTCATTATTTTATAAATTCTAACATTTTTTTTTTATGTTAGATCTGTTACTGCACACTTAAAAATTAAATGTTTACATTATTAATATTTGGGTCATTTATTAACCCATTAAATGCCTTTATTTTTTTTTTTAATTCTGAAATAAATTTTTTTGCCGGCATGTTTAGCGTTATAACACAAGTAATTATGCATTAACCCTTTGGTGATAAATTTTTTTTTACTTTAGAATTTAAAATCAATTTCTTGAAATAGGAGTTGCTTTAAATACATATTTGAAAAGAGAAAATGTGTAAGGTTCTTTGGCAAAGTAGCAAAAGAAAAAGGAACCAATGCTTGGTGAAACGTGTTTTTCACTTATTTCAAAGCCATTACCTCCTATCTATACATTTGCGCAAAATTAAATTTACTTTATGAATTTTTACTTCTGAAGTTTGACTTTCTAAAAAAAAAAAATTCTGAAAAAAATGTGTTTCTGAATTTTTGTTTTATGAATTTATGGGGGGGAACCCAGTAAGTCATAGTTATACTAGCTTCCAATTTTTTGAGAGACTTCACTTAATCTGGGAAGGATGGGAGCAAAGTATATTAACAAAGTAGTAGCGAACTTGACAGTTCTCTCTTTGCTGTAGGAGTTTTAACATCAAATGAAAAAAAATGTTAACCCGTTCGATTTAAAATTTCTCATTTTTATCAGTTTGTTATTTTTATTTGAGAAATACCAAATCGTGCTAATTGTTTACGACTGAAACCGAGTGCTAAAACACGTCCAAAAATTGCCGGGAGAGGTATCAATAGACGCGCCCAGTATCTACCCATAAATAATAATCCGATTACGAGATCAATTTTTTTGAGTAGTTTGCAAAATATTTGCAAACTAATGAAAAAATTTGTGTACCAAGAAGACGGGATCGCGTTATTTTTTTAAATCATGGACAATAGTCGGCAAGATGTAATTCACACAAAAGTTCTTCGGATTTTTGTAAATATTTTTCAAAATAACAACAGTATTTATTCTCCGGAAGCCGATTTTCATTTCAACCGAAAAGTGACTTTGATACTCCTCCCAACATTTTTTAGAATTTGATGATAGTCGTAAACAGTGACCCAAATCGATGCTATATTAAAAACATATGTATGTACGCTTGTTCTTTGTGGTCAAGGTCTTTAAAGAGGTAGACTCCAAAGTAGCACTTGGGGGCAAAAGTGAGCTTATTAGATAGTTTATGAATATCTATGTATATTAATAATTTTTTTTGCAAATGCGGTTTAACTTCTTAAAACAAAAATTGTATGGGGTCCAAATATTGTACATGGGCCAGTAAGGGTAAATTCGTTGGTTTATACTTTTTTGAAATAAAGTAAAGATACCTTGTAAATTATTAAAACCGTACTGTATAACATAAAACAGTACTATACGTAAATATCTTGCTTTTACGGCACTTGAGTTAGCGTGTGAGGTTTAATTGTTTCTAATTTCATTAGTAGATTCATATGTATATATGAAATATACGTACATACATATGTACATAAGTACATACTTTTATAACGCTTTATCTCACCAGCTGCTAATTTAATGATACGAGTCAAAGTGCAACTGCAATGTGCTCTCAGATGTGTAGATTCAAAGTAAATACTTAACATTGTTTTTATACTCGGTTGTACAATGAAACTAAACTAGACAGGTTTTTAAACTGAATACAGAAGTCGATTGGGGTACATATGTATGTATGTGGTATGCTACCATCCCTGCCAACCATGATCGGATAAAAATCTGGATAATCAGCGAATCGCGCTTACCACAAGACTTTTACCCATGTTGAAAAGATTTTTGCGTGTACGTGTGAGTGCATACTTTTAGGCACTTGTCGTTTTCATTACAAATTTTAAAAATATGCGTTGGTGTTAGTAAAAATTTGTGAATTTTTGGAATCAGAGTTTCACCATGGTTAGCCATGGTTGGTAGGGATGTGGTTTTAATTAACTGGCAGTTTTGTGAACAATCTATCTCACGGTATAATGGCTGCGTTTGATTAAAATCGTTAATAAATTATGGGAACTGATCAGTGGCGCACATATTTATCAAGGTTAGCTTTCTTAATAACTCACTCAAAACTGCGAAATGTTTTCTGCAGTCATTGTCATCTTTCAAATATGTGTCTTAATCTCTAGTGTATGTACTTCACATCCTGTTTTGGTTGAAATTAGTTGAACATCTGAGCGCTAATTAACATTGACAATGTTTTATTATTATTAGTTAGTATACATATGTATATCGTACATATAAGTGCATTTTAACGATAATAGCGCTTAATAAAATCGCAATAATTTTAAACATTTTCTAAGGTCAAATCAAAGCATTCATTTTCAAGAGAAGTACATATGTATATGTATTAACCTTAGTTCGCATTGTCACCGAAGATAACACTATACAAGAACAGGTTTTAATGAATTTATTTCAATATTTGATAAAGGATTTTATTAACAAATTCGATTATGTAAGACATCATAACTTTGTTTTCAATAAATATTGACGCTTGCTCGAAACATAGTCTTAGATTTTGATATATTCACAGATACCTAGTTTCCTGAAATGCCCTTAGCCTTTGCATTTGCTGCTATTAAATCTTTAACGTCTCTAAGTAAGGAATCTAGGCCTTCTTGATTAATCTTTTCGAAGTATGGCAATTGTGATACACGGTTTATCCAAGCCTTAACCTTTGGATGCTTTTCGTCGTTAAGCGGTGCATACAGCATTGCAGAAGTAACCGAACACGCGGCATGCAAATCAGCTATAGTTAGTTGTTCTCCGGCTAAATAAGATGAATTTCTTAAACAATTCTCCAACAAGTAATAATTTTCCTGCATATGTTTTATGGAGAATTCATCAACCTCAACACCACCGTGTTTCAAAATTTTTTCGAACATAAGGCGTGCACGTGGAAATAAATGGCATGCATCAAAGTAGAGTAGCGTATCAACTTCTCGCCTCTTCTCTGGATCCTTAGGGTAAAGTGTATCATTCGAGGCATATTTATCCACAAGATAGGTATTAATTACATGCGAATCGTTCACAATTACACCATTATCATCCAAAACAGGTACGGTTCTGCAAGGATTAATTTGGCCCACTGCTTGTAAGTTTTGTAATACATCACTGAAATAGTGTAGATAAACAAAAAAAGGTTGTGTTTTAGTTTTATTTATGCATTAATATCATATCTAAGTGTGCACACTATGTATTTTTACATAATCGATCCTCATAATGAATACCTATGGGATATAAATTTCTGAATAGTGTTTGAACATAATTTTCTACCCTGTTTTTTGTCAAAATAGTGACAAGTAAAGACCAGCTTATGCGTTCAACCAAACATATTCTTCAATTAGATATCTTAACAATTTTTTTGATTGATTTTACAGTCTTAACTTCTGACTGGTATAATGATTTAATTATTATAGCTACGAAAAGTCTGCGATTGAAAAGGTGAAGAGATTTCTACACTCAAACGAGATATTATACGCGAAGTCAAGTTTTTAGTTAGACTGATTTATTTTATATACAAATACTTACCGACTCTCTATTTCCAATCCGATAGCGGCGGCTGTTAAAAGCACAGCTCGGCAAGGTGGACTGCGTATAGCTATATACACGACAGGTTTAGCAGGCATTTTTTAGCTAAGATTTCACGAGACACAGATAAAGGAGAAACTGTTAATATAAGTAATGTTAACAATGTTTTATATTTTGTATAAATTTTTATTTTTTAGAGAAATGTGAATCTTTGCAATGAGGAACCAAAAAACAAATATCTAGTGAAACCGAACATTAAAAATTTCTAAAAGTTTTTCAGATATGTATGTATGTGAGTGGCTTGTTTTCAAAATTTTAAATTTCTTTTGAATATCAGATATGAACTTGAGAGCCGCGAGAAAGCTACTAAAATTTTGTGTTTCCAATTTTCTTTTAAGAACTGCATTATATATGTATATTTTTAACCAATTTTTGAACACAAGTATACAGTCGCAAATTTGTTAAACAAGAGAAATTGCATTAAAACCTACCGCAATATTCCAACTATTCAACTTTCCACTCACTCAACGACTGTTACAATATTTCTCAGATCAAAATGCACTAACGTATTATAGACGTGATTACAGTGTTGCCAGAAAGTATTTTGAAGTTGAAATTATTTCCCTTTTATAAATGAAAAAAAGACTAATGATAGCTAACATATTTTTGTATAAATTTATTTCCATATTAACAATTAAATTTACCCTTTTATAGTAATTTATCAGTAGAGTATTTCATTTTTTATTTTGTAGCCTTATTTAGCTTTTAGAATCATTTAGCAACGGAAGATACATATACACAAAGAACCATTTATTTTATTCTAAATTTAGTATATCATGCTATTTGGGGTTATTTTCAAATTACGCTCTATTAGTTGTGTTATTGGCAACGCTGTTGTATATGATGTGCTCAGATCCAAAGGGAACTAAGTTTGTTTGTATATATGTATGTTGAAATGATTTATTTATGAAATAAATTTAGCAAGTTGTTGCTCTGACTAGATACATATATATTTAAATGCAGTGGATCCCAAATGATGTTAATTTTTCATTGAATATAGGCATATTAACCGTATCGCATTCTTAAAAATATTTCGATAACATTGAATTCAAAACGTACATACATGGCTTAAGGTTCTATTCTCAAATTTATAGGTACATCCACAATTGGGACATGACCCCACCATTTCACGGTTAACAAAGGTACCACAAACCATATTAAGAAAGTCCCCTTTTCCTGTATGATTACTATTATTAGTGAGTTCCAAAATTATGAAAAGCTTATAACCTCCAGCTTTGCTTATTTCAGTGTTATCTGCATTATGTACATATGCATATACATACAAGAAATCAGCACAAGAGACTAACTATAGAGTCCGTTGGAATTACCAACAGAAAATGGAAACAGCTTGGGTACCTCTGTCTTAATAGTACTGTCTCTCTGTTGTGCATGAGTAAGAGTATGCTGGAATACTATTTGAATACTCTCTTTATAATTAAATTATTGAGGAATATATGTATATCAATATACTACTAGGGTGATTCATAAGTAACTTTGTTTTTTATAACTATTTGTACTAGTATAGCAAATATAGTTTTGTGTAAATATGATTTTGTGACGATTGAACTATGGTAATAGTGCCAATAAAGGGCCATAAATGAAAAAAATGTACCACTTAGATACAAATATGTACATATTTAAAAATTGCCTGCATCTGTCATCCCTTACCCTTTGCCTGCTTTGCAGTTTTTAAACAGTTTTCCCTTGTTATTGTTTTGGTTACTTAGTTGTGTGTGTGAGAAAACGAGTTTAGTTAGCAGAACAATTGCAAGAGAAATGCCACTAATTTACCTGCATGCACACACGTTTATATAGGAATTACATATGTACATACATATGGGTAGAATTTTTAAGTATGGATTTTCTTTTCTTTACCTGTTGAAATAAACATGCGTTGCGATCATTTTACGTAGCGGTATTTAGTGCAATATCCTAAAATAATGCAGAGCACATTTGGAATTGTCTCATAAATATTCCAAAAAATCCCGAAATTATTCCAAAAAAAAATTCCGAAAAAGTGTCAAAATTTTCCCGAAAATGTTCTAAAAATATTCTCCAAAAAGTCCCGAAATGATCCCGAATAAAACCCACGCGCTCGGTATACCTAATATGCCACTCAAGATACATACATGCATATGCATTCAATCGAAGTACATACATATGTATGTACATATGTATGTATGTAAATTTACTACTCCAACATTCTGCGAATGTGCCACACAACAATGTTGTTCAGTAGCGCGATTCACTAACTTTTAACAATTCCGCAATAGAGACATTTAACATTAAGGTATACCGTATACTGCTTAATTTAGAGACATTTTTTTATAATATATTTTTTTTTAAATAAGTGTTTTTTTTTTAAATATAGAAATACTTCTTGCTCAACAAGTTTGTTTTTAATTTATTTTTATTTTAACCAATATTTCAACGAAACCAACGTATAACGTCATAAAATATAAATTTACATATCGACTACGATAAATTAACGGTTTAAGAGTTGACAAAAAGTTAGTGAATTGTTAAAATTATTGTTAAGTTAATTTATTGTTGAATAATTACGTTAAAACAGTTAGTGAATCGCGCTACAGGAATGTAAATTTGCTTTTTTAATGTTCCGAACCCTGGTTTTATAAATAAATAAATAATAAAATTTTTTTTTTTGGTTCTAAACCAAATAAATTTGCATGCGTGCAAAATGTTTCCCAGTCTAATATATGTACATACATACATATATGAATGCATATGGAAATACATGTTTACTGTCATAAACAAACTGTGCGTTTATTAATTGTAACTTAAACTAAACTCGAATTTACGTCGGAACCTGAATTAATAACACAGTGCCACAAAAAAAAAATTTAAATACACTCATCAAGCAACCTAGCTAAAATTATTTATCTAGTCAAGTGCAACACGAAACGGTATTTGAAAAATCCGCTATACCCTCAAATATTTCTTTTTGTTAAAAAACCGTTTTTTCAGTTTCTACTTAAAAAAAAATTCATTAAAAAAAAAAAATTTTCAACCGATTTCAAGATTCTCAACGGTTTTGGGTAGATAATTGTTGACTCTTTTAAAGTTTGTATATTGTTTTATTCATTTGAAAAAAGTATGATATGTTTTTTAACCCAGAAGTTGAAATTTTGAGTGAATGCCTCTCGATGACACATGCCCAAAAAGGTTCATTCATTGTCAATTAGTGGCAAAAACATATCTTACTTTTTTCAAATGAATAAAACAATATACATACATCTTTCGAAAGTGTCAACAATTTTCTACCCAAAGTCGTTGAGAATTTTCAAATCGGTTTAAAATTGGTTTTTTAATGAATTTTTTTTAAGCATAAACTGAAAAAACGATTTTTTAATAACGGATTTTTCCAATACCCTTTCATGTTACACTTGACTAGGTAAACAATCTTAGCTAGGTCGCTTGATGAGTGTATTTTCACTGTAGCACAGTGTAATGCTTCTGTGTTAAGCCGAGCAAAACATGCAATTATATAACAACAAAAAAATATTTTAAAAATTTTAAATTCAATGGATGTAATTTTTTCATATTTTGCTACTCCAAACCTTAGTGTTAAAATATTGCGCAATAATATGCCACAAAGCAGATTTATTGTATAAAAGGAAAACAAGTGCGTACTTTACTGAATTTCTTGTTTCATATAGTGGTTATCCCTATTTTTTTCATGAAAAAATTGTGTATAAATTTTTTTAATTGAATTTTTATATCACAAAAGTAATTTTAAATAGATAAGCCTGAAGCATTTTTTGTTAACAGCGACACCGAGTTTTAATTGTTTATTAGATAAGCAAACTATAAAATTTGCATAGTCATATTTGTCATGAATAAATTTAATCCTACTAAAAAACTAAACAAAGCTTATGGTTGAGTTATGTAAAATGCAAAGAGTCAGACATTCACGTTTGAGGCCATATTCGAAAAAACTACAAACGTCCACTAGCCTCTAAGGCGTTGAAAGCATTTTTTTCGTGTGAAAATGATATATTTAGTACAAAACCAATGTAATGTCTAGAATTTCTAAGGCTTCCAAAATTCTGGCATGAAATTTGAACTTTGCTCACTTTCTTTATAAATAAACTCTATCTTGGCGTTGTAAGTGCCCAGTCCGCATTTTTGAAAATTTGATCAAAAAGTATTCAAATAGTATTCTGCAGATGTTTAAAAACGATCAAATTTGGAAATATTTTTCAATCAATATATAGTCGGCTGAAAACGTTTTGTTGTCATTTTTAGTATCATTGGTGGGTTGAATTCAATTAATTTTATGATCTTATTTGACTGCGCTGGGTAATAATTTTGTGATTACTATTGATTTGAGTTTTGAAAAATAATTGAATTTTTAAATTTTAATTTTTGTGAATTTCATGATAAAAAAAATATGTTGAAATGGAAAAAATTTAACTATCATGCTTCTGCCAAGCGAGCGACGATATGTAAGCCTAAAGATTAGCGAGTTATGTATTTCATTTCATTCCGAGACCAAAAAATGTTTATGGTTTTTGCTAGTATTGGTTTGTATGGTTAGCAGAGTGTGAATAAATTTTTAAATCTTAACACGGTTAGCAATTGTTTCAAAAATTTGATTATAATTTTCGTAAATTATTACAACATTTTTGTATGTTTTACGAGGCCGGTTTATAATAACTGTAATTAAATTTTTATAAACCGTATTTCTTACTATTGGTCATGAACTCATTTATAGCTACCTATAAATACTTTAATTTTAAAACACATTCATTCCTTAATATATGTATATACATACATATGTACATATATACATATACATTAAGGTGCCTCGCCAAAAAAAGTTACAGTGTTTCCACCGAAATTTCAAAATTCACTCTTTTCTAAGGACGCTCCCAAAATATTTCGAAAAAATATTAAGATTTACTGAAGCTAAACTGCGTTAATAAAACGATATTTCAAACTTTATCTCAGATGCTTTTTATTAAAAGATATTTTTTCATACTCCTTTTATACATAAAAAAGGATATTTTTAAAATCTTAATATTTTTTCGAAATATTTTGACCAAGGTCTTACAATACATTGAAGTTTATAACTTCGATGGAAACAGGGTGTTCATTTTTTTTATATGGATCGTGAGGCGCCTTAATGTACATACATACAGTTTATATCACCATCACATAACAAAGAAATATGTACATTCTGGGTTTCCCCAAAGGCAAAAAGTAGACAAAGTTTATGTAGAGAAAAAAATTAACAGTAAACAGCAAACACAAATATTTGCATTCACCATATAATTTTGAAGGGGGTGTTGCATGCCACACCAAAGACTAGCCTAACGTATTTATTCTTGTCCAAGCAGCGGAAGACTAAAACCATGCCTGCGGTTAACTTAAGCGCAGTTTTCAATAATTAAGCAAGCATCGTGTATAAAGTCATCAGTAAGCCGGCTGGTTAGGGTATTAGCAAAAAAAAAAAAATAATAAATAAAAAATGAGTGAAGATAAAAAAGGCAGAAGCAAAGAGAAAAAAGTATAAAAATGTAAAGCTTTGGATATAATTAAAAATTGAAAAAGAGAGCAAAAAAAAAAAAATAAAAATAAGCCTTTTTACGGCCTATAATGTCAGTTGGTTATTGTTATTAAGCAAAAAGGTAAAAGGCAAATTTTAGCCAACCACAGCATACCGCCTCACTGGTTTCAAAGTATGCTGATAATAGTCGTCAGGGCATTGAAAAATAAAAATTACCTTGAGATACGCTGCCTAGTAATAGATCTGCCCTCATTTGATTTGCTTGTTGATCTGAGTTCAGTTATTATTTTACCCTTTCGCTTTTGCCTTATAAAGGTTCAACCCTTTTCTTTTTTTATTTACTTAAACATCTTTTATACGTTTAATCATCTTAGCGTACCATTATTTGCTGTTATGATTTTGTATTTTGTAATTTTATTGTTTGTTTGTTTTATTTTTATCCGCCGATGGTCAAGAATAAGTGAATACTTGGTCCAAGGATGGCATAATGAAGCAATTCTTATCATATTTATGAATAAGTGTAGATATGTATTTATTTGCGAGGTAGCTAAAAAAAGCGACTAAATATAAATTAAATCCAGCTGTCACATCATCCACCTCATTCACTACATTCAAAGTGCACGCCGCCTAGACACACAAGGAAACATCCCGTTAAGTACAATGATAAGCGCCGGAATTACATCCCTTAACATTTAAATACTTGGAATCATAGACGATATCTAAATGATCTCCATACCGAGTTTGCGGACTTCCTTTTTTCTTTTTTAGATCTTAAGAGGGTACTGGATCCTCCATAGGGAGATAAAAGTCACTCTTCAAGTGTCAAGTCAAGTTACATTGCAGTTTCCCACACTCACATTCATCAGTCCGGCACCTAGGCGTTCACTATACGTCAAAATCTGGCGAAGTTCTGGACTTGAGTTCATTGCGAACTGACAAAGAATTTAAATATTTTCTTGGAAAATTCCTAAAATATTGCTAAATACCCAAACCCTCATTTAAAGCCAAAGGCCAATTTCATAATTTAAGGGCAATGTGCTTGCGGCTTTATATGTTTTGGCCCTCATAACTTGGACGCTTAGTTACTGGTATTTTTAATTAAACAACAACAAAATATAAACGAGATTACGTGCAAAGCATTGATGCCACAGCTTGGCGCCTACGGGCTATGGCGAGTGTGGTAGATACAATTTGTTTGCTATTTACTTATCTTCTTTGATTTATAACAGTACATTTTTTATACATTTTAACAATTTTTTATATCAACGAAAATTAACCAAAAAAAAAAAAAACGTGGATGAAAAAACAGTGCTTTGTATTTATTTAAATGCCACGCAGCAGCTAGCGCAAGGCCGGCAGTCGATTGGTGGAACCTCAAAGCGCGCCCCAAAACGATGTCTAATGGTTTATAATAACAACATTATTTGGCTTTGCCTTTGTAAGCGAGTTTTCATAATTCAGATGTACATACATATATCTCTAACTAGATTTCTGCTCGGCTTGTTGAACCTAAACACTTACATACAAGCAGAATTAAATATATATGTATGCATATGCAGTTTTTCAACCGCAATTGTGCTAAATTATCGTTGAATTTCTTAATTTTTTTCAGCAAGTTTTTTGTTATTGCGACATGACTTTCCGTTGGCATTTCAGAGCTTCCGCTATAGCCATTGTGTTGTCACTCGCTGCTGTCGTTCTATTTTACTGCTGATTTTAAATTCAACGCGACTTGTGACAGTGAAAAACAACAACCAAATTAGAACTCGTTAAGTGAAACAGCTTCAATTAGCTTGAGCTATCAGACACTTTACTGGTTTCTAGAATAACTTCCTATTACTTATGAGGTCAGTTTGGAAACTGCATCGTAACCTGGGAGGGTACTGAATCAGCTTCTTTGATGTATATGCAAAGATACTGAAAGACAGCTTAAATTGGTCTAACGAAGAAGAGCATTCTAGGCTCTGTGTAATCCCTTAAGGAATATTGCTGATGCGAAAACTTCCCCAATCAGAACTAGGCTGTAATCTTTATCGATAAAAAAAGCTAAAACGCATAGTAATTAGGACAAGCACCCATGGCATCAACGCTAAACAAGCTATGCAAGTTAATAAAAGAGGTCAAAAACTCTCAATTCAAAGACCCAAAAAGAATTAGTGAGAAACCATGTTAGAACACTGTAAACTACCCAATAAAGGTCCTTCAATTGTCTCTATGTGACTACCAAAACATGGGAACAGTAAGCGTGGCCTCTGTCGAAATCTGTAAAAATATCCGAGTAAAGACACTCATATAGAATGATATCTCTACTTTAAGCTCTAGTGAAGACCCTGCATACTATTCGTTATTAATCGCAAGCGGTGACGAAAAGTTTTGACTGCATCCAGCTTATGATTTCCGCTTCAGACAGTCCCAGAACGTGCTATATATATTTCTGCATCACTTTATTTAACTTTTATAAATAATATTACAACAAAACTGAGTTATGAAAATTTCTTTCAAGGATCAAATAAGTATTAGGCACTTAACTTACTTTCCCACGCGCTTTTGAGGCAATGAGCTTATTCTCTCCTCCGTCCACACTAACACACTACCACACTAACAGCCACGTCAGCATGTGGGGTGTGCGTTGGCAATAAAATCTTGCGACCAACTTGGGTGTAAAAATATTTTCCAAAAAAAAAAATGGTACTGCCTTGAGCACTGTGCGGGCGGCGGAGACAATTGCCAAAATAATTCGCATATAAAAGGACACGGTGGCGATATTCCCTTATCAATGACAAAAAAAAAAATATATTTAATTTTGTGAAAATGTCGGGGAATAGAATTTTTTAATTATTGACAGTGGAAAAAGCAACCAATTAGCGCAGCTGTCAAGAAATCTATTTCTCGCTCGTTTCCGTTGCCACTCATTTATATATGTATGTATGTATTTGTATAGCTTCCGGCAGCAGTATTTTTGTGTAACTTTTCATACACACAAAAACAACAATAGACACATTTATGTTACTTTTTTGGTCAGCTTGTTTGTCAATTTCTCTCTAAAAACTTTATCAAAGCGTACGTAGCTGACAGCACAATTTATTGCTAATGCCATGCTGAGAATTATTGAAAATGCACTTTTTAATGAAACATTAATTCTGACCCTTTCTTCTATGCCCTTAATGACTGACATTCAATTCTACGGGAATTTTCGTCTCAACTGCAGTAAGTTGGCTTTGTCGCGCAAAGTTTTTACATTGAAAATTGTTAGCTAAAAGCTGCGAATTGAAGGTAGAGAAGAGAAGGAAAGTGAAAAGTTTCTTGTGCTCAACTTTTGACTTTGCGCTGCACTTCGTCGAGTTAGTGAATGAGTATATGAATCTTAGTAACATAAATGCAGCAGAGTTGAAAGTGGTTAAGGTGGCGAGCTTCAACTTGGATGTCTTATTTTCTCCTTTATAAATTTTGTCGGTGTGACCTACTCTTAAATCTAAGCTTGATGAACGCCATTTAATAAAAATAATTTAGTACCTCTTTGTTTTTCTTTGCTGTAAGGTATTTTTCACGGCATTGAGCATTTTCTTCGGGTAATAAAATGTCAACAAAAAAACATATTGCAGCAAACCTGCAAAGCTTGTTTAATAAGAGCGTGAAATCTTTAAATTTTTCTGCCAGTAATTCTACGATAGACACTTCTCACACCTTACATTCATGATCTTGGCTAGGATAGGTATGTGTCTAAGCTATGAGGGGGCGAGAAGTTTTTTTTTTTCTATTTTAATTTAATTTTGTATTTGAGATTTTTATTATATTATTGTTTTAGGGTAGGTCAGGGGTGTCCAAAGCACGGGTTACTAGGGACGACCTTTTAGTAAATTATTATTATTATTAATTATTTAATTTATGTGTTCTATATAGAACTGGGAGGATGCAGAGCACCTGTTACACCTTGTATGTATTCATTGGGGGCGAGCACTGTTGGCTCTGAGGCATTGCACGAGATTGGCTTCCTCATTTTCGTTTGGAAAAACCCCCTTTGGGTTAGGCAGCCAAAAACAATATCTTCAGAATATTTCATAAGCTGGGTGAGAATTATAAAAAGGGTTGCAAATGAAATAAACGAAAGAAATTGTTTAAGTCTCTTAAACAGTATGTGTGAGTGAATGGATATGATTTGTGCAGAGGGTATTATTATCGGAATCATCTGGTGGAAGAGGCGCCAGAGAGAGTCCAATAAGAACCATGTTTTTCTATTTCTCTCGAAAAAATCTAGAAATGCTAAAAGCTAGCTACTTTCTGCGACCTGTCAAAGCAACCGTGCTTAGTTTGGAATGCCATTATACATCACAGCTACGTACATATATTATGTACCTGAATTTAGACTTAATTACTTCTTAATTTAGCCTTTCGGAATGCCTGGCGTTACCTCTATCGCGTTTAATATTTAATGGTAATTAACTACATAATTAGCAAAAATTAGCTTCACGGTATCACTTTTCAGGACTGGGACACTTTGAACTTAATTGCAACTACCAAAGGACCATTTAAGACTTGACTCAACCAAAAAACCACACTGCTCTAATGAATGCAAACAATAAAAACTTGAAGAATGAATGAAAATTGTATGGTATACCTGCAAAAAAGCTAATTTAAGTAAAAGGAAATATTGTTGCACTGAGCTAATTGTAGGCTGCGTAAACTCCTACCGACATGCCAAGGAAGTACTACATTGCCTGTGTTCAACAGTTCAAAATAAAACATTTGAAACTTCTAGTCAAATACTGCAGCAACACAATGTGTCAAACAGAGTAAAACTTAAGTTTTCCGTTGGGAATATCAACATGTCTTCTTATCAGTACGCATAAAACATTCAAAGTGATTCATCAGAATTGCCAAGGAGGATGAGCCGCTTGGAGACTTCAAAGTTCGAGCGAAACCTGACAGTGAACAAAAGGCTAACGTGTCGATTCTGAGCGTAACCGGAAACTTTGTACCCAGAAGATTATCTAACCAAAAATCGTAACCGGTGCATGTACCCGCGATTCTAGCGCGCATGGTAACGATGTCAAAAACAAACAATGCGCAAAAGAGAATAAAAGGCAACCGCGCACGAAACATCACGTAAAAAAGTGCTTATATTGTTTATTAATTCTTCTGAACTAGTATGTGTATAAAATTTGTGCTATTTTCTGTCCAAAAAAACATTTATAAAACACGTGCAATTTGTCGCGGTTACTTGGCGTTACCACCTCTTTCGGTGGTTACGAAATTGAACTGCAACTTGAGCCGGCAGAATACCAAACGGGTGTAAAAGTTTCCAAGATATTTGTTTGCCGGGTAAATCGAATGTTGTTACCACTATAGAATCGACCCGTAAAGGTGAAGATAAAGGATGCTAAATATCTCTATGGTATTGAAATGCTTTGGGTAGCTAAGGCGACATAGACTGTGAGAAAATGTCAAAGAAACAAAAAAAAAGAAACAAAAAAGCATGGCGATAGCATAAAAGACAGATAAGGTAAAAACGTAGGCTGAGCAGAGGACACTTGGAAATGTGGCCTTAGAGTCTAGGGCTTAGACTAATAGTCGACAATGTAAAACAATGAGAAAGTTGAATAAAACGACTAATAAAGTATGTACATAAGAAAAAGATTATAAAGACGAAGAAGTTGCGCAGAATATAGAATATAATCAACTCATTTCAGTTGAATTCGCTTTGGTTGTCGAACTTCTTGGCATTGAATGTGCAATAAACATGCCAGCATGGATAGCGAGCGTGTGGACAGACGTAGGCAGGGAACATAATGCGAAGATTGCAGATAAAGAGTAAATTTGTCGTAATAAAAGATTATAAATGTGTGATATGAAAGACGACCGACTAACAAACAAATATGCTCTAGGGAAATGTTGGCCTGGCGGCAAAACTGTAAACTTTCCATGATTGCAGGATAACAGCACAAAATTATTGCGAAGTACAAGAAAAAGTGGAGTAAAGGAAAGGAGATTAGTCACGAGAGAGCTAAGTTATTGCGAATAATAACATGCAAAGTGTAGTACTTCCTTATTTATGAGCATATAAATATGAAGTGGAACTAACTAAAGAACAAAATAAGACTTATGATAAAAATTTTTGATTTGGGATTATAGATTTTCTTAAAATAGGCTTTTCCTTTTCTAATATGCGCTGATGTTTTTTTTTTTTTTTTAAATTATTTTTAAAGCCTGCTTTATATCTAGGTACAGTGGGGAACATACATAATCTCTCACATAAATAAGTATGCACCCCTTTTTGGCAGCTCCCACCATTTTTGGCTCCAACAAATTTATTTTAACTAAATTCCTTTAAGATAGTTTCTCATGATCTAACACATAAACTTTAAATTTTATTTTAAAAGGTTGTGAAAAATTCGCAAAATTTCGACGAATTTTCATGGAAATTTTCAAATTTTTTCTGGGAATTTTTATAATTTTTTTGAGTATGCGGATATGTAGCCCATTCAATAGCTCAAAGTTTAAGTCTTAAGTTTGTGAGAAATTCTGCTGATTTTTGGCAATTTTTTTTTTTGAAGAGCCTTAATGTCTTTTTCCATATAATAAAAATTTCGTTCATAAATGTATATGGAGGAAAATCCTAAAGTCCCGAGGAAAAAAAATTTCCAAAAATCAGTAGAATTTCTCTTTGTCACTTTAGTAAAATTTGGAAACATGTACGATATTTTTTTAAACTGAATAAAATAGCACACACATTTTTTTTTTTTTTCAAAATTTGAATTTTTTGAAAAGCATATCAGAACTTGTCGCTTGCTAGATAGCAACCAAGTGCTTCTGCTTGCTTATTTTCTCTTTCTTACAATTCAACAATCTGTTTATGTACAAAACCTAAAAAATTGAACGTGCCTAGCTTTTAATAGGAAGAATTGTATGGAAGAATTGATTGATTCTGAAATTGATCCGATCTTGCTGGCCCCCACAAATGATCAATGTTTTACAAAATGGCGGCCCTGCACAAAATTTCAACCTGCTATCCCCTCGTTCAAACAGACAAATGGGCGGACGGACGGGCATGGGTAAAACGAATTAGCTCATTGCCCTGATCATTTTGGTATACTTATCTCTTCTTCTTCTCATACTTACAAACATCTGACCAAAGTTAAAACACCATTTCATGTCCATGAAACGTATAAAAACGGTTTTTATAAGAATAAGTAAAAATGTGGTATAAAATGAGGCGAACTTTTGTTCATTGCCACAAGTTATTCAGAGCGCTTTGTTGTCTATCAATGGCAAATAAAGGAAATTTATGAAAATCATGATGAAGTTACACGACAGAACATGACCATCAGACGTTGCTGTAATCTCATATAGCAATGAGTGTCACTGCGATAGCCTGAGGCAGTTTATACATATTGAAAGACATTTTATTGCTTTATTTGTTTGTATTTATACTTTGTAAGTTATTTGGCAAAGCGATTGCAAATCGTGGTTGAATGTCAATTAACATGCATAACGAACAGAACATTCAACATTCGAAACAATGCCTGTAGTCTTTTAAAAGAAAATATCAAAGAGAGCATTTACTTATATTTTTGAAAACACTTTAAAGAAGATTATGCAATGAAGTCATTTGGTATGCTTGGCTAGATCTTCAACTTAAGCTAGTTATCGTGGGAAATACAATTCGTAAAGGAAGCGCTATCTGTCGACCGCTTCGTAAACGTACCTTGGTGTGCCTATGTAGCGCTGTTTTGTAATGCCTTTTTAGTGCTTTACTTGGCAACTCTTCTCAATATTTTATTTATTGTAATGATCAGGTCGAGTACATGTTAATTTTAAAGTCAGCTTCAAAATTAAAGTCTAGTTTAGAAAACGATACTTAGAGGCTTAAATGATATCGAATAATACGTTTAAAAGTTGTAAGCTTAATTAGTTTATTAATTCTTTTTTTGATCAAACTTCCATCATGTTCGATTTTTGAAATACTTTAACATATTTCTTAAGAATAAATCAGTAAATTCGTTGCCAAAGTAAATTTGCATTTAAATCATTTTCTCAGAGCAATATACGCAAATAGTAAGGAATTAATTTAATTACTTTTGAAACTTTACCATTAGCTAACACAGAAAATAAATTTAAAGTCGTAGTACATCCTCTGCTTAATTTCGAAAGCTAGCAAAGCAGACATTTTTCGTGTTTGTACTTAGACATAAAAAGGTATTTCTAAAATCATTGTGGCAGAAAATCGCTTACAAAGAAAGAAACATTAACGAAATTGTTGCTTTACATATAAATTCTATGCATAATTTTCAATTAATTTAAACAGCGGATGAAGCAAAGCGCCAAGAAAATGATGATATAGCAGTTTAGTGGAATTTGGTGAGCCTACACTTAGAAAAAAAGGAATTTTTAGTACGATTTTACGCAACAACCAACTTTTGAAAAAAAATTACTGATTTCGCTATGAAAATTCTCGATTTAAATTTGACAGAATTGTTTAAAAAAAACAATTTTAATTTTAATTTTTTGCAATAGTATTGAGTTAACGTAACGTGAGTGATATTGATTCATTAGCAGGCACTCTTGTATTTAGCAAAAACGTGCTGATTCAATACTGCTACACCTAACTAGCCTTGTTATTTTCCCAGTTTTAGAATATGATAAAATATGCTTGATTTTACAAAGCTTTTTTTGAGTGTGCGTGCTGCTAATTTGAATTTCTTGTATGATACTTATGGAAAAAACACCAATTTTGTAAATTCTTTATTATCGCGTATGGATGTTTCCCGATATTAACCAAAAACTCAATTACTTCATGTTTCTTATCAGTTATCTGTATAATTAATATATACCTACCTGTAAAAGCGGTAAAAATTCCATCTGGAAAATAGCCATAAAGTCCTTAAAGTCCATTGCCGTTGGCGAAGATGGTATAAGACCTAGGTTAGGGGTAATTTGACTGTGTTGACACTGTTCAACTTTTCTAAGGCTTCTGTAACAGTTGATCATTCTATACTTCTGTTGAAATTAAAACATTACTTTGGACTATCTGCAAGTGCCCTAACATTACTCGAAAGCTATCCTAGAAATCGATGGCAAGGGAGTACCTCAGGGATCTTTATTTTGACCTCTTCATGAGTACTACTAAACTACGGCACTCATTACCAAATTTTATGAAAAATGAAAGCAGTGCATGGCGCTTTTAGTTGGCTTTGTCGGACATTTTTTCATACACGAAAAACACTTCTCTATTTAAATCTACACTATGTATGCTGTAAACTTCCGTTTTTTTTTTACCTTGTACATTATATTAGATGGGTTATTATATACATATAGACATGTATCCATATTGTGATGCACACTAAAAGACAATAGCCTCACTTGTACAAAATAGTTTAATAAATTGAATTGAAATGTGCCATCAGGTGTGTTTAATGCTAGATGAGCGAGTATAAACTTTAAAATGGCTTCATACATATACATACGTATGTATATTATCATAACGAACACTCGGTTCTTAATTGAGGCCTTCAATGCAATAACAGACTAACCGACGAAATGAACAATTTTTAACTAACGACCATTAAAAGCAAATAGTAAACATTAAGTTTTATGCAAATATGGTTTTAGTCACCTTTACTTTATATTCACTAGAGTCACTTAAACCATTATTGCTTTTAATAGTTTGAGGAAGCAAGAATGGACTAAAACAAAATCAAAAATAGACAAAATGTTAAAAAATATTTTTACCACTCTTAAATATAACATCAAATCTGAAAATAATGTAGCAAAAATAAAAACTTTTTCTGAATTGGTTTGTCTATTGCTCTGAAGGTTGGAATTCATATAATGACTTTGGCAACGTTTATAATAGAATGACGAAACTTAATACGCGTAAGGCAAACTCAAGAAAATACCCTAAATACATACTTTGACGACAAACAAAAATTTTGTTTAAAAGTTTTATGAAAACCCAGATAGGGGGACAATAAATGTCATGTATCATTCATTGATGCAGTCACAATGAAAAAAAAAAAATAGTTGTGGAGTTGGGCGGTGTCAGACAAATTCGTCGAATAACTACATTATACATATATATTACCTTCTATCTTTAATACCCTCTGTACCACGCTTTATATCTGTATCAATTTATAAGTGGAAGAAAAAATTTGAAAACCTGTACAGGTCTCACACAACTCAACTTCTAGGCCATATACCGAGATACATAAAAATGTAAAGCTACAAACAAAGTGAAACAAGATTTATTTTAAAAGTGCTCTAAAAAATATAGGGGGGTTAACCAGAAAGCCAAAAGGAACTCAGAAGTTGAATTCATTTTGTTAGAAAATCTACAATGTATGTATGTATTTTCTTTAATATTATGTCTGTTTTTTTTTTTTTTTTGAGAGTTCAAGTGGGCCATTAAAAATAAATTCAACCCTCACTAATAAAGATACATATGTATGTACACCTATTTGTTGTGCACCAGCATTTTTAAGCAATTGCATTCACACAGAAGACATGTGTTTACAATTCGAGCCATTTCTTCAGCTTTGACATTTAAAGAAGGCCTTGGGGTTAAAAAAAATATGTCTCTTTGTTCTCAATAAACTCATAAAGTCGTCAAATAAACTTTTTCGTTGCCTTAAGCGCATGTAAGCAGATGTTATTGTTTGTCTGTAACAAAACAGGTAACGAGGGAGTGCAGGAGTACAGGATATTGTTTGGTTGCTACAATAAAATTGTATATCGTCGGTAACACTGCAAGACCACGTAACGCATAAATGCAAAATCGCATATCTAGTGATAACTCAGTTAGGATGTCTTTTCACTAAAAATTGCTAAGTTTTAGACGGATATCGACTTTGTCCAAAAAGTTCCGATCAAGATTGATTGTTTTAGATATTTTTCAAAGGAACATGTAGTTTTTTTTTTAGATAAAATCAATAGATCTTGATGACAGGAGCCTTTAAAAGTTTTTGACAAAAATGTCACCTATGCGTTTTAGCAGTATTACCGACGATATACAGAAATATGAGCCGTTTAACTTAAAGTGATTTTGCAGTAACAAATAGCAAGTTTATTTTTAGCTGGTCTCTGTGAGGAAAACAACAAAGACATTCTATATTCTTTATATGGTTAAGAGTTGGTGATAACAAAGCTCAGTGCGCATATGAATTAGTCCTCATGAGAAAAACTTAAAATAAATAATTATATAAAAAACCAGCATATATGTATTAGTGTGTCCGTTAGCGTTTGAGTTTTTTTTGTAAAGTTCTTTTTATACCTTTCATGAACATGAAATGGTATTATAACTGTGGTCCGATGTTTGTAAGTATGAGAAGAAGAAGAGATAGACCCTCTATTAAGTATACCGAAATTATCAGGGCGATGGGGCGAGTTGATTTAGCCATGTCCGTCTGTCCGTCCGTCTATTTGAACGCAAATGGTCCCTCAGTTTTAGAGATATCTCGATGAAATTTTGCAAGCAGGCGTCATTTTGCATAAGATTAATCATTTGTCGGAACCAGCAAGATCGGACCAATACAACGCATAGCTCCCATGCAATCGATTGTTCCGATAAATGGGTTTTGGTCTATAACTCTTGCAATTCAAAAGCTAGAAACGTAAAATTTTGCAAGTTTAGTACATACTATAAATGTAACGTATGTAGTGAAAATCACTCAGATCGGCCCAACATGACATATAGCTCCCATATAATCGATAGTTTCGATAAATGGGTTTTGGGCTATAAATTTTGCAGTTAAAGAGCTAAACTATGTAGGTTTGCTACATATTATATATGTAACGTATGAAGGGAAAATCAGCCAGGTCGTATGAACATAGCATATAGCTCCCATAAAATCGATTGTTCCGATAAGTTTGGTTTGGGCTATGTGTCTTTAAATTAACAGTTTTGAAGAGTTTGTACCAATTTTAAGTAAGCATCAATATATATTTAGAGAATATTCAAGATTCAATGCAAATTTCACATTTATCATTTGTTTCAAGAATTAGGGTGTACCATGTTTTGTCAACGTGGGTGCTCAAACAAGATAAGGTACACCCTAGTTTACATATTGCTATACATTACATTACTAGCACCCCTTATTTTGAATAAAAAGCTTTACATCTTTTGTTTGCAAAATGCCAGTGGGCTTCTAACAAAAATAATAAAAGTGGCGACAATAAATAGAAAGAAAACTATTTAACAATGATGAACATTGCATAAGCGTTTCTTTTTGAATAAAACCTTTGTATTTAAACAATAGATAACATAAACAATGGGTTCACTTGTAATGTATTTGTAAGAAATTATTAATTATTTATTTAAAATTAAAAGTTAATAAGAAAGCTACAATAGTACGATAGTAAAATTGTAAAAGCTCGACGTTTGTATATTGCAGAAAACATGCACAAAGCATTATTTTGATCTATCGTGAAACAAATTTTTTAAAAACAGAGTGTCTTTAATAGCTAATAGAAATTTTATGAAAGGAGGTATTTCAATAATATTTCGAACTCCAAAGATGTACTCCTGATAGTCAGTTCATTTGTCACATTTTTATTATAGAAATAGTAATTTTTTCAAAATTTAAGTTTTATTCGAAAATGTTATTTTTCTTGGTACGTTAACGGCGCGAGCAGTATCGAAGCTTTGAGCTAGCGCTAGCATAATGCTTGCTTTTACATAAAATCAGAGCGGGTCCTGAGGCCATGAATAAATCTATTGTTTTACAATTCCACTGAAGAACAAAATGAACATATTTTCCAATTTAAAATAAACCACTTTTGACGTAGCATAGAAGTGTGATCCTACAAATTGTCCTCGTATCCTTTATGGTAGTAAAAATGTGTACTAAAAGGTATATCCATTTACGATCTAAGTAGATATCATACAAAAAACAACACATACCTGTACTGATGAAGCAATGGTTAGTAGTTTAAAGATAGCCGAATTACTTCACATTCATCTAGCGCTCTTAAAAAGCATAAAGACAGCGAACCCCGGATAGTCATATCTGAAGATATCTCTGTTCTCCATAAAAGCACAGCTAGCTTAGGGCTATAAAAAAGGAGGAACAGCCAATTACCTGACCGGTCAACAGTCGCATGTAGAATGTAATAGCGAAGTGGACAAATGCTGGAAGATTAAATCAGGGGGAGAGAATGCAGCCGTATCATAGGAATCCTTCTACTCAGAAGATTTTTTGAAAACTGCAAGAAATGAAGTATTTCCCTTCAATGTGCAAACCATAAACGAATCTTAACCGACAACTTTTGTTCGGCCTAGCTTTAATGCTGTTGATTTTTTTCAAGAATAAAGTTAAAAAAATGGCTTTAATATTCTCAAAAGAAAACTACACACTTAACACTTACATACATACATATAAATAAGTACATGGTATATACATCGGTATCTTCACTTTTATCGACTCTATCAGCAGAAATTAAATGAGAAAGTTGAAACGAAAATTGTAATGTGATAAAAGTTTTGCACGATGGAAAGCGCTGAAGAAGAAGCAAACAACACAAAAACTTTTGTATTGCACACACATACATACCTAAACACACGTTTCTGTACTTATCAGCTTAGGTAAATGTAGACGTATATGTGTTTGTATGTATGTATGTATGTATAAAGATATATAAGACTTGAAATCTATCAAACTTAAATTGCGGCCAAAATGTAATTGAAACGAAAAGTCGTGCTCTTTTTTATTATTTACAACCTCACCCAAAAAGTAAAGTGCAAAAGTCACAAATACAATAAAGTGATTGGAAGGTAACTCTAGAGTAAAGTAAAACACACGAAATGTATAAAAAAGCAAATGAAAAGATGAAGTAATTGCATTAGGCCACCTTTATATACAAAGTGTACGAAGAAGAAATAGCCAACCTGCCTTTACGGAGAGAGATTTTCGTGCCGGATTTTGATTTTGAATCTCATTGCTCTCTGCTTACTAGAGGGTTGCACTGTCGGGCACGTACTGCAAGGGAGTACCCGAGCGTACTGGGACCATATACGGCAAAGGACTGTCACTTTCGAAAATTTTAAGCATAAGCTGAGGGCAGTGTTTTTGTCTTTACAAACAACTACTACAGGCGTCAAGTCGGCGACAGCTCTATGGAATGTTGTATTGAAAATACTCACGCCAACAAGGCAGCTACCCATAAAGGTAGCAAAGATAAAAAGTAAATAAAATAACTTGAAACATGAAAGTTCACTCCAACAACAACTTCTGCCACTCTACGATGTCAACTGAACCACAAAGCTAATAAAATACATATAGACACAGTTGCTTATAATGAAACGAAGTCAGCCAATATTATGTTCAAAGTGTCCGGAGCGCTATGTTTTGGTTTGAATGGAGCTTTCCTTGGACACGTTCGTAGGCTAGACTAATAAGTATACTATCAGTGATCGTACACCGTATTTTAGCGGTAAAGCTTCGGCTAGTTTTTTGCACTTTTTTATGCTGAATTCGGAACATTGTCGAGAAAAGGAGATCGGAAACGAGGTGTACAATTTATATTTAAGTCAGGGGGTTCTACAGCATTTCCTACGAAGTTCTAAAAAAATAATATAAAAAAATTGTTTTTGTTTGAACAGTCTACTGTACACTTATAAAAGAACTAAGATATTTATGAGAGTATATATTTATAAAATATGCCTATCAACTTTATCAGTTGGGAGATGAAGATGCGGTTTTTGTCAATATTTGAGGCCAAAGTAAAAAGTTTAACCTGAGAACTTTTCTAATTTGTACACGAAAACCGTTGAAATGTTGCAAATCAATACATACAAATAAATAAGTCATACCTCACTTGACTACTTAACAAACAAAAATACACTGCAAGGAAATCTTTAACCATCCTTCAAAGATGTATCAAACTAGTCAGGACATATAACAGATACAACTAAAAGTTTTTGAACTAAATAAGACAGAAAATAATTAAGCTTGCACCAGAAAAATTCAAAGTGAGGAATTCAAAAAATCCGAATAAAACTTTTTATTTTTATTGCTAATTGACATACCGCAGCTTATCGCTAGTGCTTTATATGAAAACAGATGTTTGGCTAACCAGTTAGGCTTGGTGTGCATAAAAGTTTTGAATTAGCTTGGAGCTATTTTTGTTTGGCTGCAGTCTATTAGCCGATACTTCTGATTATTTTATGTAATTGAAGGGTTGAATAGCACCTGATGATTTCATAATCGATCCTAACAGGGCCCGAATCGTTACAGACGTGAACGAGCAACTCGCTACGTAAAAATGTCAATATCGGATTATGACAGCCGTGAACGTACAAATTTATCGAAATTTCGGATGATGACAAACGTGAACGAGTTGATGGACGTACTCGTTCGTTCGAATTGCCGCTCGTACACAAATTGTTGATCGAAGGCGAAACGAATAGAAGCAAACATTTGAAAATGAATGCGTATTGAGTTTAAATTTGTATACATTTATTATTTTAACTATACTTTTGATAAGGGACAATCTATAATTAACTTAATTCAACGAAAAAGGAGATAATTGTGAAATTTATTAGCGAACATCCCGATTTGGGCAAAACTTTGATACCAAACAGTGAGTAAGAAAAAACGGCTGAAAAACATATTTGGGAGGAGCTTTGAGCCATCCAATAACTGAAAATGACAAAATATCAAATTTCACCCAAAGACTTGTGCTTATTTAAATTAGCCTCGAAGAGTTCTATGTTTTGCCACAAACCACTTTTTGCTGCTCTGCGAATCATCCGTTTCGAAACGTACAAACTCCGGACAATTCTTTCTCAGATTTGAAGGAATACTGTGGACGTATATGGTGCTTCTACACATTTCAATCAAATAATCACTGCCAATAGCGTGTTGATCTCCGCCACACGCAAGGACTTAAAAAGTTGTAGTTAGTTGCAGGACTGAAGGAACCGACTTGTTGTCATGACACATAAGACATAAGATTAATTTTAGGGAGGACATAATTGGACACCTCTTGTCCATCCCACATCGTTTAATAAAGCTGCAAAATATAAACAAGTACAGAGGTTGATTGCCAAATGTGTGCATATGCATATGCCGCACTTACGCATTATTTAAAAGCGGCAGAGGGTCACTTTGGTCTTTAACCCTTAATCGCACCCCTAAGAAAAATTACGTATATCACCAACCTGAGTCCCCAGGACTCACATTTAACATTTAAAGAAAAAACTTAGAAATAATTATTTTTAATTTATTTTTTTTTTATTAAAATATAGATTGCAAGTGCTTTTAACATAAAACAGTTCAAAATTATGATTAAACTTAACATAAATTTCATTTTTGTGAAATCTTTCTGAGATCATAAAAAAAAACATAAAAACTAAACACTTCAGGTTAAATGAACATAAATCATATAAAAAATGTAAAAAGAACACAAAATTTTATATTTATAGCTTAAACATATACCATTAAGTAAAAAATCAGGCACGAAAAGGTTAGGCCCCATACAAAAAAAAAAATCGTGCAGAGGGTGAAATCACTCATTGGTTGCACATTCAGCACACACTTTTTTGGCACATGTGAGACAAATGGGTTGTTTACAAAGGAAGAAAAGGTAAGCAGTTTTGGTTCTTTTTTTATAATCGCATGTATAACAATATTTTCTATTCTCCCTGGGCAATTTATCGGATTCGGATGAATTTAGTTCATTTGGTATATCAATTTTAATTATACGAGAAACTGTCATACGAATCTCTTTTGGCATATTCGTATTATACAAACGTGTTTTTAAATTCATTTCGTTTAGACTTTCAGCAACTGATTTTAAAAAATTTAGCCTTGTTAATTTTTTAATATTGGCTTGGTTGTTATAAAGAACATAAGCATTTACACCCGACATATCAACTATTCGGTAGAATACTGCCATAGGCCATCGAGGGGTACGGCGACTAGACGAATAAACTGCACACTTCTGATCCACTGAATCTACTGCGCCTTTTGTACTATTGTAAAAATGAATTATTTCAGGTTTATTTGATGTTTGATTTATAGAACTATCGTGATGCATTGATGAGTACAAAATAACTGCTCGATTTTTTTTAGGAACGTAGCTGACTAATGTTACATCCTTAGTAAATCCAAACATAGAAGAATTGACAGCCCGACTTTTATTTGGTAAAAACTGATTGGGTATTTCAGCCTTATTTTTTTTAAGTGTTCCCACCGTAGTAAGACCATTGTTTTTCAAACAAGTTATTAAATCCATAGAAGAATACCAGTTATCGGAAGTGACATTTCGATTGGATCCAAAAATAGGTTCGCATAAACGCAGAACGGCTTTTGTTGCCACAGGCCGTCTCTGGTCTTCATCTGGTAAGCCTCTGCTATCAGAACCCTTTCCGGTATACAAATAGAGATTGTACGTATAAAACGATTCTGAGTCCACCAACATCTGCAATATTATGCCATATTTTCCTGGCTTGCTAGGCATGTACATTTTAAATTTGCATCGACCACGAAATTTAATCAACATTTCATCAACGGTAACAGTAGGTCCGAGAGTATAATTTTCTTGGGAATTAGAAATAAAAATCGATAAAATTTCTGCAACAGCACATCCTGGATCAGCGCCAATCCGTTGGTGTCTGTCTGGAAAGTTATCGAATCTCAGCGCGATAAGTAACGCACAAAAGCGATTCCTGGACATAGTCGCCCTAATTATCTCTCTTCCTGTGCCATCCGTCGCAAATAATGATAGAACACTTTCTTTACTTGACTTAAAAATAGATGTATAAATGAAAATTGCAATGAATGCTTTCATCTCTATTTCATTTGTTTCTCCTAAGTGAGGTTGTTCACCTGAATACTTTTGTCGCAGCTCTTCGAGTTTTTTGTTAGTCCAAGTAATTATTAAATTCCACATATCAGAATTAAAAATTTTGAGAAAAGCGTCTGCTGGACTAAAGTTACCCATTATCGGTTGAGGGTTTATACGTAACATGTTATGTGCAGCAGTTCGAACATTCCGAGTCGGAGGGACCACTGACCACTTGAATCTATTCTTACCATATAAATAATTATTATTTGCGGTTTCCTCTTCCTCACATTCATCTTCACTATTACTATTAGAATACTCGGAAGCAGAATCGTGTTCACTCAAGATAAAGTCATCATCCTCATCGTCTGAAAATACTTCTGATACAAAATATCGAGAAGGTCCTGGCCCATCAAAACCTTCATTTTCAAAATCGCTTCCATTATCTTCCTCTTCGAGCCATTTTGTAATTACTTTCTCCGCAGAATCACTCATAGGGTTCACACTTTCACATTTTCTACGTTTGGCCGACATATTGAGACAATACTGTAAAGAAAACACAACAAATTAATAAAAACCTTAAACAAAATTTTGTCACACAAAACACCACCATGAGTCCCCGGGACTCACGCTCACCAAAATCAAAGCATTAAAACACTCTTGCGCTAACGTCCGTTCAACCACGCGTTCTTCACACAACTGCAGGAAGGTATACGAAGAAGCTGTGCCTAAACTAAAAAAACGCGTCTGTTATAAAGCTTTTAAATTTTGAGTGAGTCCCAGGGACTCAGGGTGTGCGATTAAGGGTTAAAGTGTTTGCGACCTCCCTTTCGTCGTTTTCACCCTCATTAGAGCTTAAATAACACATAAAATTAGGTTCCGTTGTCTCTTTGCACAAATTTTATATTTTGACAACCTTATTTTGACGTTTAAAACCCTATTGTTGCCTTGAAAACTGAAGGAGAAGGAGAAAACAATCGATAGCAAAACTGACAATTACGTTTCGTTCACTTTTTTCTGTAAGAATCCGATATTATTCACTCGCTCTTCGACTAACGTAATTTTTGATCGTACGATAGTGCACTCGTTCACGTCTGTCACGATTCGGGCCCAGGTTAAAAACTAGAAATTTAGAAATTCCTCGAACTCATTTTTAGTGATATATTTATATGGACGGCTGAAAAGCCAATATCCCCTATGGTTTAAAAAATATCTATATCCCAGTAAACTTTTGGAAACTGCTCCGTATCCGAATGTGTTTAAAAACTTCCTACATTAAAAATTTGTTAAAAGCCTTATTATATTGAAATTGAATTGAAGAATAACTCCAAGTTCAAATTTTGATAAAGTGATAAAAGCGGATTTTTGTTCGTGAAAGCAAGTTATTCCAAGATATTAAGGTTTAAGTGCGTCGTTTAGGGTTTTACAGAAATAAGTTAGTATTTCAATAAATAAAAGATATGAAATTTCAGAAGAGTCGGGAAAAGGTGTAAGGCACGCTCACGATTAGAATCACTTTGTAAAATTTTTACAGGTTTTGGGTTGCGACGGAATATAATGGACTAGACAAAGGACTAATTGAATGTTGAATTGAGTGTCAACCTCACCAGGTTTCTTATGGAAGTAGATGTTTAAGAGGTTGGATGACCTAAAAATATCGACGTGGTCCTATTAATAAATGCTAAGTCAAGCTGTTGAGATTTTCTCTACAGGGTTTGTACTATGTACATACATGCGGGTAGGCAAGCGACCTTTTCACTTGGTATATCGAGCAGAAATAATAACAAAAAAAGAATATGTACTTACTTTACGCTCAATTCCCTAAAGTAATGCAAAGACAAATTGTATGCTGCCAAAAAAGTAACAGCAAACGATTGACCAACTGTTGCCCATTAAGTGGACGAATTGAATTCCATGCTAGAATTACAACAGTCAAAAGTTGTCAATGACTTTGTCACACCCGGTGATAAATTACTTAGACTCTCTGTGCGCCTAGTCAGTACTAGGAATGACGGTAAACAGGGAAAAGTTGTTGACCTAACGATTCAAAGGAAGATAAAATTTAATTTCCTAATCAAACAACTTTTGCAAATTAATTGACGTGAACCACACGGCCACATATACATACTCGTACATAGTTTAGCTTGAGTGGGCGCTGAATATTGAAGTAGACCAAGAAAAGTATTTATCGCAAAAAGCGTCAAAGAAATAAATAAATAAGCTTATTTTGTGTATATTTTTTTTTTTGTGCGCAAAATAAATAAAGGCTGAAAGCGTTTACCTTGTGTCTATTTGTTACTTCAAATATCCACTTGTAGCAAATTATATCAAGTTCTTACCACAAATACTATGTCTAAATTTGGCAAATATTTTCAATTTTGTAGAATCAATAGGGTGTATACATTGGCTATGTATTCCAATTCTTTTTGTATTTGTTAACTTTGTAAATATTTTTAAAATACTTTGATGCTACTACCGTCACAACAATTTTACTGCCACAGCTGCCAACTGTTTGTATGAGTTAAGACCCACATGGAAACGTGTACGACGTAGTACATATTTTAAACATATGTATATAGGTTAGGTTACGACTGGCCCATTGTGATACGACTGAGCGGACTTAGATCCCTTCTAACATATATATACAAAGGTACATTGTACATTTGTAATTCTACAAAAACCTACAAAGCAGGATTTCAGGATTAGTCCTTTTCAGTTTTTGTGCTCGCTAAGGGAAATTTAAAAGATCATGCAAAAGAAAGGAATGGTATCGGGGAGGAGAATTTGGTTGCCGCAAATAAGAAAAAATTTACTGTTTTAGTTTAATGAATTTTCAATGTCACAAGGTAGCTTACGAAGAGCACGAATGATGGGAAGTGCACGGTATATTATATTTTTTTAGTAATGAGCAACCTACTGAAATAAATGTATGAAGTGTTTTTTTTTGGCGATTTTAAAAATAAAAATGTATACATAACATTTTGAACAAACTTGAATGAACAACCTTGCATTGTCAAAACACATCAAAATATGTGACATAGCGTATTTGTAACAGTAGAAAAGTGAAACACACGCCGTAAAATTTTTGAATTCCAATTCATTATAAAAGTACTAGAAATTAATTAATAGCGATTGTTTTCAGTTTTTGAAAAAGCCGAAAGTTTTCAAAACTTATCCCACTGTTCACAAAGCGAATATACAATCAACAAAACATGCCACAGGGAAATATCACAGTAAATCAACTTCTTTGATGCAAACTAAAAGAGGAACAAACGAAAAGCATAGCTACAACTCTCCTTGCATACAAATCAAACTAAGAGCAAATCAGGTGAAATCAGATATAGAGAATAATAGAAAATTGTACAAACACAAAACTGCGCCTACTCGTGCAAGACGAGCGACTATAGTCAAAGCAGTGTATTGCACAGGGAAGCTACTGATGAGCTTTACATTTCGGGGAAAATAGCAGTGATTCAAATACTTTGTGCAACACATTCAGAAAGTTGGAGGATAGTGGAACAGAGTTACAATGCGGAAAATGTTGAGTTAACAGACAGCGTTACGAACTTAATAGTTTTTGAATTGTACGTTCAAGCAGAACAAATTCAAGCTTTCTCTACAGTGATGCACAGGTTTTGCTTTTAAATTGTATTTTGATTATAAATATATGCATATATGTACATATCGACAGCCACACTGCTAAACCCTGTATGTTCAAAACCAAAAAATATTCAGGAGAGAGAAAAAACTGTAATAATTATAACGTATGTATGTATATGAGCGACGGTTATTTCATTTCACCACTGTAAAGAAACGGGAAGTTGTAACCCGATTTTGACTGAATTTTAATGTGCGAAATATCACGATCTATGGGAAAGGCTTATTTTTGGAAAAATAGTGACTTACGGGGTTTTGCAGTGTGGCTGTCGATATATTGTTATTGTTTTGTAATAGGAAATATATGTATGTATGTATGTATAAGTTTGTATTTTTGTAATTGTTTGCATGATTATAGGTAATTGCTGTAAAGTGTATCAGTTCCATATATGTACTCGTATGTTTGTACACACAAACAACAACAAACAATCAATGCTTTAAAAAATATACAATGTATATGTGTATATATATATCTATATTATACATACATAGATGCAGTTTTCCTATTTAAAGTCTCAAAGCAATTGCGCACGTCCCATGCTCACTCTGCGACTATCAATTCATCAAAATTGCTATATATGTATGTATGTAGGTATGTGTTTCCTTCTGAAACATAAAAAACAACACTCTGAAACATATTTATGTACTGATCAAATAATTTAAATTCCCAAAACAATCAAAGCAGTTCCATCATTTTTCCCTTCTTTTCTGTTCTTGCTAACCAGCGTTTTTACGAATTTGTGCGAACTTCTATTCTCCATGGGAGTCTACAACACCTGTGCAATCATATACATATGTATAGAAAGAGGATTTGTGTGCGGTTTCTAGTCAATTTTTGTGTGGATTTTCTTTCTTTTTTTGTTGTAACTGTTTTAACGAAAAATCCATGAACAAACCAAGCACGTTTTTGCAGTAAAGCTGTCATTTCGGCGACCCACTTCAAATCCAACAAGCACTTTTAGCTCATACAAGGGTTCTAGCAAATTTGTGGTCTACAGGGCGTATGAGTAACATTGATTGCGCATCGACTGTTAGTAATAAGTGCTTTTGTACATTAGGGTGAGCCAAAATAACTTTTTGCGTTTTGTCAATTTTTAGTAAAAAAAAATGTTGACATTTGGTCATTGGCTGAAAGGTCTTTTAGACAAAGCCTATAACCTTGTAATGTACCCCATTTTTAGCTAGGAATTTAATTTCAGCATAACAGTAAAAGAAAGTAATCATTTTTATGGCCCACTCTAATGCAAAAATAAAAAATTTAATAGCATTAATGTTCCTATTTGTTCTGCAATGGCGTAGCGGTGGGGGTTTCTTTATTTCTCCCTTGGGCTTGGTTCGATTGTGGTAATCGGGCGGCAATATACTAGCCAGGAGTTTACTGAATTGTGTTAAGATCAAAGTGTAGATACTGAAATTTTCTCAAAAGTCAATTTAATCCCTTGCTCAATACCTTTATTGAATTGAGTCCTATAACCTGCTTTCAATGTGTATTCTTCAAAGTATTCAAAATATTCCTTGCCTCCAGGTAGAGAGTAAACGCCCACCCCACAATTTTCCAAGCCCACTTCTACTATTTTTTACATTTTGCTGTGAGCTGGCTCAGTTGCTTGTTTCATACGAAGCGAACATTTCCTGTTTTTTGCTTTTTATTTTCGTATTTCGTCTTTTTCGTTTGGAGAATTTATGTTCATGTTTCAAGCCTTTAATGCGCTTTGTGCTTTTGTATGTATGAACATACATATGTGCCTCCAAATAACAGTACATATTTATAAACTAGCACTGATATGCAGTAAATGCAACAAAATATTGCTGCGCCCCTTAGGGTCAACCTACGAGCGGCACTTTTCCGGAACACGACCGCTAGCTTTTGTACCTCTTAAGTTGCTTGTAAACATAGATTCATTCTTTTTATTATTGTGATTTACTTCATTCATTCTTTCGTACTGCACGTATCCTTAAGCTAAGAACTCGGTACTCATTAACTACTTACAGCAAACATAGATTTGCTTGAATGCCGATAGTTTTGGGGTAAAAAAATCTTACTTATGATTTCTTCTCTTCTGAGTATACATATATTGCCAGAACAACATATCAATAACAAGGTTTCACAAACAGAAGCTGATACATTTTTTTAAGCGGTTTTGATTTGTACACGCCTTAGAATTTTCTTACGATTTTTCGCACCTTCTTATAAATTATATTCATGCATTAAACAAAGTAAAATTAGAGCAAAATACAACACTATAGCATAAAATAAAATAAAATAAAATAAAATAAAATAAAATAAAATAAAATAAAATAAAATAAAATAAAATAAAATAAAATAAAATAAAATAAAATAAAATAAAATAAAATAAAATAAAATAAAATAAAATAAAATAAAACAAAATGAAATAAAGTAAAATAAAATAAAATAAAATAAAATAAAATAAAATAAAATAAAATAAAATAAAATAAAATAAAATAAAATAAAATAAAATAAAATAAAATAAAATAAAATAAAATAAAATAAAATAAAATAAAATAAAATAAAATAAAATAAAATAAAATAAAATAAAATAAAATAAAATAAAATAAAATAAAATAAAACAAAATAAATTAAACTAAATTAAATTAAATTAAATTAAATCAAATAAAACAAAATTAAATTAGGCAACAAAATGACATGAGAAGAAATTGGAATAAAAGTGTAACTAATCTATACATTTCACTTATTAGCCTTCAGCCGAACCATTCCTATTGAGAAATGTGAGTGCCCGACACAAGGACCTTTTGGCCAACATTTCTTCCAAATCGAAAGTGGAAATTTTAACTTATAGGCCGACTGTGATTACAAAGTAAAGCCAGGAAAGATTCGTGTGTCTTACTGCATTTGGTTTAACTATATAGAAACTGGAGTGGGTAAAAAACCATCACAGTGGATTCGGCACTAATATGAACCCCGTTTAAGTTGTTCACCCAAACCATATTCTTACTGGGTGAAATTAGGCAGTTAATTAAAGCCGCAAGATATTTTTATTTGTTGAAATCGAGAGAGCTTTCCTTGAAGCTAACATATACAAATGTATACCCATGTACAAATCATGGTCTCTAACAGAATTTATTGAACGCACACAAATTTTGTGTTTATTAAACCTTTCCCGATCTGGAGAAGAGTGGCGTAATTATTTCAAAAAGAAAATTTCATTTTGATGCGAGTTTTACTCATGCGTCATTGCTAATGCAAATATTCGCAACATACATACTTAACTCTTGAAAATAGAATCCATACCATGCGAGGCATGCTGTGCAGCAGTCTGCTTAAAGTTGGAATACCATTGCCATAATTTGGGGCACTCACCTTTTCATCCAATCTTCCAACGTATTTATGGCTCCTAAACAAAACTACTGTGATTAGTTTGAAAAATGACACCCAAATAAAAAAACACGTCGCATGTGTATGAGGACGGGTGGTACCTTTATTTGCTAGCCGTTTTCTTTTCCACTATTTCTGTTACATCTCTCTTTTCATCGCTCTCTACTTCCATATATCAAGCTAAGTAACACCTTGGTATGCATAACCACATATTTGGAGGTGTACGAGTATACAATTAGCTCTACACGCACATAAAAATAAAAAATGGTTACGAACAAGGCCGTAGTTTAATTCGGTACAGTTGGCTGAAAGCGATTGTGATATCTGATATAAGGTAGCACTTGCAGGAAAAGGTGAACTTACTGGATGGATATCAAAATATTTAGGAGGAAGTAAAGAGGTTGTCCTAGGTCCCTAAAGCTATAAAAATTTAACGCCTCATTTACTCACAGCTGCAGTTGATAGTCTGCATCAGAAGTGCATCAAGATACGGTACGAATATTCGGTGATACCCGCTCCCTCCTCAGCTACGCTCATGCTTAACACAAGTTGAACATATTTTTTTATTGCTCCATTGTGCGGTGACATGCGAAATTTCATATTTCAAATTAGTTTTGCATGCTTAAGGCTTATAATTTATAGCGTAAAAGGGTTAAAAGAAATATGTAGGTACACTAATATGAACTTAGTAAAGAAGCCTATTTTTAGCAGTAAGCTAGAGATTACAAAATGCGTATTCGTGCACGTTTTTTACCACGCTTGTTTTTGTCACATAAAAAATATATTTTAGGACATATATTTTGCCACCAACGAATAAGGAAAATTGCAGTAATAAGCAGGCCAAACTGCTTTTAAACCAAAACTCCGCAAAGGCAATAGCTTGCCTTCTGCAATTTATGGCAAACGTAAACCCTCTTTTTAAGCTTGTTTTTTTTTTTTTTTGCAATTCAATTAAAAAAGGCATTAAGATGCTTATCGCTGTTCAGCATTGCTTGCATTTATTCATTTTCGTTTTAGTTTTTTATGAAAATGTATTTTGCTTTAAAATTTTAATACAACCGCTGCTATTAAAATATGGCAGTCGCATAACTTTAATCGCAATTTCTATAAATTTTGTGTATTAATTGCATTAATGTTTTTAACGGCAAGATATTTCATTTTCTGACCTGCCTACATACATAATTTGGTTGTATATCATATTTTTTTCCACACATTTATACCCTACAGTTTATTCAACTAGTTTCAAAGTTATTAAAGTTTAGCACAACTATTTGCTTAAAAGTCGCTTTTGTTTGTATACAAGCAACTTCTATGTTTACGAAACTGACATACGTCAAATGAATTTTCAGCTGTCATTTGTTGAAGAGAAATAATAGTATATACATCATGATAGCTCATGCTAGGTAGGTAAATCTAGTAAGAAGTCGCTAGTCACCAATAGAGATATTTCTATGTAAATTTTGTACACAGAAAAATATTGGCTAAAACAATTTAATAAATTCAAAAGAGATATCGCATTTATGCGGTATGATGTGATTTATTTTCATAGAAAAGCGTCACATTGCCTCACACAAAATCACGCATTCTAATCAAATTACAGATTATCTGAAAATTTTGTTATTCAAATTCGTTTTACTGGTTGGAAATCACGAGTTTTGGATCAGCACAAACCTACTACATGTATATAATTCCAGTGTCACGATGTTCGTCCGGGATGAACTAAAAAACTACTGGACGTTTCTCCAACTTAAGAGATAGGATAGTTATATTTTTGAAAAAGTGGGCGGTGCCACGCCCCCAGGCTATATAAAATTTAAATTCGTCATAACTCTGAACATATTTGATTTAAATTAATGATTTTTGGATATGTGTGTTCTTTGGTCAAGATTTATATAACTTTGGAAAAGTGAGCGGTGCTACGCCCACATTTTTTGTGTTTCGTTTGTGCTTCAATTAAGTCCAAAGTTTATGCTCGATCTCTTTTAAATTTTCCAAATTGGTTCAGAAAATTGTTGTTTACTATTTAGGCTATATTAATTTTTGGAAAAGTGGGCAGTTCCAAGTCTACAAGCTAATGTATAGCTGAGCGATTTATAAATTGATGGATTTATGTTTAATGATAAAGTGAATGTTTATTTAGTTTAAAGAAATTACAAGTTAATTAATAAGAAAATGTCCAATGAATATTTGTTCTTGCGACCAGGTTCGCTGTTCTCGCTCAACTCCTTTTTCCTAGTTCGCCTTGCCACACTGTCCTTCGATTGTAGGGTTGCCATCTGACGTTGACACTAAGTAATATTTCAATTCGTTATATCCCTGAATGTATTTGCTTGAGTGAATTTTTAACGTGTGTTCATTAGCTCTAATAAATGCAACTCATTTTTTTTGTTTGTTGTTGCAATTTATACTTATTTTCATAAAATAAGGACTGTTTAAATATAATAGGATAGAACTAAATTAATGCTAACTATACATCTGCTCAGTGGTGCATTGCGTTTTTTGTCATACTCATTGATTTCAAAAGATCTGTTTTTTGAGTCGGTCATCCAACAAATTCATTTGTTTATACCAAAGACGGTAAAACCAGAAATATTACATATCCTAAAGCACTGCAATGAATGGAATGTTAAAAAGTAATGGAAAAATATTTGAAAATTGAATTTCTGCCGAGTCTGCTAGTACGTTATGAGATTCGAAGTTCTTAAATCTTTCACTTTTTAATAAAACTAAATTTGAAAACATAAAATGAAATTGTCCGAGATCTTGAATCTAAGCCTACGAGTTGCTTGTCACCATAGGTAAATAGATACGCTACTCTCTTAATCTCTCAGTTTGGGTGTATTTGAGTGAAACTTCGTGTCTGGTTAATGCGAGTAAGGGGATTTCAAATATCAAATTTGTTTTAAATTTTTCATGTAAACTGAGATTGAAATTACAAAATTTGTTTTTCTCAAGTATTTCCAATACATCGTAATTCCATTATTATTTACATAGGGCGATGTGCTACCTTTAACACTTGGAAGTTACAATCTAAGGCCAAATTCTTTTACCAATTCATGAACCAACAGCGCCATCCGGCGGTGAGACAGGATCATGATGGATTTATTACAACTCTGTTTTGGTATCACAGTATTGCCAACCATGTGCTCTTGGTTTTTTTTTTTTTTTTTGTTATTGAGATTTTATCCAACAACAAGCTTGTGTTTCCGGTCTTTATATTTGAAGTATCCGGGTTCGGTACGAGCTATAGACCTTTAATAATTTTTTCTGCAGCGAAAAATTATTGTTGTTTTTGGGTTTCTTAATAATTTTTTGTTAATTATTAAAAGTTTTTGTTGGATTGAACAGGAAAAATTTTTTCTGTAAAAAGTGAAGAGAAGATTGTACGGAATGGCGATCCGGATCCAAATTTTCCATCTAATGATTATTCCATACACCCAATTCGGAAGTATTGATATTCATGGGTACACTTTTAATCCGATTTGTACTAGTTTTATGCTAGTGAATATATTCATGTTAACCCCATTGTAAGAGCTATAGGGTATTTAAAAGCATCTATTGTGTGTGTGTGTGTTGAATTTGCCTGAAGCTAAACACAAACTAATTAACTTGATTTTTTCTATAACTGCACCAAAGCTTTTACTAAATAAATTCATTTCCCCATTTTTTCTCTTCTCCTTGCAGGTAAGTTTATGCATTTATACACTGTTATGACCGGCGTTGTTGCATAACGATCAACTAGCAGTAAGTAAAAACATGCGATTAAATACCTACATACATATATATGTAGGTATGCATATTGTTTATGAAAAACGAAGCTTATTTATTATTATAATACTCAGAGTATCATAAACATGCGCCCCATATGAGTGCACGGTTATAAATAACTCAAACCAGTATAATTAACGACATTTGCAATGATATGCAAAAAAGAAACAACTTTCAGCAATTCGTCATAAATTGAAGCAACCGCCCACTTGTTAAGCAGAAATATGGCTAATGAATTTTTTGCGTTTTAAAAAAAATGTAAATAATCACGATAGTATCATTTATTAAAGTGTTGCGGTCTTTACACTTTAAAACTGCATTTGCAATTCCATAACCATATAAACAATTAGTAATTTTAAAATTAATTTGAAAAAGTAGGGAATCCAGTTAGGAAGAGAATACAGTCTTGTATATACATACATATATTGTAAAAATGAAAAAAATCGGATTGGGTAATCGCGAGAAATTAAACAAGTAAGGAAAGGGGTGTTTTCGGCTGTGCCGAAGGCTTTATACCTTTCGCATAACTTTTTTAGGTTTACGATCCTTACTTACAATTGGTACAAACTCTACGAAACTGAAAGATACATAACCCAAACTAAATTTTTTAAAGCAATTGATTGTATGGAAGCTATATATTATGTAGTTCCGATCTTTCGATGACTTTCACTAAAATCATAACATATCTAATATGTGCCAAACCTGCAAAATTTAACGTTCCTAATTTTTTAATTCCAAGAGTTATAGGCGAAAACCCATTTATCGGAACAATCGATTGTATGGGAGCTATGCGTTGCATTGGTCCGATCTTGCTGGTTCCGACAAATGATTAATCCTATACATAATTTCATTGGGATATCGCTAAAACTGAGGGACTAGTTTGCGTTCAAACAGACGAATGGACAGACGGACATAGCTAAATCGACTCAGCTCATCGCCCTGATCATTTCATTATACTTAATAGTGGGTCTATTTCTTCTTCTTCTCATACTTATATACATCGGACCAAAGTTATAATACATTTTATGTTCATGAAAGGTATAAAGATACGAAAAAATGTCGGAAAACTATAGACTTTTGTATATGAAATAGTACTAGAGAAAGCAAACCAAAGTAAACTAAATACATAATAATAATAATAATTTGGTGGTAAATTTGTGCTGGGAGAACTAGGCTGGGCCCCACACAATTCTTTGGTGGGATATTTCAAATGTCGTGTACAAATTTTTAGACAGCAAAATGGCTGCAATTGTCATAATATGTCCCTAAAGAGCAAACCTCTTTATGATTCAATCAGGGATTTAGCTTATTTTTTTCCAAGCTAGTGCTTGCAAATATAACTCCCATGTTTAGATATTTAGGAATGTTTTTGAAATCTTACAAATATACATATACATACATACCTACATACATATGTACATATGTCGTATGCGGGTGAAAAGGCATTAAGAAATTATTAAGCTATTGCATAGATTTTTATCTCACTTTTTGCCTGTGTAGTTAATTGTAAGCAATCTTGCGGTGCCTAGGGTTTCACTTGCCACTTATGCTTCTTGTTTCAATTATTGTTGTGTTGTATATTTATTTTATTTCGTCTTTTGCTTAAACGCTAATGCGGTGAAACAAGAGGTGTACGAGTATGTGTCAGATAAATTCGTGTTGGGAGTTTTTGTGGATGAATAACGCGAGCGAGCATATATATATTTGTAGCGGCAGCGATAGTTAAGGAGCGAATTCCGCAGTTACCACAAACGCGCGGTACTCGTACTCACACATACAAAATAATTTATCATAATTTATTTAAGTAAAAGAGGTATCACTGCATATTAGAGTAGGTTGTAACAGGGGCCTATGTCTGTTTTTCCTAAGGTGGAATCAAAATAATTGTACACCTCAAATTACCTGAACACAACCTGAGCGAGCGCATACATCCAGATTAGAGCTTAAGTGTGTTCTCTGACATAAACTAGAAAGACTGTTCACATAACGGTTATCTTTGGCGAATGGTTGTGATACTACTAATTTTATACGCAATAGTCTCGTTCTCCTTGAGTGGTACAAAGTTCTATATCGATTGAAATATATATACATATGTATGTAGTATATTCTGCACTCACTGACTCCTTAAACAAGCTGTTCTAATTTTATAAAAATCGGTATTATTCCTTTTGGACTTTTATCTACCTAAATACATGAAATAATAGTAAAAATTTTCTCCGAAGTTTGTTAGTACAAGTAAATACAATGCCGAAATGATTACCATTACAAGCTGCACAGATTTGGGAATACCCATAACACGTTTATCGGTACAATCGATTGTTTTTGCTTCTTGCTTGTAACGACAAAAGCACACCCAGAAGGTTTTGGGAAGTGTTGTCGAAAGTGACAGTTCTTTGCCGGATAACTTAATGCAACTCTAGACAGCAGGCCCCTAATCATTTTCCGCTTAAATATCTAAATTAGTAATGAAGTTTTCTTATAATTGTATAGCCAGACATGAGTGGCACGACTAATCGATATTTCAGCGCGTCTATTCTACTTAAAGCTTCCTTTATTATATGGATATCTAACAAAGCGTGTTAACCTCAAAAATAAATTTATGCTACAAGTATACAATTGTTGAGCATGATAGCTCAATAAATATTAATGAAAGCACTAATCGTTGCATTGTGCTTTCGTAGATCTGCACAACAACAAAGAAAGTATAGTTAATATCTAATGTGAAAGAAAAAGTTTCCTACATACATATACATATGGATGTTAGACCTGGTCGATCCCCATACAAAAAAAGTAACAAAAGACCGCCCCTAAATTTTGAGGTTATGTTGAGAGGATTTTGGAAAATTTTTATTTGTTTTTATCCTTACAAAAAAAGCCCAAACGTTTTTTTAATTGTAACTTTTTTATTTTACATCGGATTTTTAAAAATGATATGTCCAAATTTTTATTTCATCTTCTAAATGTCGTTTTGTCGCTTTCATGTAGTTACGGCAGCTAACTGCGTTTAAGATCCTTAAAGTATCCTTTTTTTCTCACCATAAGAAAGTGATTTGAAATGTATGAGAATGTTATCTTTGAACTGTTTGGCTAAGTTTATAATGAAAGAGTGTACGGCGCTTTTAATATTTATCAGGGATGGAAAATAAAAGTTATTTTTTTTTCTTTGATCTTATAAAAGTCCGGGGTTAGATAGATAGTGTCCGTGAAGAAAATTATTAAATTTTCTGTGATCAATAATTTTCCTAGCTTTTTGATTCATAGCTTGCCAGCAATAAAAGTTATCTTTGTCCTTATATTTTTTAAGTACAGAAAATAGTCCGAACCAAAATCTCCTAAACCGTCAATCCTCTTTCATATGATAAGAAATTCAGTCTTGACTTAGACTGGCGAGTTGGTACATTTTGGTTCGGACTTTTATTCTGTCCTTAAAAAATATAAGGACAAAGATAACTTTTAACTTTTTAATCGGATGTAAAATAACTAAGTTACAATAAACAAACCATTTGGGCTGTCTTTGTAATGTTCCCGAAATCCTCTCAACATAACCTTCAAATTTAGAGACGGGTTTTTGCAACTTTTTTTGGACTCGGTCTAATGTGTAGATGCGCTACTTACCCACTCTTCTTTAGTTTGTATGCGCTGCTATATTGTAATCTGGAAAACAGAAGTGTAATAATAATAATTTGATACGAGTATGACATCTAATTAAGGCTAAGTATGTTCATGGTGTACATACATACATGTATCTGCTTATATATGTTTATATGTAGTATGGCTTACCTGGATCATAAAATGTATAGAATTGCACCCATAGTTGCGTAGTTTTGATTTGGTTGAGTCATAAATCTTAAAATAATATGTATTGAAATGCATTAACTTTTAATAATCTAGATAAGCACCAGTTTTTGTCCTCATTCCAAAGTGATTCTTATGGTACACTCGCCACTTATTGATTATAATCAATACGTTATCTGAGAACATCGGGTTGTCGAAAAAATTTTTCTAGAGCACGCAGAAATTTAAAATTACCCGATATTTAAGAAATACATACGAATTTATTTTAATAAGTGATGCACATTTTGATTGGTTTTCTTCAGCTAAGATCCAGACCTCGGCGATAATCGAAGTGCTACTCATGAGAGTTCAATTCCATTCGACTTAACCAATCTAAATCCTATTAGAATGTTCGTTTGACTTCTTGGTGATTTGATTTAGAATAAGTGCTTTGGCAACAATATTTATAATATTATGAAATAAATGCAAAAAAATAATTTAATGATAAAAAATAATGTATGAACATGTGGTATTTGAATAAGGATAAATATATATACATCTTCTTGGTCAGAAAGGTTAGCAAAAATATAATAAACCCAAGCTCATTTCATAAAAACAAAAAGAGCTGACGAGGCACTTTATTTTGCTAGAAAAGTTCATACAAAGTTAGGAAAATAAAGAAAGGCAAAAAATATACTACTACCCTTTTAGTAAACAAACAAACAAACAAACATGCATGAGCATATTCAACCGAAGTATACCCATAATTATAGGTAAGAATTGACGGTCCAATCCGATTTAACTTGTTTTATCAATTGTTTTGGCAAAGGACATGGAAAGGATTCCCATCATCATATATTGGCACTCAACCTCCAAGGCCATTCTGGTTGCACAGCTATCATCCCTTTGCATCGATAACCGATGGAAACAAAAAGGAAGTTCATCTTCTATCTGTTTTTGCAACTAAGTCGAGATCTTTCTTTTTCTCTGCTATAGAAATCGGCTTAATTGGTGCATGCAAAGAAAGTCAACCCAATTTGAAGCACCCAACAAACAAAGGAGTATGTTTAGCAAACTTGACTTTGGATTAATTAGACAATTCAAATAATGAGATGTTGAGATTGCATTTCCAAACTAAATATTTATAATAAATTTCCTTTAAGTTTTAGCACCAGGCGCACACCTACTTAATACGCTCATGGTTCATATGTATGTAAGAGTATATAATGAGTATTCAAAGTAAGTTGTTAGTGTACGAAATGTAGGTAAATATTGATGGGAATAGGCTAAGATGGGCTCTATTCACAATTAAAGCTTTGAAAAAGAGATAAATTTAAAAGGAATCAAGCAACTGCGCAATTGCCAGTAGTTAACTAAAACTAGGTACTTTAGTGACCCAGTTTCTTCACGTATACTCATAGTACGTATACCATTCAATGAGTTTAACAAAAGGCACGACTATGCTTGTGCGATACGAGTATGTACTAAGTGAGTAGCACATTGGTCTGAGTTAAGTCCGTACAATTGCAAAGCAAATACTTACAACTGAAGCATCAAAAAAAGCATTAAAGTAACGAAAGGACTAAGTTTCTGTTTTGTTGCAAACATTTACACACACGCACACACATACATGTGCACATGTGTGGCATAAATTCTAAATTCATGCTTTAATTCGAAATGAAAATATGCCATGGTAAAAGTGAACTTTCCTACATTTTCAAAGCTCTTTTAGTAGAAAAGGAAATGCATGTGAGCCTTTGAAACAACAGCTAGCTAGCTGAAGTGGCATTGAAAGCGTTAGAAAAATATCAAAATGAAAATAGAAATTGATATTGAAAAAGACTACGAAATCAATAAATATAGACAAACTTCTATATTGAACAAATAAGGAAGGGAGAATAATAGAAAATAACACTTTCGAAAATGAAAGAAAATCAGTGGCATAAAATGGAAAGAAGAATACGATATAACTTACTTATAAATACATCCATTTATGTATGTATGTTGCTCAGAGAACACATACACCTACACAGGCGCAGTAGAAAATACTGTAATGGAAGGGCATTACTTAGAGAGCACATTTTTCAACAAATTTAAGCAAGATGCATTTCCAATGGAGTCAGCAAAATGCTTGGCTGAAAACTTTAAACACAATAGACATTAGCTTCGTTCTCCAAACTGCAAAGGATAATAGATGACTTGAGCTTTACAACTGTAACTGTTTGTTCTGAAAATGTGATCTTAAAAACTTGACAATAATGTGCATTTTTAGCAAAACTTGATCATAAAATAAATGTTTGTAAATTTTGTGGGAGTAACTGTGGTTCCGCCCAATTATCAGTATAATAAGTCTGCTTTTGGCAGCCTCCGTTATCTGCTGGTGGCGCTGCTGATCTACCACACTAGGTCTTTTTTCATGTAATGGGACCACTACATCAAAAAAGTTTAGAAACGTGGTAATCACTCTAAATTTATTTCTGCCCCGAAAATTCTTCTCAGACAAAGCTTATCTCGGCATAATATGAGATAGGTTATAACCACATCGAATATTGGTAAACTCGTTCTTATAAAGATTATTTTTGACCAAAAAGTTCGCAACAAATTCACCCCACGGCAAAATTAATTTTTTTTTATATATTTTTTTTCAACTTCAGATAATCTTCGCCCTTATTGGAAATCAAATACCCCTCTTTTCTCATTTGCAATCTCTATATAGACCAGACATGGGCGTTTTGACTCATATGAGCAGTTACTCTATATTATAACCCAACCTTCTTCATGCTTTCCTTTTCATGTACACCCATCTTGTTCGTTATTTAAATATTCTCCTCTTTATTTCCTTTTCTCTACCTTGTGCTATTCCAACTTATATTCATAGTACTATCTGGATTCCTTTACATATTTCTGTTGCTATTTCCTCTGACCACCCACACTCTTCTTCTACTATTTTCCCAGTCTAAATATGGATCACTTTTCACACTTTCTATTCTACTTGTTGTTGTTGTTGTTGTAGCGCTATTCTCCTCTCATATATCACCGTCCTGCTCTTTTTGGTCTTCATTTGGTATTTCTCCTCTCTCTTTCCTTTTCTTTACCTCTTCCTATATATACATACTTATATTCCTAGTGCTTTTCCCATTTCTATTACTATTCCTTTATATCTAACTCTGCGTTTTTTTCTCTTTCTTTATCTCCTTTCTTCCCCCCCTTTCTTGATCTACCTTTTCTTTCTCTCTCAATATGCATCAATCTGTATACAAACTGTTTGCTTTTAATTTTATGAGATCCACTAGAGTAGGTACACCAGCTATAAGTGCAAAAACTGTGCACCCTTCTTGCAGTCACAAATAAATTCTCCTTTCCTTCACTCGTTCAACTTCAGATCAGGGTTGTATTTTGACATCACCGCAAGTATGAACTCGCATCAAATTTATATCAATACAGTGCACTTATGTACATACATATTTGTATGTGTATAAATATATTTGCAACTGCTTTAAGTGCCTTCCTATGACACATTGTGCGCTTTTGCGGTAAACTACGCCACAAGTGGCTGCTACTACGAATGTGCAACAAATTTTCAAACTGCGCAACGCTCTATAGAGAAATCTGTATATTTGAATTTATCGTCCTGAATCATGCTTGGCCTACATAACAAATTTCATTTGAAATTACAATCAAATTGAAATTTATTGCAAGTTTGTTCAATGACACTTGTACTATAAAATAACTCTTACAGCCAATGCCGCAAACACTGTTGCTAGTTATAATGTTGTTGCTTTTTATTTTCCTTTTTTGTTGCACTGTATGATGTTTACGGTGTTGAGACTACTGCTGATGATATTGAATTTAATTCTACAGAAAAGCCAGTTTAACTATTTTTATTCATATGTTTTGAATGGTGACTTAATGAAATGAAAGGGTTTGGGGTGTACAGATTTTCTTTTGATTGTTGACCTAAAAATGCAGTTTATCATATTTTGTGGTAATGAATAACTATATAGTAACTATGCATATACGCATATGTATAGGTTTGATTTTCTACTCAGTGAATGTGTAATTGATGCTTTTTCATAATAATTATTGGAAATGGTTTCAAGGCCTGTTTTAATTACATGCCCGAGACTAGATATTCATTCGCTATCGAACCCACAGGGATATCTTTGGTTTTCAAGAGCCGAATCCCTTGCCTCCAATCAGCACACTATTTCTATGGACAGCAGAAACCCACAGTCTATACGAAACTGCATTGGTCCCCATATAGAAGACAGATTGCGAAAGTCGTCCTCTAAATTTGAAGCGTAGTGTTGAGAGGGTTTGGAGCAAATTTTTTTCTTTTCATTGTAAAGAGAAAATTTTTGATAAGGAGCCCTCCGTAGCTTTTTGTTTTGATATCGCGATATACTCCATCACCACTTCAGCTACTAAATCCTATGAACTCGCATTTAAAATTAAGTTTTTCTTGTCGATAAGACCCTAGCATGAAGTACTGTCGATTTAAAAATAAAAAATTAATTGCTGATCTCAAAACTAAAAAAAAAAAAAATACTAAATGAGAAAAATAGCTAAACAATTACCCGGGATTACTTTGGTGTTGAAGTGAGAGCACGAAAGCAGGATAGTTATTGTCGTGTGAGTTAAAAACGTTATAGGTAATCATCGAAGCATCTTGAGCTTTAGTAGAAGAAAATTGTAAAATAACATAAAATATATGCGGCAAAATGATGTAAAAAGAAAGATAATGAGTAAGAAAGAAAGTAACAGTAAGGAAAGGAAAGCTAAAATAAAATTAATTCAAATAAAATGAAAGAAAGATAAGAAACCGTAAGAACAGCAAAGGATGGTCAAATAAAATGAAACAAATAAACTGGCAAAGCCGTAATGATAACTATCTTTCGCGATATACCTAACAAGCTTTATAACTTAGGTTAGAGTCTTATAGAGCACTGCCTAAACTTTTTTTGTCGACGTCAGGGTGATCTTAACACTCGCATAAAGACTTGTTGGTGAATTTACATATTTGTTAGAAATTATTTTATTTATAGAATCTGCCGTACTTTAAAACAGATGTGAAGATGAGGTTAGCTTTACTAATGAAATAAGTATAAGTTATGAGCTAGATTTCGTGGTTTGTCGGCTCGTTTGCATGCCAATATTTTTACTAAAATCGTTTATATTTCGCGTTGGGTGTCTGCATCATATTCATATTAAACACGTTTTTTGTTTAAATACTGTATACAAAAACTCAATTGCAAAACAAAATTATTCATTTTTGCGCTGCACTGAATCCCGCCCTTAACGATTCTGAAAAGTATGCCAATCATATAAGAGACAAGCAAAATACTTGAATACGAATTCAGAGCAAAATAAAAATAAATATAGCAGACGCAATACAAATATGTCTATAAATAAATAAGCTAATAAAAATTGTATGAATATCAAATGGCAAATGCATGAGTAAATACTAATGTTAAATTGGCGTATATAATTATGAGTCTGAATATGAGTAAACTTACAACATGTCACATGCCACATGCCACATGGCACATGACACTTGCCGCATCCGCTTGCTCTCGTCAACATTCATACATACATACTTAAACAAATATGCTACGCTATATTAGCAAATGAAATTCATAGTAGACATTTGTAAGCACATATTATGTATGTATGTATATTTGTGGGAAAAGCATTTGAGACAGATATCAGGCTTGGCTTAACGATTCGTAGACCATTAAGTTAACGTTAACTAACTGTATGCCACATTATACTATAAAAATATTTTCACACAATATTTGTGATATATGAAAATATGCTAAAATGATGCGAATGAGTACAAGGACATATCCACTAAATAAGAACAACAAGCACTCAACTAGCCACTGAAGCAGGGCGTTAAACAAGCAAACATGAACGGTATTAGTCTACAATGCGTGAAACTCTAAGTACTAGCGTGCAACTTGTTTTGCAAAGTTATATCTTTTATAAAAATGTGTTTTACGAAACTGAAGCGTAAAAAGCTCACTCAGTGGGGAGTTTAGATTTGATGGATCTTCGCTTTTTTTAGGTTACTAGAGAAACAAAATTTTATATTTCCATAACAATTGTGCACTGAATCCTTGAATTCTTGTATTTAGCAATATTATCGTATTATTGTAAACCTCAGCGTTTGAAAAATGTTTAAAGTTAAAGTTCAGCTTTTTTAAGCAGATATCATTTAATCGTATGCATTTTATAACTCGTTAGCAAAGGTCCATTATGATATTTTTTAATGCATAGTTTTTAACGTACATGATTTTTTTTTTGCTAATCTCTAAGAAACAGTTTAAAAGCTCACTTCTTATTATGTTCCTATTTAAGTTAAAAGCTCATCTTCGAAGCAAATGTTTGAAATTTCTTAAAAACACATTTAATATTTTCAGTCATAACCTAAGAAAAGTTTCTAGCCTTCTTGGGACCAACCAAATGTAGCTGTTTAAAAATAAGGCTCACCCTAATGCATGCGAATAAATTTTTATTTAAACACATGTGTTCTATTCGTGCATGAATACTTTCATATTTATTGAAAAAATACTTGTCGGATATTGTAAGGACATATGCAAATTGATACCAGAAAAACATGAGATTTAATACTTGAATGCAGCTGTGTGTAAAATTGGGTATTGAGTGAAATGAGCTGTTTTGTGTAAATTTAGTGCATCGTATTTATCTCTTGGTATCGAATGGTATCTGAAGATATATACATATCGTTTGTCGAAAATATAGTTATGATAAATCTAGTTGTGAGTATACAAATTTTTAATACATTACACCAGATCTCTAAAGAGTAAGTGCTATCGAGTAGAAACAAGCAGAAGGAACAGATGAGCGAATCTCGAATAAAATATTTCTGAATTGAAAGTAGTTATTTCTATTATGAATTAAAACATCCAGGAAATATGGAATATACAACCAGGTAAATTTTTATTGGTGTAAATTTCAGTAAATATTCCTAGAGCATGTACACTTATGTTTCTAATTCTAAATCTAATTCTTATAAGTTTTTTGATTAACAAAATATGATATGGATATATGCCAACAATTTTTAGAAGCAGATTTTCATTGGATATATGTTTATTTGAACAAAAATATATCAATTAAAAAGTTCTTTTGCTGCAAATTGGAATTCATGCAAATCCAGGTCTGGTAAATCGAAGAAATAAATGAAATACATACATTTCACGGAATAATGAAACATTCCACTTTAAAATTATGTGAATTTTATTAAAAATTCCTATCAAAGTTCCTTATTAAATAACTGTATGTGTTTTAAGCAAAAAATTTAAGCAAAGCATGCATTTATTCCAAGGAAAATTTAAACATACAAGCAATGTAAAGTTAGACAAATGGCAATGGTATGACATGAAAGTTTTTGCTAACCGTAAAATATGTCGTTGCAAATATCTAACCACATTGGCAAAAACAAATAAAACACAAAAAAAAAAAAAAAACTACAACGTTAATAACAACAAATATTTGTATGTATAATTGTAAGCAGCAGCAAGCATGCAATATCAAATAAAAGGAAAGGACTACAAAAACTTTTACATTCAGACAAGCGTAGTCCAGCCCCCAAAAAAGTTACAAAGGAATTCATTTGTTTTTGCACGGAAACTTGTTGACTTGGAATGCTATGTGAAATTTCTTTTGAAGCAGGGAAATTCAAGTTGCTCCATGAGTCGAACTTGCTGATACATAGCTAACCCCTTTTCCCGAATATTACGACTGCGAGAAACAAATACGAGTACTTATACTGAATTGTATCTTGTTTTTTTTTTTTAAATCGTGTACTAATTTTGTAGAGAAAAACATTATTTTGTACATAAATAATTCGTTGAGAGAACACACTAAGTCGTTCGTTTTATCAAAAAGACTTCTTAAGCTTCTTCAGTGATCTCTGACTATTCCGCTTATCACGCTTGAGCATAGACGGATTACATGTGGAACGGTGCAACGCGCTCTTACTATGAGAAAAAACTATCATTTTCTCTGAGCTTTACAATTTTCAAGGAAGTGCTCAAAATTATACTGCAGCATATTCATTATAAAGATCAGTTTAATTTACACATGCAGATACATACATATGTGTGTACGTATAGAACTTCTGCCATTTGGGACCTCTTATATGTTCACGGTTTTCGTACGAAAATTGCTAATTAGGTGCATTAAATCACTTCATTCACAAAATTAATGTTGAGCTTCTACAGCTTTCCCCGTACTGTTTTACTAAATATGTTTTTGTGAGCTATTTTGCACATATATATGTATGTATGCACGTACAGTGTCGGCAAAAATTGTTAGCACAGCAAAATAGTTCAAATTTCCTATAGTTCGTGACCTCTAATGAAATAAATTTGAAAGCAAACAAACTAGATTTTGAAGAATGCCAAATTCCTAAATAATAGAATTAATTAATTTTATTATGGCTTATATTGAGCTAATAATGATCATGAATAAGGAAAAAGTATTTATTAGAGCAGAAATAAAATATTAGCACAGTTCATATATGGACAAAAGAATACGATTCAACAGGAGACGATTAAGAAACCCTTTTACCTGGAAGTCTTCTTCAACAATTTGTTTCTGAATCTGCTTACCTAGCTTTTCTCAGCACTGGGGTTAGTTAGTCACTGAGGGTATTTTTTCTTTTTATTACTTTATCTGGAAATATTTCAATGTCTAGTATCTTATAACTTTAAACCACTTATTCTTGTATATTTGTATATCCACTACTATCTCCCGAACGACTTCACCGATTTTAATGAAATTTGGTGCACAGGTACTATGCTTTGTTTTAAGATTTTCTACTTTGGTGTTGCCACTTGGGGTGGTCCTTAGGGTTGCCACCTATATCAATTTTTTTTTTTAAATATTAAGCAATATATGGCAATATGGGTATCAAATGAAAGGTATTTTAGGCCGTATACCAACCAAAACATTTTCGAGTAGGATTGCCGCCTAGGGTTGCCACCTGAACGCATTGTATTTATTCCTTCAGATATCGACCACTATCTCGGGAACTGCTGCACCGATTTCGATGAAATTTGGTAGATGGATAGTATGCTTCCTTCTTAGATTTTCTATTTGGATGTTGCCACTAAAGGAAGCTTAGAGGGTTGCCACCTTTCCGATTTTTAAAAAAATATAAAGCAGTATATGGCGATATGGGTATCAAATGAAAGGTATTTTAGGCCGTATATAAACCAAGGTATTTTCGAGTAGGATTGCCACCTAGGGTTGCCACCTGAACGCATTGTATTTATTCCTTCAGATATCGACCACTATCTCGGGAACTGCTACACCGATTTCGATGAAATTTGGTAGATGGATAGTATGCTTCCTTCTTAGATTTTCTACTTGGATGTTGCCACTAATGGAAACTTAGAGGGTTGCCACCTTTCCGATTTTTAAAAAAATATAAAGCAATATATGGCGATATGGGTATCAAATGAAAGGTATTTTAGGCCGTATACCAACCAAGGTATTTTCGAGTAGGATTGCCACCTAGAGTTGCCACCTGAACGCATTGTATTTATTCCTTCAGATATCGACCACTATCTCGGGAACTGCTACACCGATTTCGATGAAATTTGGTAGATGGATAGTATGCTTCCTTCTTAGATTTTCTACTTGGATGTTGCCACTAATGGAAACTTAGAGGGTTGCCACCTTTCCGATTTTTTTTTAATATATGGCAATATGGGTATCAAATGAAAGGTATACACAACAGGTGTCGCCAATGTATGTTAAGTGACTTTTTGTGGTTAGTGTTCGATATTTTGGAAATCTATTTTGGAAATTTATGCTCTTGGTAAGTAAGATTATGCGGAAAATTCGAAAAATACCGAGCAAGTCTCGGTCACCCAGGTACTTTCCATTAAAAGACTTATTTGAACGTAGGTAGGGTAGCCACCACGCAGATTTTCAAGGGTTTAATCAACTTTAGCAAGAAATCGCTAGAACAAACATTCATTATAATTTAACATTCTACCGATATCAGCAAAAAAAATATTTTTTGAAAAAAAAAAAAAAACGTTTTAACACACAGAATGTAGAAAATAAATCTGCTTATTTCTTGTAATAATGCACTGGGAAAAAATGTATTATAGCGGGAAAACTGTAGCATTCAAACGAAACACTATAAAGACACTTTTGCTGGAGAATCACCTCGCCAACAAACTATGGCAGAAAATTTCTTAACAGGATTTACCATAACCTAAAAAGAAATAAAAAACTACACTTTAAAAGGCTGGAGCAAAGTATGCGCTATATATTTTTTTTTATGATTTGTTTACGCTTGTCATGCCCATTAGTAGGGGAGTTAGATAAACCAAAAACATCTCTGATTCGAATCACTCCGCATTCAGACGATTTTTTGTCTTCCTCGCCTGGACTATATAAAACAAAAGGTAGTTTTCGTTTTCTTTGCTTTTGACTACAAACAACCCAACTTTTGCTCTTTAATTTTAAACTCCAAACTGTTAAAAGAGTATATCTTCAGTTTACAGTTTGCTTTATAATTTCATTAATCGTCATTAAAATGGTAATATTTTTGACTTCTTTATATGGGCCCACTGACTTTTATTACATCATTTTTGTGCTTAAGTGCTCATAACTAAGTATGTTGTATAATTTTATGTTGTATATCTGCCAAGTAGGTGGCAGAGATAAGAAAAATCATTTAAATTTCTCTCCTCCAAATTTTGAGCAGTTTCACACAATGATATAGTGCTTAATGTTTAACGTTAAAAAATTATACATAAACGTTGAAGCGCTAAAGCTGACAGAGTAGTTTCTGGCTGACTATGTTTGGCGTTTTCAAGTAAAACAAGCAAACAAAACAAAAAACAAAGCACAAACATTATGCAGTTAATGGTAAAATAAAATGGTAGTACCTTTTAGCTCGTGGCGCTGCTTTAAAAGGCCAGCAAAGCACAAGGGGAGCACCTCACTGCGCAAAAGTGAGCCACAACCACCAAATTTATGGTTTCAAAGATTGATGTTCAAGAGGGCTTTGAAAACGCGCCTGGCACGCTGTTTTGGAGGGTTTCAGTTTATGTAATGTATGAATGTATGAAGTCCATTGAAAGTTTTTTTACGATTTGCTAACTATCTATTTTCGTTGCTGCCTTCAAAAAGCGCCAATTGCCCTTATATTCATTATATACACATTTGCAATGGGTTGGAGTAAATATTAGTGGCTGCTGCTGTATTATCACACCAATTTTTTTCTTCATGCGCACTCTATTCACTACCCTCCTAAAGCCCGATGGTTACATTATCAATTTAAGCGTCTGTAGCATGCATACAAATGTATATTTTTTGTGAGGTCCATTGTTCGTTGATTCGTGCAGGGGGCAGACGTAGTAATAGTTGTGGGGCACAAACTACTTTTTTAATAGCCACACTCATTTGTGTAGTGTCAAAATGGATTTTTAAGAGTTTTAAGCTTTGTAGAGGGAGGATAGCAAAAAGCTACTAACTGCTACTTGTGTGATGTATGTTTGCAAATATTCCCTAGTAATTTTTTAGTTGCTTTAATACGAATGTTGGTTTATTTTAAGACTAAAGGTAAATACATAAATCTGCACATGTGTATATATAAGAATAAAAGAAAAAAAAGAAAAAAAACAATATATGAAAATATATTCTAATTGTTTCCTCTTTGTATCTGCATTTTAATTATCTATGTAGATATTTAATCTGTTAGTACCTGGGTGACCGAGACTTGCTCGGTATTTTTCGAATTTTCCGCATAATCTTACTTACCAAGAGCAAAAATTTCCAAAATAGATTTCCAAAATATCGAACACTAACCTCAAAAAGTCACTTAACATACATTGGCGACACCTGTGGTGTATTAAATATTCTGGTTGGTATACGCACTAAAATACCTTTCATTTGATACCCATATTGCCATATATTTAAAAAAAAATCGGAGAGGTGGCAACCCTCTAAGTTTCATTTAGTGGCAACATTCAAGTAGAAAATCTAAGAAAGAAGCATACTATCCATCTAGCAGTTCCCGAGATAGTGTTCGATATCTGAAGGAATAAATAAAATGCGTTCAGGTGGCAACCCTAGGTGGCAATACTACGCGAAAATATTTTGGTTAGTATACTCCCTAAAATACCTTTCATTTGATACCCACAATGCAGTATATTACTTAATATTTTAAAAAAATTCGGAAAGGTGGCAACCCCCAAGCTTCCTTTAGTGGCAACATTCAAGTAGAAAATCTAAGAAGGAACCATACTATCCATCTACCAAATTTTATCGAAATCGGTTTAGCCTTTCCCGAGATAGTGGTCGATATCCGAAGGAATTAATAAATTGGGTTCAGGTGGCAACCCTATTTGGCAATCCTACTCGAAAATATTTTTGTTGGTATACGGCCTAAAATACCTTTCATTTGATACCTATGTATATTGCCATATATTGCTTAATATTTAAAAAAAATTGATATAGGTGGCAACCCTAAGGACCACCCCAAGTGGCAACACTAAAGTAGAAAATCTTAAAACAAAGCATAGTACCTGTGTATCAAATTTCATTAAAATCGGTGAAGTCGTTCGGGAGATAGTAGTGGATATACAAATATACAAATATACAAGAATAAGTCGTTTAAAGTTATAAGATACAAGCTTTTACTAGTGGTGCTAATGTTCAATATTTTCAAGATTCCTTTGTTTAATTAATTTAGTTATTTACTTCGTTTTTCAATGAAAAATTAAAGCATGTTAAAGTGAACGCGAAAGACGATAAGAAGAGATGTAAGGAAAAAATGTAATAAAGTCAACCAAAAGTGCAAGGAAAATCTATAAAAATGTTAATGGACTGAAAATGGGCAAGGAAATAAGAAAACTATTATGGCATATACTTTGTTGCATTTTGCGGTTGAGCACATACAAACTTTCAAACGATATAAGGGTCGTTTAGTTCTCAAAAAATTAATCTTAGTAGAGATCCGGATGAAAACATACATACATATACATATGTAGATAATATATGGAAACTAGCCGACAAACTATTCGAAATCAAAGCATCAGAAACCAACAGTTTGGGAATAATCAATGACACTTGTTTTGCTGTTGGTTTTAGCAAACGAAAAACTAACCGCAGTTTTTGGGGAGTATTGTCGCAAATTAACGTATCCTGCCGCATTTGAACCCGGTACGCTACGGTACTTACTTGCTACAGTCTATCGAGTGGGTGATTCGGTATGACGAGTGCCGCCCTATAGCTCATCTCACTCCTCATACCTCAAGGAAAAAGTAAAGAGGGCCAGAGTCATTATATCCGTAGGAAAACCATCAGCTTGTACGTGATTACGCTTTGCGGATATTAGTCGCCTCCTACGACAGCTATACATAACTACCGGGGGCTTATTCTTACCCCCTATTCCGAGTCATCGGACAATCAATCTCTGAATTTTTAGTGTGAGCGTAACCACTTTAGATGTCGTTTTAAATTGTTGGACCATGAAGTGATTAAAATTGAAAATAAATACAGGCAGTCACCACGACATCCCGACTAAGCTTTTTTGAACTTTTTAAAATATGGCAATTGGCATCAGAGTTTATACAAACTTAAAAGTATACGTGGGTATAAACATATATGTATGTATGTATGTATGTAACTAAAATAAGTACATGCATATGTATGTATATATTCACCAAACAAAATATGTCAAAATCTGTTAATATCTGAAATGCATAGTTTGTGTATTTGCAAGCATTTGCTTCCGCATACATGAATATCATACTATATTGTATGATGGTATTTTGCTCGTAAGATTATGATGCAGGTGTGTGGAATTTAATAAATTCTCGAACTTTTCTGACACGTACCAAGCAACACACTAACATCTGAATACATACATACATATACGTACATATATATATATGAAAATATTTATTTGTGTGTGCAAGCTTTGCTAAATTTTCTCAAACATTTTCCACCTTTGTGGCTCACGTGGCAGAACCACATTTTCCAGTTAAGAAGTGGGATTTTACGCAACACCGCCTTACAATTTCACCAGATCACGTTTCACTCATGCGCACGCATGCTCGCATATTTAACTTCAACAGAAAAATAAGCACTTAAAGCTTATCATAATTTTAATATTTTAGAGAATTTGAAGTTTTTCATACATATGAATGACACATGCGCTCTTGAGCTGAAAATCCCGAGCTTAATGTTTTACACTTCTGTGATTTTCGGGATTAGAAGAACTTCTAAATTTGAGCCGTTTTAATATATGATTAATCATTTTATTCAAAAAAACGATTAATCAAAAAGGCGATTAATCAATTAAATCGAGCAAACACCCTTTTTGATTAATCAAAAATCATAACTAATCGATTAATTAAGTAATCGAAATTATGAATAATTAAAATTTTGATTAATCAATTAATCGCACAGCCCTAATAACTACGCCACATTGAAAGTGGCACATCGCCGAAACCAACTTGTCTTCAAGTCCAAATTTGTCAAGAGGAATGACGGAAAATCGTGCCAATAAACATCAGTTTTTCAAATCCTTCATTAGGTGAACCGTTCCACCGATTTTAATGAAAGAAGGAAGTAATATCTCTTATACATTTTGAAAGCGGCGTCCGGAATATAGCATAAAAAGAGATCATTTGAATATCTCTAAAAGCAATGAGGCCATAATAATATTCTGTGCCGAGAAGATTCACAACATCACTATAGTATCTGTTAAAAAATGTTCGAGATATTAGATTATATAGTGTGGAACCTTCCATATAAACTCAGAACTTCATTTCGTATACATATATCTATGACCATAAAAGCTACATCAATGAAATTAAGTAAGAAACGTTATATAGATTATAGATCAAGTACCCTGCAGAAAATTGGACTAGCTCAGAACTATACCTGAGCTATACCGTTTGGAGACACCACCAGTCCTTGTTCATTCCGTAAGCAATGCTTTAAACTGTCTACTTTAACATGGCGTTGTCATTAGCAGTGGCAATTGTCACCATTGCACTACTTGGCAACTCGTCCTGAATCGGTTCTCATTCGGACAGTTGTAAGTAACATTGTTTGGCTTTTAGCTAGATAAACCAAATCTGGCATTAGCGATTCTGGTAAACTCACTTCCATAACATGTCTATACTAAAAGTACACTTAACCAATTAAAACGTCATACTCAAAGCTTCAACTAAAAAATATTGGTAATGCGCTTTCACTAGTAATTAGCTTCAAATTATCAAAAGTAAACGGTTTGATATGCCAAGAAAAACGATTTTTCCAATTAAACATTATAAATGCACAGCTCTTCAACATTCACGCGCATACAAACTCAACAAAAGCGCCTATGAGACTGAATAATTTTATGCAAAAATATCGCCAACTAATGACAGCAACACCATTTCCATCCATTCCAATGTAAATGCGAATGGTGGAGTAGAGAAGAAATGGCTTTTTCGCAAACATTCAACGTCAACTTGAATGCATAACGTGAACATTATCCCTAATGGCACATAATTATTTTATCAATTCAAGAGAAAATAATTCATACGCTGACAATAAAACTATGCGGCCAACATTTTTGCGCTTTCGCTTCAAAACTCATTGATTTCTTTGCGTATTGTTTTGTATGCTGAAGGCATTTGACTGAAAACCGCATTGGTTTCTTGAAGTTGAGTGCGGACTGCAAGTGGAATGAAAGAACAAAAGACCTTCATGAATATATAAATATTAGATTGAAATGGAGTTATAAAACGTGGAAAAAAAAAACAGAAAAAAACAATTATAATGAAGAGCAAATGGCGAAATGCAAAAATGGAAAAGCTCGCTTAGAAAAGCGGAAAATGGCGCCGAACTTTGGTATAATACATAGAAAGAAGTAAAAAGACAACAGCACCAACTACGCAAAAAGCAAAAAACGTAGATATGATGTTGCATAAAAAAAGTAAAAAAATAGTTTTTGAAAAATATAAAGAAATTCTTGGTTTTTAGCAAGCAAACAGATCAGAAGCATAGCCGCATGCACGCTAACGATGCCCGAATGGCCAAGATTCAATTGCGACCAAAGACAAGAATGCCAACAGCAACGGTTTGTAAAGAGTTAAAGAACAATTTGTAAAGCCAGATAAAGTTGTCTTGCGCAAACAAAAAATAAAAATGGTGCGAAATGAATTTGAAAGTTAAATGAGAAGGCTTTATTTTAGTTATTGGCAAAGAAAAGCGTCTTGGCACTCGGCACTACAACTTTGTGCTAAAAGAGCGCAAAAATTTAATGTCCATCTTCTTCAAAAAAAAGGAGGTCTTGGAAATTCTGCTGCTAGTTAATGCTAAAGCCAATCGGACAAGACAAAAAATGTCAAATAAAAAGGTTTTGTGCTTCTTTCTCATGCAAATAAACTGCAGATATGAATGACTTAGCTATTGTAAGATACTTTTCAAGAGGAAGTATAGAGAGAATTTAGATGAAGAAAGTCAAAAGTAATTGGGCTTGATACGGAGCACGCTTATCCCGTATTAAATAGAATAATTCTAAGAATGAATGCACTCCTCCTTCGGCTTGTGCTTAAAAGCCTAGATGATTTTGGCAACCTCGTAGCAAAGCGTTACAATTACATATTTTTATCAAAAGATATACCTTGCAAACTGTTTGAGGGATAGAAATATGTCTGCATGCCTGTCAGAACTCGGGTCTAGTTTCAAATTAGTTTCTGTCAACAGTCAACAATGCAAAGGCCCGTCATTGCTAGTTTGATCACACCAAGTGGCTCTTTGTGTTCTCGTCTCGCGCAGTGAAGTCAGAATTTCACGCAGGCTTGCTGATAATATTGATCATTGATAAACTACTCTCCTGCGTACAGCTTGGTTGCCAATTGTTGACTGGCCTAGTCAGAGCTAGACACTACAGTTTAATATATTTCCATGCATGCCCAGCTCAATAAGCCTCCGCCAAATGTAAGAAATTACAAAGTGTCATTATAGACACCATGGAAGATTTCTTTAACATAAATTTGTATACGGTTCATGTGCTTTACTACTGACATATTATGTTATGCTTACATTTAAAGAGATGTACAAATAAAGATAGCGGATACTATGGCACACAAAAAATATATAAAAGATAAGATTTTGTTTTTTTATTTAGTTTATTTCTATGAAGCTTCATTTAATGTCACATTTACAAAAAAATCCACAATGTCTTTACTTTGCAAGGGCGCTGTTTTGAATGTTGACCGCCACGAACTGACACTTAACATATTTTAGTTAAATGAATTTTTTGTTTGGTGTGCTATATTTTACGAACTTTTTCTGTTGGACAAGTCTAAAGCGTATATACAAAAACTCATGAAACCATTATCCAAGACTAATAGGAATTGTGTGCGTTGAAATTTCCATTTCCGTAGACATACTGACGTTTCCTTCCTGTGGTTATGTATATTGTCTTGTACGCTTATTACCATAGACATGGCCTCGTCATTGGTGTGCGGTTACAGGACATTAAACACATTAAGATTGCATCAACAAAACATTTAGGGGACAGCGAAATTAAGCGGCTTAGAAGTTTCATTTGTTTATCTATTGAATTAATTATAAAAAGAAAACGTGCTTGTATTATAGATCTTTTCAAAAAAAGGTCATTCAACCATAAAGTAGAAATTGTATGTATATAATCATAAAATTGCTTCCTTTCTACTATTTATTTGACTACTATTCATATAATAAATAAATACCTAGATAGATGCTGTGCTAAGGGAAATACTGTGCCGATATAGAATCCTGATTTTTATCGGCTCTTCAGTTGGCTGTATTTTTGTTTAAATTTGAGTATTCGTAAGAAGGTCGTAGAAAGTAATTTTGAAAACTTTGCCTTCTATAAATTCTTCCTGAATATCTGACGTGAAATATCGCTGCTATTATTTAATCAGTATCCATTGCGTTTATCGCTGGGTACCAGGAACGAATAGTTGTTGTTATTATAAAAGATGAAGACAGTATTTGCGCATGACGAAGCTTAAACGACTGAAAAAGAGCAACCGCTAAACATCTCTAAATTAAGAACTCAGCATCAGTTTAGAGATAAGCCAAGAAGTAATGAAAGTGAATTCACATTTATATACCATTCTTCCAATTTACTTCAAAGCAAACTAGTAGTTTACCAATTATTGTCATGCCTTGAACATCACATCTCCTGGTTATAAAATTTATACACATCCACCTCGTTGGCACTCAACGTTCATAACTGTAACAAATTTCCCTAATCACCAGCTGGGTGTGCTGGAGAGAGATGTGTCTAAGGAAACAGTCTTTGCAACGTAAAAGGCAGTCACCCAATCAGGCCACGAATGACGCTTCTGAATAAAACTGAATTTCAGTTAAAATACTCACCCGGTAACTGCTATCGAATAACAAGAAAAAAAGTGAAAAATGTTTCGTGTTTAAGGCTCTTCTTTAAAGTGTTTTTAGCATATTAAAAATCATAACGTTCGCAGCTTTTTATTATTCTTACCACAACCAAAGGGTTCGCAAATTTTGAAGTAAACCATAATGCAGCAGATGATCAAATAAATGGCAGCTAATAAATAAAACAATGACAGAGTTCAAAACCTTTTACTTATACAGGCAAGCAAATATAATAAATCAAATAAAACGAATTCTACTTGAGGACTTAATTGACTAGCACAAGAGTACGCACGAGTGGCTAAGTCTACAAGTAAGTGTGAAGTTAAACTAAATATTTATAATAAAACTGCGAAACTGCTTATCAGACTTTTTATTATTCGCATAAATAACTCTATCAATAAGTAAATTTTGGTAGATTTTAAAAAGATTGTTTATTCTATGAAAGCTTTCGATTCTTTGAAGGAAAGCTTTATTTGACTACTCAGGAGCCTAAAAATATTTGAGCTGTTTCTATAGGTTTGCAAAAGTTCGTTGTGCGTTTTGGCACATTATTTGAATCTCTCAGCCTCTTAATCTCTCACTATTTCTCAAAATTTGCCTTTCAAAGCTGTTTAATTTCCTCAGAAATCTGCTTTGAATTGTGCACCTACACATTAATAACGCATCAAGCAACACACACAAACATCGTAAATCAATGTCTACATGATTTCGACGTGTTCGTAATTTTTGATTTATTTTATTTAGTGGTTCAGCACACCATTGCGTATGACATGCTTTATTTATTAATAATCGTGGTCAATAGGAATCTCGATGATTACTTCGATATACAATAAGTTTGTGAGTAAATTTCAACTGAGGTTGAAAATGTCTTGATAGACAGATGGTACATTGAAGTTCACTTCGCTCAGAGGAAACGGATTAGAGAGAGTGTAGTCCTTAGAGTAGAGTGTAATCATAAAAAAATTTTCAAGCATTTCCATTCGACAAGAAAGGTTGTAAAGATTACTGAGTTTTAGACGACTCGAATACGGTGGCATATTTTACAACGGATCCCAATGAAAACCTCTTAAGGCAAATAATAAAAATTGGCGATATAGGTGGATCTGCTAACGCAAGTTCATTCCAAATTGTAGAACCATATTCAAGTATCGGTCTGACTTATGTATTAAAGAGGGCCTTAGTTGCATACATAAGGGTTCCTAAATTCTTTAGACCATCGTTTAACGAATGCTAAAACGCCTCTAGCTTTATTGACTGCTGCGTTAATATAGTCATCCCAAAGTCAACAAAATTATACATTTGTTCAGGACTAAAATTGTTAATTGTATAGAAAGCAGGCTGAAAAGTAATGTAAATATAATTTAAAACGCTCTAATCGCTTCTGTCTTCGAATGCTGCGAATGGCCAAGATGGCTTACTTGAGGAACACCTGAAGATAAATTAATAACATTGGTTAAAAAGCGTTTAAACAATCCTTTTTAGTTCTGTCACTAAAGTAAGATGAGATGCAGCGATTGAGACCCACTTGGAAGCTTTGTAGCAAGTATATTCTGCCAAATTGTTGAACTTTTTACCACGCGGCTTGGCATAATACCTCAACCAATTCTAGTAATTCTTCTTCTTTGTTTCATTCAAGTTACCAAATCAGTTATGCAAATATAACTGCATGTTTTTATTTATAATTTATATCAAAATGAGTCTGAATAATAAAGTAAATTGTATCTAAATAAAATAGCACTCATCAAAATTTTAAAATTTATTAAAATTTAAAAGTAAAAACAATTTGATTGAAAATACAGTTATTGCTAAAAATAATATGCCTAAAAGCTTTAGATATTTTATCATGCTTGAAACCTATTTAAATATTTTATTAATTAATTATTTTTCTATTTTTTGTTTTGAGAATTTCCAGCCATTGATTTTGATCAATTTGAGTGCCGCTGAAGTGTAATATCGTATATTACTCATGTGTGCAATTTCCAAATGACTTTTTGTTTATGTTGTGTATGGAAAATTTAAAAATTAAATAAATTTTTATTTATTTACGTATGCAACATATATATACATATGTGTTAATTTGATTTTTCTTACATATGCTTCGAAATATGTTGTTGGAATAGTAATTTCCAATGCATGGAGTGGACACTCGCTGGCGCATTGCTAAATTCGAAATTAAATTCTGTGTACTCGTACAGGTGTATCCATGGCCATAGGTATATAGCAGCCTATTCATATTTGTATGTAAATAAATTATTTTAATATTTAAGTAGGTGGTAGCGATGAAACCATATTTCCGCAACTGAAATCATAATAGTAAGTTGTTTTTAAAGGAACTGGAATCTAAACAAATATCCGAAATCACTGGTAGTTATAATTAATTAATGAAAAATAAATAGAAGAAAATAAAATAAAATAAAATAAAATAAAATAAAATAAAATAAAATAAAATAAAATAAAATAAAATAAAATAAAATAAAATAAAATACAATAAAATAAAATAAAGTAAAATAAAATAAAATAAAATAAAATAAAATAAAATAAAATAAAATAAAATAAAATAAAATAAAATAAAATAAAATAAAATAAAGTAAAATAATATAAAATAAAATAAAATATAGTAAAATAAAATAAAATAAAATAAAATAAAATAAAATAAAATAAAATAAAATAAAATAAAATAAAATAAAATAAAATAAAATAAAATAAAATAAAATAAAATAAAATAAAATACAATAAAATAAAATAAAATAAAATAAAACAAAATAAAATAAAATAAAATAAAATAAAATAAAATAAAATAAAATAAAATAAAATAAAATAAAATAAAATAAAATAAAATAAAATAAAATAAAATAAAATAAAATAAAATAAAATAAAATAAAATAAAATAAAATAAAATAAAATAAAATAAAATAAAATAAAATAAAATAAAATAAAATAAAATAAAATAAAATAAAATAAAATAAAATAAAATAAAATAAAATAAAATAAAATAAAATAAAATAAAATAAAATAAAATAAAATAAAATAAAATAAAATAAAATAAAATAAAATAAAATAAAATAAAATAAAATGAAATGAAATGAAATGAAATGAAATGAAATGAAATGAAATAAAATAAAATTCCGGTGCATCCCACTTTTGTTTGTACTATGTCAAGTAAAGCAACCAAACAATTATGCAATCAAATAGCTACCTGAGTTTATACCATATTTAGATGCAAATGAATAAAATTGATGAGAAAATTCATTTAATATATGCGCATAAATTTCCAGCAATACACAAGCACAGCCAAAATTTTGAAATGCAATAGATTTTGTGTGTTATTGGTGTTAACTAAAATATTTTGACATTACATATTACAAAAATCAAAAATTTAGGTAAGTAAACAACAGTGGTCCGATTTATCATGAATACCACAAAATTGATACTGGTAGAGAAAAATCGTTCTTTAAAAATGTACGTGGAATCATCTGTAAGCAGAAGTGAGATGGGTAATTAGACACTTATTTCGGGTGACTAGAAGAAAGAAAACGGATATAACATTATGTGGGACCTATCACTTTTCACGGGTGAACCATTTTCTAAATTTTAATGCAACTATTCCCTATGTCATCGTCCTCTTTGTCAGCTAAATGAATGTACAAATTTCTTGCTTTTAAGTTATTATGCTTACTGGATTAACAACTAATATCAATAAAATAACTCACGCAAAAATAATTTCGGATTTTTTGTGGACTTTTAATGTGGAATTCAATTTTGGTAGCTTTCTAAAAAATTTCATGTGCCTGAGATATTTTTGACAGAAAATTCATGCTGTGCTTTTATGCATGTGACTGAGCTTTCGATGATATATGTATGTACTTTGGCAAATAAACATGCATATCATTGAAATTTGACAAATATTGTTTTCTATTTAAATTAGTTGAATCAGCCAAAATCTATTAATTTTTCAATTTAAACTAGAGGCATACAACGAAATAAACAAAAGGAAATTGTTCTTAGCACTAAAATAAAAAAAGATCTAAATCCCTATGAAAAGATCAATATTCTTTCGGTACACAAAATTTTAAAATAAAGTCTCTAAAAAACAAAATTCTTTTCATACATTTTAAATATTTAAAATCACACTTAAAAAACATTTATGATTTTCTACAATGTAAACTGTGAAATCAAGCGTCGTGTGGCAGCATTCCGCCTTAGAGGGTAACGTTGAAAATCATCAAAAATGCATTTTGTAACTGTCGTAAATGTCGAGACATTTTAGTAGGAATTTTATGAAGTTTTTATGAGCAAGAACAAAGTACTTGCAACATATCAGTCACATTATAGCAAACCATGCAGCAGGGGCAGCAACAAACTACGGGCGTATGCAAAAGCACACCAACAAACATTATTATTGCGTGTCTTATATTGGAGTTTAATGTCCATTCAAATGATTTACATATGCTGCACAAAAGCTTTCATTAATATCCATATACAGACTCTTAGGTGATATCATATTTAGTTCTTATTTACTCAATAAATAAAACAATTAACCACTTTGTTGTGCCAGCCAATAAAATAATTAAAGCCGGCCCTTGACTGTAGTCAGTTTTATTTTATTTTATTTTATTTTATTTTACTTTATTTTATTTTATTTTATTTTATTTTATTTTATTTTATTTTATTTTATTTTATTTTATTTTATTTTATTTTATTTTATTTTATTTTATTTTATTTTATTTTATTTTATTTTATTTTATTTTATTTTATTTTATTTTATTTTATTTTATTTTATTTTATTTTATTTTATTTTGTTGTTGGATTTGCGGTCTATTTTGTTTACAAATTTGTAAGATTTGAGCAAGCTCGAGACCCGTTAACAATAATTCTAAGCGAATTAATATTGTCAGTTTTTTGGGAAAAATTGATAATTGGAGAAAAATTACAAAGATAAATCAACAGCGATGGATAGGATTACATGTTTCAGAGTTTCCAGGCTCATCATCAGATCCCTTTTCGGACACGGATTCGAACTCGTGTCTGCACCAAAGCCGCTGTTAGAAAATTCTAACACTAAGCTATGATGCCCTGTGACGTCACAATGCACTTATCTCCACTTCAATTAATTCCCTTTTGTTTGTTTGTTCTTGCCAACAGTATACACAAAATTTCTTAAGACATGCAGTCTATATGTTATGATGTGTGTTGGACTTGTTGTTTGTACATATTTACATATGTACGTAAACCCGTGCTATGGTTTCAATGTATTTTGTTGTTGGATTTGCGGTCTATTTTGTTTACAAATTTGTAAGATTTGAGCAAGCTCGAGACCCGTTAACAATAATTCTAAGCGAATTAATATTGTCAGTTTTTTGGGAAAAATTGATAATTGGAGAAAAATTACAAAGATAAATCAACAGCGATGGATAGGATTACATGTTTCAGAGTTTCCAGGCTCATCATCAGATCCCTTTTCGGACACGGATTCGAACTCGTGTCTGCACCAAAGCCGCTGTTAGAAAATTCTAACACTAAGCTATGATGCCCTGTGACGTCACAATGCACTTATCTCCACTTCAATTAATTCCCTTTTGTTTGTTTGTTCTTGCCAACAGTATACACAAAATTTCTTAAGACATGCAGTCTATATGTTATGATGTGTGTTGGACTTGTTGTTTGTACATATTTACATATGTACGTAAACCCGTGCTATGGTTTCAATGTATTTTGTTGTTGGATTTGCGGTCTATTTTGTTTACAAATTTGTAAGATTTGAGCAAGCTCGAGACCCGTTAACAATAATTCTAAGCGAATTAATATTGTCAGTTTTTTGGGAAAAATTGATAATTGGAGAAAAATTACAAAGATAAATCAACAGCGATGGATAGGATTACATGTTTCAGAGTTTCCAGGCTCATCATCAGATCCCTTTTCGGACACGGATTCGAACTCGTGTCTGCACCAAAGCCGCTGTTAGAAAATTCTAACACTAAGCTATGATGCCCTGTGACGTCACAATGCACTTATCTCCACTTCAATTAATTCCCTTTTGTTTGTTTGTTCTTGCCAACAGTATACACAAAATTTCTTAAGACATGCAGTCTATATGTTATGATGTGTGTTGGACTTGTTGTTTGTACATATTTACATATGTACGTAAACCCGTGCTATGGTTTCAATGTATTTTGTTGTTGGATTTGCGGTCTATTTTGTTTACAAATTTGTAAGATTTGAGCAAGCTCGAGACCCGTTAACAATAATTCTAAGCGAATTAATATTGTCAGTTTTTTGGGAAAAATTGATAATTGGAGAAAAATTACAAAGATAAATCAACAGCGATGGATAGGATTACATGTTTCAGAGTTTTTCAGAGTT